>JAROYE020000009.1:38508492-39108492 GCA_029619315.2 Dynastes maya | reverse complement strand
AAATGATTCTAAATACAATCACGTACATAATACTCGTTTAAAAGATGATTTTTATCAGTACCCAATACATAGGTTAACATTAACAGAAAGGAATGTGTATTATTCTAGTCTACGTTTATTAATTTAGAACCGTATTCGTTAAACGAATATTGGAATAATTAAAATTATGTGGTTTTGTTGACTTTTCTTGTATACCTTTGTATACTTCGAAATAAATATAAAAAATAAAAAAAAATAAATAAATATTAAGAAATAGTTTTATGTAAATAAATAACAAGGGTAACTATACTTGATTAAAATACGATTTAATTGTAGTTTGGCGATTGGATATCTTGGAAATCGCGCTTTCTTCAACCTTATAAAACCATCTAAAGTCTTTTGGAGCTGGGCCACCTTCAAGGTTATCAATCGTTTTCTCTAGATCTTCACCCTCTTGTAACTGCTCCATTTCCAAAAAACTTCCCACTATATTTTCTTCGGAATCATTTTCAACAACCGGCACAGTATTATCTATATCCACCCAATTACTCAATTCATCATCCAAATCAGTTTCTAAAAGCTCATTATTCTCTTTTGAGCGGATCTCATTTTCGTTGTGTACGAAGAAACCACCTCTTCTAAAACAATTCACAATTGTTGAAATTTTTACATTTTCCCAGGCTTTTTGTATCATATGGATGGCAGTGATAAGTGATATACTTTTTGCAACATCTTTGGCTTGCTTTTGGTTATCCTCATCGATTATCTGAATGATAAAATTTCGCATATCCTTTCGATATAGCGTCTTTAAAGTTTTTATTATTCCCTGATCAAGTGGTTGGATCAACGATGTTGTATTACTTGGCAGAAAAAAAATTTTATGTTGCTCAACACAACATTTGGATGAGCGGTGCAATTGTCCAAGAACAGTGCAATTCTTTTATTTTATGCACTAAGCTCCCACAATCTTTTACCCAATTTTCAGCAGCTGGTTTATCGGCATCTTTCTTTTCTCCGTGAAGTTTCTTAAAAACAATGTTGTTTCTTTCTTTCCAACGACTTAACCAACCATCAGTATGCTTAAAATTTTCATGGCCCAAATTTAATGCAAAATACGCAGCTTTTTCCATTAGAATGATTGGTGCATTTTGCATTCGCGCGTTTGTAAACCATTGTAAAAGCGCTGTTTCTACTGTGACATCTCTTCCATGCCGTTTTCTTTTACGATCTGAAGTTTCATTGTTAACACTAGATTCGTGATTTTTTTCTCGATCACGTAGCAGTCTACTAAGTGTAGATTACGAAATTCCTAATTTTATCACTGCAGTACGTTGGTTACATAATGGCATAGCATTGTATTTTTTTAAAATTTCTTTCTTTTGAGAAACACTCATATCCTGTTGCTTTGTTTCTTTAGGCATTTTAAATGTCGTATGTGAGAGATATAAATTGAAACTGACGGTGCGTTCTCTTACTCGCTTGTTTTCACAGTACTACTTTAGTAGATAATTCCCCGAGTATTGAATGACGCATCGGTAAGAAATGATTCAAATAAACGGCGGACGCTGTTTTTAATGATTCAAATAAGCGGAAAATTTAACATTGAATAATATGTAACTGGTTTTGGTTTTTTTATTTTGAGTCTTATAAGCGGCCGATTCAATTAACCAGTGGTTCAAATAAGCGACATCTACTGTACTACGTTTTTGTTAGACCCCGTTTGAAATACGCGTCCATCGTATGGTTATCGAAAAAGTGATGACGCATTTTTTCTGTTTTAAAAAGTGTATTTACTTATTCAAAGAACAAAGACCAGTCAATGATATATTGTCAATTTTGCTCGATAACCTTTCGCCATCTTTCAGCGAGCTTCATAATTCCTCGTTTATAGAAGGACTTGCCTCTATCGGCGAAAAACTGAACAAGGTGCCAGTTTACAGCCCCATCTGAATTCAATGTCATACCACGCAAGGAATTTTGAAGAGAGCGAAACAAACGGAAGTTTGACGGCGCAAGGTTAAGCGAGTATGGTGGGTGTGATAACATCCCATCCAAGTTTCAATCCCATCCAAGTTTGATCATCTGTCAAAAGACAGGTGATCAAACTTGTGGTTTCGCGTTGTCGTGATGGAACACAACTCCTTTACGATTAACGAGTCCTGGACGTTTATGGATGATGGATTCCTTCAAACTGTTCTAATACCTACAGTACACTTCTGAATTGATTGTTTCGTTCCTTGGCGGAAGCTCAAAAGACACGACACTTTTGAAATTCACACTGAGAGCATTACTTTCCTCTCATGAATGTCTGCTTTCGATGTTGTTGGAGGTGGATTATCATGCCGGGATCAAGACCGTTTGCGCACCACATTGTTGTAAACGATCCACTTCTCATCACCAATTATCAATCGGTTCAAAAAATGATCGTTTTCCTCAGGTTTAGTGAGCATGCCGCAGATGTTTATGCGTGCCGTCAAATGAACTTCTTTGAGTTCATGAGGAACCTAAATACTGAGCTTGCTTATGTATCCCAGCTTCTTCAGGTAATCGTGAACAATTGAATGATGAATAATGATAGCAAGGATAGTGGGGTAGTATAGTAAACAATACTAAAATGTCGGCACACTCTGCACCATACAAGATATTAATTAATTAGTTCGGAACAGCTGTTCCGAGGGTGCGTGAATCACCATTATCAGCCGCATGACCAAACGATGTGAGAGAAAAACTTTAATTCTAACTTCTAATTTTTACCGCCTATACATCCTGAAACTAAAACATGCGAAATATACGGAAAAATAGACGAAAGAGTCTCCTGTCATTGTAGCACAAAACGTAAAACATGCCTTACCCTAATAAACCAGAAAGACTTGAGTAGGCCAGCGGTCCGTTTTCTTTATTCCTCAAATTTGTGTTCCTTTTTTGTTTTTAACATTAATAATTAAAAGTTTTTAGCGGTCACTTTAAACTCATTCCTACTCCTTAACTGCATTATATGTTCTAATAGGCATGGAAGCATATAAATGTCTTGTTCGATCGTTATTACTCTGTAACGAATCTATATTTGCGCGAACGTACAGAAGACATTGATATCTGCATTGATTAATCACAGTCATAATGCTGAAACCCTTAAACAAGGGTCTGCAAGATTCCCTGCTTCCTACATTGGCCATTGGACGTAAAGCTTTCTTTTGAATCCTGAGTATGTCATCTATATCACAACTCCCCCCCCCACCCCAAACGTAGATCAACTATCAATTGGTTCGCAGTTAACGTGTGATTGTCGAGTGTTACAATGTTAAAAGTACATCTGCTTCATGATTAATATGTTAACGCATAAAAAATCTAGATTCATTATTAATAATTAGTGAAGTAAGATAGGCCCTAAAATGGAACCTTGTGGTACACCGGTTTTGGCCGTATTAGAAAAATAATTTTTTACTTCACCAGATGCTAAAGTTTTTTTTATTTATTTGAACCTATTGGTTAAATATGATTCAAAAAGATGCAACTCAGTACTCCGAAAACCATACTGATTTAATTTTGACAACAACAAAGAGTGGTCAACCAAGTCAAAAGCCTTTGACAAATCGGCGTATGTACGTATGTACATGCAGAGTTCAATAATGCGGTAGACATTGAGGAGTTCGGCCGTTTGGTTATTTATCGGATTCTCATTGAGTGCTTTCGAAAACATAGGACGTAAGCCTGGTGTACCTCTTGCATCGCCTGCGAAGAAATATATTTGGCGTTTCCCTGGTTTGAAATTTACAGGTTCGCACATTCGTTGCAAATTTTGCGGCATAGGGTTGTTAGTTCGCACGACATTTGAATGTAGAAGTCATATTAAAAGTAAACGTCATGTATTTAATTTAAGAAACAATATTCAGTACTGGCAATTTTTGTATGACCTTATTTTCACGTTGAGCAGGTGCAACATCCCACAACACCTAGTAGATAATGAAAACTTTCGTCTTTTTTGGGATAAATATGTTCCATTATGGAAACTACCAACAAAAAGACAATTGCGGTACAATTTACCATATGTGCAAAGTACAGTAAAAGACTGTATAAAGGACGAGTTGAGAAATCAAAAAATCTGGCTCACTGTTGATGAAACTACTGATGCTCAGAAATACAGCGTGATTCATATTGTGACGCGTCCTTTAAAACGTAATGGTCCAGCAGCTTCCTTGTTGTTAGCCAGTAAAAGAATTGAAAGGACTGATGCCGAAACCGTTGTAAACATAATAAAAGATATGTTAAAAGAATTTTGTATTGTAGGAGCCCAAATCACCATGTTTCTGACGGAGCCGCAATAATGCTGGAAGCTGGTAGGATGTTAAAAGTAAATAACATGCCTCATACACGCATGTCATCTCGTAGCAGAAACAATTCGAAGCAAGTATCTTAGGGTGAATGATTTAATATCATCTACCAAAAAACTGTGAAATCTCCCAAACATATCCGCGTATTCAAGCAATTGTATCCGCAAATTCCGCTACCACCTTAGCCTGCATTAACGCGATGGGGAACATGGATCGGGGCAGTATCTTACTATCGCAAATATTATTCCCAAGTGAAAGATGTCATTTTCAAACTTAATTCTTCTAATTCTCAAGCGGTTCGCGAGAATCAGCACCTTTTTTCCGATTCGGACGTTCAAAAAGAAATAGATGACATTTCCATAAACTATTCTGTAGTGACACAAACTATTTCGCAGTTAGAAAATACTCACTTGTCTATACAAGACTCGTTAAATAATATCAACAATTTAGCGCCGCTCTAGAAAGCTTGACGGATCCTAGAGGACTAGATGTCCCGCAAAAATTTCGTGCAGTTTTAAATAAAAATCCGGATTTAGAAAAGATTCGATCTATATCTGGATTTCAAGAGTGCACAGAAGAGATACAGGAGTATTTGAATTTCGCAAATCTTACTTCATTAGATGCTGAATGATCATTTGCAAAGTATACGAGAACGTTTTCAGACCGTTGTCGAAGCCTGACCGAATCGCCAATGGGAGCATTGCTTATGTTGCGCGGCGTACCATGGCAGTCGCACATTACCCCAGTGGTCATCGATACGTCAATAAAAGGTAACAATCTATTATTTTTTTATTAATACTGTGTCTACTTTTGCGCGGTACACCCCGGACGGTTCCACTAGTTTGTCGAACATTATAAATAGTACACGCACACAGATTAACCGATAATAACGGAACGCCCACTCGATTCCTTGTATGTACATAGTTAACACAGCTCCTTTCACGGTGCCTCTGCTGTTGCAACCGTATGTCACGCTTTAGTCATAAGCATATGGTAGTATTTGTTGAAGAGCAGAATTTGTAGAAAATTTGCTTCTAAAGCCGTGTTGCGATCCGCAAAAAAACACGTTATGTTCAAAATAGCTAACAATTCTCGTCTTTAAAACAGTTTAAAAAACCTTGGATATACTAGGTAATATCGATATAGGGCGATAGTTCTTCACTGTGATCTTATTGCCGGACTTGAGAAGCGGAATTACGAAATTTTTAACTGATCAGGAAAATATCCATTGCAAAAACACTCATTGATTTTGTATGCCAGTGGTTCAGCTATATATTGAACTATAATTTTTAATATCTTAACCGGTATTTCATCCAGACCAATATCGAATACGATAATATAAAGTAATAAATAATATAAAGTATGCAATATATTAAATGTTTCTAATTGATGGCACATTTGATTAACATATAAGCTAGGCAAAAGTCCAAATTACGTGATAATTACACATACATATGTATGCATATGTACTACCGAACGAACACAAAAGGTGCAATCCAAATAACAATGCAAATAATATTGCGTAGTACGTAGTTTTCGGTACACTTTTGAAAAACCCATTCGGGTCTCTCAGTATCTTTTCTCATTCATACATAGGTATACACAGATTATCTCATGGTAATTTGAAACTCCTCCGAGGTTATTTTAAAAATGAAGCGTTGCAGTATCTTTTGTTGCGTCCATAATTAAAACCGTACAAAGAATAGCGACTTGCAAAATTATTCATGAGGCTTATGTGTGTCAAGCAGTACTTCAGGGAGCTTGTTCGCTGGAAAATTCTACTACTCGCATAAATTGAAAGAGAAGCCCTCTACTCTGTAGCATGAATTGATAGATGCATTAGCTATAAAGCCGGTGCGCATATTCCAGAAAATACAAAGTTATTACGTTTGGGGCTTGTTTAGTTATCTCTCAAAAGTGAATTCGTAAAATAGCCGGTATACATAAATGTTATTTAGATCATCCAATTAGTGGAAAATTTGAATACAGTTTTATGAAGCTACGCATTTACAAATATCTACGTCTGCTGACATTTACATATTTACTTGCTTTACAAACGTAGCGATAACATTGATTACTAGAATTGTGGGTAAACTCAAAGAGGGGTGTTATTTGAAATACTTTGCGTGTGCATGTTAAAGCCTTTATCTGAGATTACTATAGCCTTGGCTATGTGTCTCACAAGGGAACATCCCGAACCCGTAAATTCCAAAAAAATTGAAACTTTGTGGACAAGTAGTCCTCACCCCAAGATGTTCGAAGCCATTTTCCTTATCGGCCCAATTTCGTTTTAAGAGGGTGAAACCACCCCTGAAATTTTACTTGATTTTCGGTTTTTTGAAAATAATTCGATAACGGTTGGACCAAATACATCAAAGTTATATATCAAAATAATCGTCTCTTTGAGCTCTATTACATATGTGAATTACTAATGCCATATTGTGGATGTTATACAGCCCTTCAAGTAGTTTCAAAAACGTACTTCACTTTTTGTAAAACAGTTATTAAAAAAATGAGGAAAATGATATTTAATATGTCGTCTTTAGAGACTGTGAAGGAATGTAACATAAATTTTGATGTTTTTAGATAGATATGTTTTAGAAAACAGAAATATAGACAAAAATGAATTAATATAATAATATTGCATGCCTTTCGGACGTGGATATTACAATTCATAGTGGTAGAAAAATTTATTCAAACTAACAAGTAATATATGGCTTATGTATACATGTGTATATATAATATATACGCTAGTAATTACTTAATTTGTATGATAATGCATTTCGTCATAAAAATGCTTAAAGCACAAAAAACTGTTGCACCAGGAACACCGTATTACAGCACGCGCTCCACATATGGAACATTGCGATGGAATTTGAAAATCTTCTGTGAAGGCAAAAGTGACAGGATTATCGAGACGATTTAGCCGGTCCGCAATATAACCACTTTTGTACCATGCATAAGCGAATAAATTATGATATTTTGAAGAAGATATTTGATTGTGTACTAAAGACAGTAATTTGAGAATGTTGTTACGCGTATACAAATTAATATCGTAGTTGTATAAGAGTATAATATCAGATAATTTCCTAACAAAATTTTTCCAAACACGAAATACATAGACGTCTAGGGGTTGTATAATACCAGTGGTTTTCTTTGGTATTGTGAGGATGTTCACATTCTTGTCGGCCGATATATGGTCTTTTAAGTTAGATGGACAATGACCAGTCCACGAATCTAGCAATAAAACTATTTGAGATCCTGTATTTGGATGATATACCTTTGTGAACCATTCCGTGAATAATGCTGTTGTTAGTTTTCCAGATGATGAAGCAGTTACATAAATAAATATGTATGTAGCGAAAGGCAAGCCATTGGCATAGCAATTGTTACTTATTTTATACGATTCTCCACAATTCTGATTACATATAAATGTTAGTTCAGTTATTGTATTACATACCATATGCGCGTGTAAAGAAGAAATATATTGATCAGTAGCTAGGTAACTGTTTTTGATTTATCATCCCTATCTTGGTGCAAGTACCATTATTTACAAATGCAATACATAAACAGCCGTTTTAGATTGTAAATATCTGATTAAATTCGCATGGGATGAATGAGTTTTAAAACGAAACCCGATGGACCTATAACCGCATTCATGCAAAACAACATACATGCACTGTATATGACAATACGCAAACAAATAGCTGGCGAGAATATATTTTGAGAAAATAATGTCAGTGCAAAACATTTCAGCTGAAATTCAGCGAGTATAACTGCGATATGGGAGAATTTTTAACATCCGCTCAGTCTCGTTATTTATTGGATAGCTTTATATTATCGCTCCCGTCCAGTAAATATAAAATGTATAAGTAGTAACGTAACAATTTATCATTTTAAATACAGCCCGGCGGAATTTGCCGCGGTCTGTATGATTACGGAGGTAAATCGGTGGTTTCGTATAAAAAAAGATCTCATGGGTTTCGGTCAATAAGATTTAGGTGATTTGTTGGTTTGCTATGGATAGTGTGATTTATGTAATCGTTTCTGTGCAAGCACGTATAGCTAAACAAAAAATTTAACATTCAACGGATTTTAAGCTTGAGCTTAAAGCAATAATCACTGCTATTTCTTGGATTTTGATTTAGTTTTGTGATAAAATGTCTGTAAACATTGTAATGTTATAATTGAAAATTTAGTAAGGATGGGATGGATTTATTTTTTATCGTAGATTTGTCATGAATTCAGTGCCAACTTAAGACTTTTTCGGTGTCATAATAAAATTGCACGAAAATAGTGTTACAAACGATTAATAAATTAAAGAAAATTAACCTTGTAAGTTGATCCAATACAATGAAATTTACACTATGAAATATGTTTTAACCGGTAAATTTACATTAAAGTAGTTTAGAATACAACTCACTTCCCTCATCTGTTATTGATAGCATTTGCTAATTTTCGGCAAATACTATTTACGATTTGTCTTCCATATAAAAAATATTTACTGTCTTTAAAATAAAATTACATAGTTCATTTCATACAAATTATTTCCTTCCAGATAGTAATATTATGCCAAGGTTTACCGTTTAGCGTCACTGACGTCAACTTTCTTGTTTTGAATAAAACATCCTGTACATTTTTACTTTTTTGGAAAGGTAATCGAATCCAACGATACCACATATGCTATACTTAAGAAATATTCGGCACGAACCATGCAAAATTGCTGGGTCAATTTTAGTATTATGTAATTTGGCAACAATTGTCACCTTACTTGCCGTGGTTGCGTAACAAATTGTGCAATAATTTAAATCATATTATCTTCTGTTAAAGCAGTTCCCTCTGTAAATTTTATGCTATCCTTACTTAGCGCAAAGTTCACATACTTCCGGTTGTATGAGGGCAGTGTTTATCATGTTTCACTTCGTGGTAATTGTTGCCAAATTCATCGAATATTAAAATTAGGTACTTGGAGTTTATCTAAGCGGTCAATGCGGAGACCATTGTAAAATCAACAACATAAAAAACTGAAACTTAAGCGCATTGCCTATCAAAAACTAACAAATTTAAACAAATAATTAATGTAAGTACAACAAAGTTCGATAAAGTAAAGAAGAAACAACAATTAACAAAACAAGTTACAATGAGATAAAGTAATAACGAGAACAAAGAACGAAGGTATCATAAATGCAGATTATAATAAACAATAAATAACAGGAACAAATAACAGGAACAAATAACAGGAACAATTCATTTCATTCAATTGTTATGATTGCTTAGCAACGAGTTCTTTAGATCAGTCTGGCGTCACAATAAACAAATTGGCGCTCTTTCCTAGCTAACTGTGCGTAACAACAAAAACAGATTACCAAAACGTTTATTGCTGCATGTCGTCATACTTCTTAAGTAAAAGTATAACATATGTGGTAACGTTGAATTTGTCTTTCAATTGCCTTTCTAAAAACGTAAAAATATTTTGGCTGTTCTATTTAAAATAAGAAAGCTTACTTTACTTCCATTGACCGGAAATGCTACTGAACTGCTAATAACGGCAAAAGTTAGCCCGAAAAAAATTAACATCGACCTATTTTTTCTAGAAACGCTAGCTTCTGTCGTACAAAAGTTAACCGGGGGACACTTTAGGACCGTACTGTATAGAAAAAACATATTGCGTAGGTACTGGACGGTGAATTTACAGTTCCCTGACAAGCAAACTGACAGAACTGATCCCCTCCGATTTCGGTGAAACTTAGTGTATTGGTAGACCATCAAAAAGTAAAGGGCACGTATTTTTTTATCGGCTGATGTTCACCATAAAGGGGTGAAGGGTGCGTCTGAAGTTACCCCCAAAAACGCGTTTTTCATCATAATTCCGGAACCGCGCATGCTATCGGGATGAATGAAAAACCAAAATGTTCTACTTCAAAGGGGTTTTCAAATGAACCATAGGTGAATGCTCTCCCCTCCCTAGTGGGGCAGGGGGTGCAAAATTTCACCCCTTTTCCACCACCCTGGCTACAATTTTCGCCCTAGGCAAGTCATAATTTTTTTCTGCAAACTACATTTAAAAATAGAAGTTACTTCTTTTTGCATCTTTTCCCTTGGTTACATATAATAAAGGAAATATTTTTTATAAAGCGCGACTTCCCACATATGTATGTACATATATTCCGTTATTATACGTATCTGATTGGTCTCCCGTTTACTGTTTATGTGCATTTGGCATCTACTGTGAACGATTTATTAGGCAGTCAAAAATTCTACACTTCAGTTTATTTCAGTTTATTATTTCTAATAACGAGAAGTGACTTTAAAAATCGCGACAAAATGAAAATAAGGAACTTGTAATGATACAATACAGTACGAAAATATATTAAAGTGCGTCATAATGTTAGTAAAACGTGGTTCATTTATTTTTTTGTAAATGATTGATTTACTGCCTACATTTTGGCTTTGTTTCCAAAATATTTTCAGATACACATATTCACTCCAGGATATTCTAAAGTCGAGCTCAAATCGTAGCTTACTTCTTGTTGTACTTCAAATGCAGGATCGTTAGTGCTGCTCACAATTATATCGAAAAGTTTATCTGCTAACGTCTGTTCGGCACCATTAACTGGACTTGCTACAATACGGTGAGTAATGATTATTTATCAGAGGAGTTAATATCGTTAATATGTGGATTTAAAGCGAACTCAGCAATCGCTGATGTATCTAGACACTGTTTCTTTTTCGACCATTTCACCTTTATATACATACATACAAGTAATTTTTTTGACACTAATAACAACTCCTTCTGGAACAATTTTAAAGTTATTTTAGGGATATGAATACGTGCATCTGAAAATATTCTGAAAACAAAGCCAAAATATAGGCAGTAAATCAGTCATTTATAAAAAAAAAACGACATTTTACTGACATTATGACGCACTTTAATATATTTTAGTACTATATTATATGATCACAAGTTCTCTATTTTCATCTTTAGCGATGAATAAAGTCACTTCTCCTTGTAAAATACACTGAATGTATTTATCACGAATAATGAGTGTATAATGTATCACATGTCCATAAATAGATAAACGTTCATAGTGGATGCAATGACATAATATAACGGAAGATACGTATAATAACGGAATATATGTATGTGCAAGGTCGCACTTTATAAAAAACATTTCCTCTATTATATGTAACCTAGGAAAAAAATGCAAAAAGAGGTAACTTTTATTTTGAAATGTAGTTTGCAGAAAAAAATTATGAGCTGTCTAGGGTGAACATTGTAGCCAGGGTGGTGAAAAGGGTGTGAAAGGGGGGAAGAGTTTCTAATTCATCCCGATAGCTTGCGCGTTTCCGGAGTTATGATGAAAAATGTGTTTTTGGGGGATAATTTTAGACGCACCCTTCGCCCCCTTAAGGCCCATAAAGAAATACGCGTCCCTTACTTTTTGATGGTCTACCAATATACCAAGTTTCATCGAAATCGGAGGGGGTCAGTTCTGTCAGTTTGCTTGTAAGTGTGTTAGAGTAAAGTCACTGTTAGGACTCGTATTTATTATTTTTCGGTAATTGAAGCGTGAAGAATATATAGTAAAACGGGGAAAAAGATCTTGCTGTTAGTAACTCCGACCGCTAAAGTCTATGCACGCTATAAAGTCTATCTTGTGAGAACAATGCTAAAATCTTACAAAATATATGAATAAATCCTGAGTATCGCAAGAGGGATTGAACGAATAGAAAAAAATAGCGGAAGGATCGGAACCAGCTCGTCGGGATTTTCCCGCATCAAATTGATACTGCAACTCGCAGGTAGTGGAACACTTTTGTTCGCGTAGTTCCTGCGCTTCGTCGATAAGTCCTCACTATAGGTAGATTTAGATAGATTAAGATTGAGCGCCGACTATTCTGCTTTCTATCTCTTGGAGCCCGTCCCGAAACTCCATTATCGGATCTCTAATTTTAAAACCGTAATTGATTGATTAACTGTGCGGAGAATTCTGTGTGATAATCTTACCGGGAGACGACACGTGTGTTGCTCCGGAAATTGCAAAGTAATCTACTCTTACATTCGGAAAGTGTTCCGAAAAATAATTACAAAGTAAACTTAAATTAGTCCTTAAGTCCGTTACAATTGGAAGATGTAATTGCAAGTCATCTATTGCAAAAAGTTAGTTAACTTATAATAACAAAAATATATATAGTAAGTATCGAAAAGATTGTCTAACGTTAAATTTATAATATGTTATTCTTAGCTTAAAAGATGACTTCATTAGAAAATGAATAAGGCTAATCCGAATTTTAAAACATATCGAATATTTTGCGTAAGAAATGCGCTAAAGCAACCATTAATAACTACAGGTCTATAATGCTGCTTCCCGCACTATCGAAACTGTTTGAAAATGTGCTTAAATAGTGATTGTTTAAATTTATTTAAATTGGTCTACTAGCACTACTTTGGTAGGTATGGCAGAAGAAATATTGAATAATATTAATAGTGAAGATAGTTGCAGCGTAAATCCCTTCTACATTAGTCTTAAAAAAGTCGCATATTGAGTTGTGGTTATGGACAATTAGAGGGTTAGGTAGATCCTACAGCATTTAGGCCACAATAGGCCCATTATGGATCCTCTTTATACTGGGGAGCCCTCTAGGCCGTCATCCAACGTACTGCCTTGGCATAGGCTAGGACGTTACCCAGAGGAGTCGCCTTAATGATGGCAAGATGCAGCCGCTCGTCGCCCAAAATTGACTTTTAATTGACGTCAGGGCTGGATACTTGCAGAGTTTCGTCTTCAGCTTGACAGCTTCTGCATGGCAGGTCTTTGGCTATTCGGCTATTCCCATTTTGTAGAGGTGCCCCTTTAGTTGGCAATGTCCAGGCAGGATCCCAACAACTATACGACGGCCCCTTCTGGATCTTTCAGGTTTTAGGTATTTTAATGCTGTCCGCTTGTTCGGATACGTCAAAGTGACTTTTGAGGTGTAACGGGAATTAATTTCATCCCATCAAGGCAGACATTTTTCATGAGTGATAGTTCTAATCCATTCATAAAGCGCATCAAGGCGATCGAATGGAGGGTTCTAGGCCGTGTGCAGCCATGATCGAACCCCTCCTGGCCAGCCTGTCCGCTTCTTCATTACCAAGACTTCCATTACGGGCCATCAGCAATATTGTTTGTTTCTGAGACTAAGGATAGAGCTCTGTAGCAGTATAGTGGCAGATTCGACGTTATTGGTCGCTTTAAAGCTGATACTAATTGCTTGCTGTCAGTAAACTGATTGATATTTCTGCCTATAATCTTAAGGTCAGTTACGTAGTGCGCTGCTAGGGTCAGCGCCGAGGTTTTCGCCTGGGGAACGGTGATCTCTATCCCTAGAGGCCATGATTCTTCTAGGTTGAGCTCCTCAGAAAATAGTCCTGGTCCGGCTCCATTGTTGGTTTTGATCCATCTATGAACAGATATAAGCTGTTCTTATCTTTGTCGGTTTGTTGCTGTGTCAAAGATTTGTAGGTTTTATCGCAGACAAAAAGAGGTGAAAAAACATTAGCTTCGTTGACCTTACGATCAATATGCAAAATCTAATTAATTAGTACAACTAGGTATATATTTCTTAATGTGTATATTAACGTCCGTCGAGTTCACACATTGAACGTAAATTTTGTCTCTTAGTATTAGATTCAGAAAAAAATGTGTGTGCAGAAAAAGTAATTTTTTGAAGAGTAAGTCTTAGTCGATTTAAGGGCAAAGATCTCGTAGCATAACCCAGGAGTAAACTAGCATCGTTGTATTAATGACTTGTTAAGCTAAAGCGGCCCATTTTAGTTTTTAATGATAAAAATCAATCTATCGTTTTACGTATTTGCATATTTTTCAATTTCAATTTTTTAATAGGCAGAGATACGTAATATTTTCCTATTAAGAATATAAAACCCCATAAATTAGCTTTAAAAAAGTCTTATCTCGGTGTTAAAAAAACTCTGGTGATTACGTAGATCACATGCGCGACACACATATATGCAAAATTTTTCATTATCGTATTGCGCCAAAATTTTCAAAAGCCCGGATTTAACCCGCGACTTTAAATTTGTCCGTCCGGAAATATTGGAAGGCTTTCGGGATATTAAGGAGCAAATGGTAGTTCGAAGATAAACCCATAAATTTCAACTAACCAAAATGATCTATTATCAAACGTCCCGCAGTAAATAATTTATGTAACGTAGGTGGATTAACCTCTGATTTAGTAACGCTAGTGGATTACTCCTTTACTGAAGGGGGTAATCATTAAAGCCGATTTTAACTGGTTCTCATAAATAACTTTAATCGTGTTGACATATGTATCATTGCGCCTGCTCTAGCAAAATATCGGCACACCCTTTTCGTAATAAAATCGTTTAGTTTCCCTCAAATTATGCTGCCGTAACTGTTTACTTTAGGGAATAATAGTTAGTTATACTGAAGATTATTTTAAGTAATAGACTATCCTAGTAATAACATTGTAACATCATTGTGTTTGAGTTGCAATTCATGTAACAATTGAAATTGGTACTTTGGCATTGTTGCAATTTAATTTACAATATTACGGTAATTTGTCGGCAACGTAAATAACTAAAATCATACTCGTGGTGCGTTGTTACAAACTATTTCATATTCTATGTTAAATTATAACGACAAATGTAAAATAGTGATTAAAGGAGATAACATGTAAAAAGCAGGTTTATTTAACAAATTTTCTTAACAGTATAAATTCTGAGTAACTATAATAAAACATTTTACATGATACACGTACATAAACATAATACTTCTCGCATTGCTTGAGCTGATAAATAGTTTGAATTACGCACATCCCATTTCTCAGATATATTTAGAAATGTATTTTGTGAATAATATTCAATAATATTGGAATCTGTTCCTAGAAGGTTGTACATATTATTGCTTAATAGAAGTAATATAATAATAACAATGATAATAATAATAATGATAATAATAATAATAATAGTAATAATAATAATTCACTAAAAAGTATTTATTATGTTTCTGCATGTAATTCCACTCACTTGCGTTATTTGGAATTCTAAATTAAAAAGTAAACAATGCTAATTTAACCACACTTCAAAATTGACTTGTATCGCCTTGGATATACAATCCTTTTGGAGTACGAGCTAGGAACATTGTGGTAGTTGCCTTATTGAAATTGTGAAATTTTTGACAAAGGGAAAACTACCAAAATTTATTGAAGTGATTAAAATTCGAAAATTTCGCCACAAATAATTGTATAATTGTATAATTTTACAAAAATTAATTGATTTGGAACTTCAACATTTAGAAAATTATAAACTAGGAAACAATTTTAAGAAAGTACTGTTCTGTTAAATATTTACATCGTCAAGTCCAGCTGTCACTCTAACTCGAATAGGATGTTCAGTGTGGCTACACGGTAGATATGAAATTCCCTCTGGCGGATATTAGTTATTTTTCGGAAGCCTCAGTTAGCAAGCATGTCTTATAATTTGCGTTTGCTGAAGTACCTGTTATATTAAAAAAGGAGGAAATATACTAACAATTAATTACAAAATATGAAAACAGAAAGATCAAAGCATTGTTAAATGCGTGGTGAATTGAATCGCAATTTATTGAAACTGCTAACATTGGTGTTACTGGCCTTGAAAACGATATCGGCGAGATTTCTGTAATTTTCGTTAATCCGTAATACAAACAGGAATTCTGATATTCAATTGATCTAATGCGACTCTGTGTGAGAAATACATAATAATGGTGGTTGAAAGGAGAGTATGAGAGAGTGGACTTTCCTTTCAACCACTATTAATATTCTGATATTCACCAATCTGTGGCAACTATTTTTTTTTTAACAGAAATTTTAACATTAGTTATCCAATGGTAAAGATATATTATTCTTGACTTCCATTTGCAACCATGTTATAAGTAAGTGGAGGAACAAATACGACAGTTAACACACAGTTACAACAACGCTTTAAACACCAACTCTCGGATACCTACGAATTCATTTAATCGATTTGATTAAGACTGTTTAGTATATATACTGTTAGCAATTAATCACATTCTTATTTCTAATACAACATGTACAAGTTAGTAAATCCATTATCCTACTTACTTATTATTTTTTTCATTCACGTCTCACCGCTTACGAACTACCATTTCACATAACCTAAGCTAGGACTACGATTGCGACCGCACTGCGTTCACGCAATGAAAATTGCCGACGACGCCCGAAGCGCACAATTCAAACATAAAAACGTTTATACATTCAAACAACTTCAATCTGCTGCTCTTAAAAAATGTGCTTTCACTCAAATAAACTTTTGTCGAATGGAATAAATAATTTCAAAGATATACAGGGTGGCGCACCACATTCGCGTCGGATTATATACGAAAGACGGCAAAATATTTTTTAAGTATTTTTCTTAGGAGCTATGTAGGTTCACTGGGAGCAAGTTTTAAAATTGTTTTGAAATATACATGATGACCCAAAAAGGAGTTACGCACCAAACTTGTGAAAATTTAAATGAAATACCCTGTATATTATTGCATATTTTGATAGTGCGGGCTAAATAAAGGCAAGTTATTGTTATGTTTCCTATATCTAATTCAAGCCGTTTTTGAGACATTTAACTATTCTTGAAGATGTAGACCAAAATTAGCATTAGACTTGACGATGAAATAAAAATGACCTCTAAAAATTATACAGGATGGTCGAAAATATACTTTTGATTTGCATCTTTAAAGTCAAATATAACTTTCTTATATTAAATGGTACACCCTGTATTTATTATCGTATTTAGATGTATTAAGGTTTCCTATACTTATATCTTATACTTACAATTAGTAATTTAGCATTTTCAATTTTGAGTATTCATTTCTTGCCATTTGTTTTATTTCGTTTTGAGTTACCTTGTATATTTCAAAACAATTTTAAAACTTGCTCCCAATGAACGCACACAGCTCTTAACAAAAATTTTTTAAAAATGTTTTGGTATAAACCGTATATTTGTTTGATTCAAGAACTTTTTTTTACTGTGTGCATACGGTTTCCTTTCAAATGTGGTAATATCAAATACACATCATATTATTTTACAATATTGGTTCCAGATGATTATATTAAAGGGATTTTATGCATAAATTCAAATTAGCGGTAACACAAAAGGTTTTTCTACTGCAGAACTTGTTTATTAGTAATAACTTTAAATTTAGTTTTGTTCAAAAACTATTCATTTTATTGATGATGTGCTACATCGAAAGTAAACTTAAATTCTGTGACTAAATACCACGTCGTATTCTTTATTCCGCTTTTTCTCATCCTTTGTCATGATGACACGAAAATCGTGATGAGCTTTGCAAAACAGCTTATCAATATTCGCAAAGCGATGAAGGGTACACAGGCCATTGTTCGACTTCAATAGAACACTTGACTAGGAACCGTGCTCGTCCTCGAAGTTTCAATCTGGTGACTGAAGAGGTGATCCGTTTGGCAAACACGCCCTTTCTATTGTATGCCGGTCTGAAAGGAACTAATTTTGCGGAGCACTAACAGATATTTTCTCACCTAGCTGGTGTCTATCTACGGATCTTAATGGACTGGACTGCGGCCGCAGGAATCGTGCAATACATGACCGGATCAGGTGCCGTTTTATTTATGTTTGCAGGCGAATCTAGCGCGATGAAAAGCAAGCCAATAAATTCTTGTATATTAGTGCATCTTATAGAGATCGATAAGACCGATACCATTTTGTAGTTATATTATAAATGTTAAAACATAGAATTGATGTTTTACTAGAAATTTAAGCTTATCTTAAACATTTTTGTCATTCCAAGAAAGATGTGCATAATAGAAGGTAGAATTGTAAAATTCAAAATAGATTTTTTTGTTTAAAAAGCGGTTTTCAACTTTTGTGTTGTAATTTATCTTAGATGTGAAAACTAATGAATTATTTAATTAAAAACGTAACCTTCAGGTTTGAACTTGAAACGGATGTAAGTATATTGAAGTGAAAGTAATTTTTTTCAGTCACGCCAATATTTGACATGCAAATCCCACAAATTATAGTTGTATTTTTGGTGGCAGCATGAACATTAGTTATTTTAGTTCTTCTTGCTTGGGTGTACAAATTATATTTTATTATACGTTTATTTAGTTTCCGAAGTATATAGGACCTTTGAGGGCTAATGGAGAGTGAAAGGTAAAAATAAAAAAAAAAATCGACACGTTCGAAACCGATTTTTAGTCTTTGCGAGAAATAAATAATTAATTGTAGTTTTCTAATTTCTTTTTGATCTAATAATTCTAAGGGCAACAGTGGCGCAATATATACAGTCGGGTCCGCTTATAACGACTACAACTTATAACGAACGTCTGGTTTTAACGAATCATTTTGTGTTACGAAAAATTCTTCATTAAACGTAATACAATTTGAGTTCGGATGCAACGAGCTTGGATATAACAAGTACTTCTTTTAGTACGAGCAAATTTTCTGTTTGCCGCTGCGATTATAACGAGGGGTCGACACATTCTTCGGCTGTCAACGCGGGCCCGATGTAAACAAACTTGTCATAACTAACCTGAGCAAATATGCGGTAATAGCCAGAGGCGTGGCGAGCGCATAAAAATTTACACATAAAATAGAAGGTAAGAAATAAATTATAAAACGTGCTGAAGCACTTGCCGTTTTAAAAGTCTTCCGTGAAATCACAAACTGGGTAACATCTGTTAAATATTTGAATCATTAGATATGTTTCCACAGCTGTTTCAGTCAAGTGAGTACGACGTGCGGAATAAATGTTTTTTAATGCCGAACGCTCGACATCTAGCGATGTTATATTTGCATATTTAAAATAATCTTTGAAACAACTTAATGCATCTTTACACGCACCTTCACAAATTTGCTTTAATATAAGAAAATCGGAGTCTTTCGCTAAAACACTTTCAAATTTTCGTATTACACACCAATTTGTTTCTCCTTCTACAGCGCATAACTGTGCGTGAACATCATTCACAATTTGAACAGAATCCACTAGCGACATCGAAACATTTTGTAATTTTTCTATTCCCTCCGCTAGTCCGAAGTAATTGTTGTGAATAGTTTGTAAACCTCTTTTAACCTGACTATTTTGAAATATTTCCTAGCTTTTCTTGATTGCTGCAGCTTCTGTCGGAATGAATTTTAAAACTACCTTCTTTACTTGATCAAAATATTTGTTGTAGTAAAACGCAGCCTGCAACCATGTTCCCCAACGTGTAACAATCGGCTGTGCTGGTTCAGGTAAATCATGACACAGTTTGTGAAATAGTCGGGTACGTTTCGGGGACTTTAGAAACACTTCCTTTGTACCAGCAATCAATGCATTTACTAGTGGAAAACATGTAGGAATCGTTTGTGCCGCAAGATTTAGGGTATGGATTTTACACATAGGAAGTTACCACTGTGTTCTTTAAGAGATCGGCCTAAAGAACGCATGTTTGCGGCACCATCACTCATAAACATTAAAAGTTGCTTTGTTGAAACTTCAAATTTGTTCAATGAGTTCAACACCACCTTTAAAATCTCATCGGCAGTACAATTTATAACTCTTTTGAAAGCATGTAAGAAGAAGGATGACGGTCGATGTGGTTCCATTGTACGTACCATTACATTAACGACAGAATATTTTTGACGATCTGTTGTTTCGTCCACACACAACCACAGCTTTTTATCTTTCAATTCCGTTTTCATTCTTTTTTCTATATGTTCACGAGTAAATGGCACTACATTTCGTATTTTAGCGCCATCAAAAATTAAGTCCGGCATGTCCACTATAAAGTTTTTAACTGAGCCTGCCATTGGTCGTTTTCGCGACGTACCTAACTGCGACATTTTTAAAGCAAACATAAGCGTACAATTACGAAATAAGTTACGACAGCCTACATATACACAGAACTACTCGCATACAGCATCGATTTAGCACTGACGCTGTGAACGCGTGAAATAAATAATCGCCGACTCCGCACCACATATCCACTACACTGGCTGTTACCGCTGTTTGCCCAGACTAGTCATAACTCGTCTAGTTTCTCGTGCGTATAGTGCGGTACATACACAGAATTTTTATTCAGTAGTTTTTGATAGTTTTTTGTTAGTGACATTATAATTATGCCGAGTAATAGAAAATCCCTTACGTTAGAACAAATAATTAAAATTATTGATAAAATTAACATGGAACATCTAATGCTGGCATTTATACAAAGTATAGCTTGTCAACTTCGACTGTTTCCACAATTTGGAAAAACAAGGATAAAATTAAAGGGACCTTAAATTCGTACATTTCTAAGTTAAAACGAATTCGAAAACCAGTTAACAAGGAAGTTGATCAAGCATTACTTCAGTGGTTTAAGCAAGAAAGTGGACCAATACTACAGGAAAAAGCAGAATACTGTCCCCCGATAATGAAACATCTTTTTGTTCAAAAAGCTGGATAGACCGTTCTAAGAAGAAGTACCATATTTCATCCAGTAATATCCATGGAGAAGGCGCAAGTGTTTCTGCTGAAACAACAAAGGACTGGCTTGACAACGTTTGGCCCCACGGGGATGAAACTGGCCTCTTTTATAAAATTATCCCAAACCGAACACTGAAGTGAAGAAAGAAAGTGAAGAAAAGTGTAAAGGGGAAAAAAGCAAAGAAAGACTTACTGTTTTTGTCTGTGCCAACATGACGGGTACCGAAAAGAGAAAGTTGCTTGTGATTGGAAAATCAAAAACACCCCGGTGTTTTAAGACTTGCAAAGTGTTGCCAGTTAATTATACCGCTAACAAGAAAGCATGGGTGACATCAGAGATTTTCGAAAAAGAAATAAGGAACTGGGACCGTGACCTATAAAAACAAGAAAGAAACATAGTGTTAATGAACGACAATTGTCCAGCCCATCCAGCAATTGAAAACCTACGTGCTGTAAAGTTAGTTTTTCTTCCACCTAATGCAATGGCAGCCCTACAACCCATGGACCAAGGTATTATAAAAAAATGGTTTTATGTAGGATGATTTCTTGTTTGGATGAAGATAAGAATTTTAACTTTACTTTATTGGATGGTATATGAGCTATAATCACAGCATGGAATTGTGTTTCACAAAAAACTATTGTCAATTGTTATAAACACGCTGGATTTTATCCTTATTCAGAATTTGACGATGATGATGAGATTCCCTTGGTTCAGTGGATATTAAAACACAAAGACTCAGAAGCTGTAGATGAAGAGGACTCCCTGAGTTTACATGAATGGGCTATCACAAATGATCTTGTGAAAGGCCCTTTAATCTCTGACGTGCTTAATGTATTTCATGAAGTCGACAATTGTTTGGAAACTTGCGAGTACCCATCAGAAATTGAAATTGTAGCAGCAGTTGCAAAAACGCAATTTAATGAAAACTCGGAATCAGAAGAACAGTAAGAGCCTGAAAGCAGCTTTGAACCACCAACAGCTCAACAAGTATTTAGTGCGATGAAAGCCATATCCACTTATTTGGAATTTAATGATTTCCAAAGTAATGTGACGCAAAAGTTTGATTTTATACAAAGAACAATTGAAAATTCTCTGTTGAAGAAAAGTGCAACTCAAAAAAAGATCACGGACTACTTTAAATAAACATTATATATACGTATGTACCTATGTATGAATTTTATTAATACATATGTATTCCATATTAAGAATGTGTATCTTGTTTATACATATATATTATGTTTAATATATATATATAACAATATATATATTGTTATGTTCAACTTTGTATGTACGACAACAACAGCCTCTCTCGGTTGTCACTTCGGAACGACTAAATGTCAGGTTGACCACTCCTTGGTAACTAAATATCCCCCTTGCGGGGAAAAATTGAAATTTCTTCGTTACCATCTCTCCTCCAGCAAACTGGCTATGGAGCGAGGACATTATATTTAAAATATTCATTAATTAAATCTTTGTCTGAAAGGTTTATGTAAATTAGTAGAGAATTTTAACGTTTAAAGCTTGTCAGTGACATTTTGGAACATAGAATCATCGAAATACGACCTCACTGCGTTCATTACCGTATGCTATTTGCAGAAATAATCTCATTTGATCGAAATTCATCGTAAAGGTTTCTATTTGGGTTAAATTATCAAAATTGGCTGTGAAATAAAACAATCGCCGGTCTTTTGCAATTTAAAATAAAAGAAAGATGAACGACGCCATAATTTTTCATCAATCTTTATTCAGCCTTGGTTGAGTCAAAGTGTTTCTTAACTCCGATCCCCATGTAAAGTGCTCGATTGTGAAATCAAAGTCTTTATTAGAAGAGAAAAGGGTTAAATTACCAGAACAGGCAGTTTCCTGTAGAGGTTATATAAACAGAGAGTTTATATAGCACTGGCATCGTTCAGGTTTCAAGGTTAGTTACTTTTAGAATCTTCAAATTCGTTAATTTCGTTTTATTATTTTGGGTATTCGTTATAAAATTGCCGAAAGGGTATCCAGGGATACCCCCGAACCTACTAAGAATCGTTAATTTAGTGTAAAAATTAGAAAATTTAACAATTTTCCCCAAATCCCCTGAGAAAGATGTTTCAATATATACATATGTACATATGTATTATGTTAAATAAATACATATGTATGTAGTTACAATCCTGGTAAAAATCGCTTATAGTGAGGGTTCGCATATAGCGCACACATATTTTTGGTACCAGCATCATCGTTACAAGCGGACCCGACTGTACTTCAATGAGTAAAGATAAAACAGAATGACAAATATTTTCGAAAACGTTGCTGCTAGGTTCGATGCGTATTCTAGTTCATTTTTAAACTATTGGGTAGAACAACGTTTCCTGAGCTGTGGTCTGCGGACTCCTAGGGGTCCGCTGCACCTGTACAAAGGGTCTGCCACCGAATTGGAACTTTTAAACTTTTGTATATTTCTCTGAACTCCGCTTTTGTAATGACACATAAACGTAGTACATTAATCGGTAATCATAAATAAAACCATATTTTATTTATTGTTTTGGGGTCCCTAAAGAATATTCGTATAATCGTAGGGGTCCTTGATTATAGTAAGTTTGGGATACACTCGGGTAGAACCTTGAATTGAACGGTAATTACATCTTGTACACTTCCTTTTATATTTATTACCAAAATGTGAGATGACTACGAAGTAACATTCATCAGTTTTATACATCTTGTATTTTGCATGGTTATAGTATTTTATGTTTGACTGAGCCTTGTCTATGCAATTCAATTATAAATAATGAGCTGTTTCATTTCAACATTGTAAGATGTGATAGAGATTTGCTTAACACCGAACGATCTAGGGGAGGGGAGTTTTGGTTGCTTTTTCGCAGAATATTGTTTATAGTATCCTTGACACATCATCTTTGAAATCGTTGGTTTCTATTGTGGACTGGGTTGCTTGTAGGTGCAGAATGTCACAATATTCTTTAATGATTGTTATGTCACGCGATATACCTCCAGATAATTCAGTTATTGATTTTGAGGACGTATTTTGATTATCTTGAAGTGCTCATCATGAATAAACGCGTATTATTGCTGGCAGATTTTAATATTTCACAATTCTATGGGACTTCTTCCGCAGTATCTGATAGCAAGCTTCACTATTTGATGAATTTTATTAGTTCTGTAGGGTTTTCCCAGTTTAATAATAACAAGAGACTGTTAGATGTAATTCTTTCAAATATTACTACCGACATCAACATTGAATGCGGCTCAGATTCGTTTGTTTCCGAGAATCTTTATCATCCAGCATTAGCAGTTTCTGGACGACACTAAATCTGTTTTATTTCAACAACTTTAGAATATCATCCAGATATTGCGATACTTTTCACGTTTCAACCTATAGAACGAATGTCCTTCGTAAAGCGCCCTTGTGCATCGTGTGGTCTTCGTTTGCTACTTGTAAATAGAATTGTGCTATTACTAAACTTAAAATTATCGAGTCAAAAAATACGGGATTAATTATTTCCGTGATGGTTGAGAATCGAACATCTTAATCCTTTTCTTTTGTGAAATTTGAAGCTGCTTTTTTTGGAGACATTGACATTCAGAAATCTGATCTTCCAAAACTCTATTTTTGTGTAAACTCCAAAGCCCTCATACATATGCAACGTTCTTTTTCATCGGTTTTAGCTGAACGAATATTTGGTAAAACCAAAGGTGCTAAACACTCGTTTCTTTGCATACCGTTTCATCATTACGATGAACCACGTCTTACCAAATCGCAAGTTAGTGTTCAAAATAAGGAACTTGGAGCCACAGAAGGGTTTATTTGGATTCGAAGGTAACGCCAACATAAAACTCAACAGGTAGTTAGGATTGAACTTTGCCGTTCTTATTCGTAACTCGTCATAATTTCAATCTTCGGTTGGTGATTACTGCCTCTCTCCCTCTAACTTCTACCTTGTGTACCGTGTGCAAAATGTGCTATGGTATCAACAAGCAGCGCAGTTTTCATGTATTTGCATTTATTATCATTAAATTATGGCCTTGTGCATGTTTTTCTACATATTCCGTGTGTTACGCCGCTGAAAAAATATTATAGCGAAAACAAGGCGCTACTGAGTGGTGGTGGTTATGTTTTTGTATAAAATCGACGCTATGTCAGCTTTGCAACGGCTTACAGTCAATAGCGTGTTAAGTTGCTTGTGGTGCTCCAAGTGTTTTGGTCCAAAAACGGTTGAGAAACACGATGGGTTGTGGTTGGAACAAAATGTGTGGAGAACATGATCGGTCGATTTAACATGACCTACTATATTTCATAGTAGTAAGATGCAGAAGGATGAAGAAACTGAAATGTAGTGGCGGTGTCGATTTTAAGTACCGTGAATGTTTGTTTGGTTGAAACTGATAAAAAAACCAAATGTGTTGTAACATTAATAGCAAGCATATACAAAGACTGTTTAGATAGACTTGCAATTGGGGCGATAAAAAATACTAATCAAACGTTATCAGCTTTACTACATTATACTATTATATAATAATTAGTTTAACGTAAAATTCTGTTCAGGCAGTTGATAAGAAATGTTTTGTATAGTTTCCAAAATCAAAAGATTTGTGGCATCTATTTTCCTTGTATTTAGCTGTGTTCTACAGAAATGTAAATAAAAATGGCCTATAAAACATGCAATTTTGTTTCGTCTGCTATAAAACGTCTGATTCCCTATATTTTATCTAGCAGAAAATCCAGTTTAACACGTTAAATGCATTCGAACAATTAAGAATTTTATAGCGTCTGCAGATGCGACTGCAACGTAAATTACAGCGAATTCATCCGACTATTTTCTTTGCGATGTGCATGATAATGACCAACATACAAACAGCGCAATAAGCATGCAAGCAATGATTGTCGAAAAGCGTTCAAGAAACTTAAATAAAACTTTATAAGGTATACGTGTTTACGAATATAACGCTTATTGTTATTTGTTAGTAACCATAAATAGAAAAAATTATGTGTTTATCATGTAATGATTAGTGTATTCAAGGATAATTATATTAAATAGTAATTTTGATACTATACCGACGACGAAATTAAGATGAAGGAAGGACAAGGAGCCTTTGTCAAAGGCTAATCGATAGGTGGATACTTGGTAGTACCTTTGCACATAGGTTTGATAGCACACGTCCTGGAACAGTATTTGTGGTTATCGACTTACGACTAGTGGTAACTGCAGAATGCGATAGATTTAATTAATAAATTAATATCGCCGGAGATTTTGCTGAAATATTTTAGTGTGTAAGCCATGAACATTCTACGACACCGAATAGCATTGGGAAGGAATCATAGCATTGCAATGGAATTGAAGAGCTTCTAGCAAAAAACAACATATGTCAAAAAAATTCAATTTACAGAAACTGCAAAAAACAATTTATCTTTATACATATCATATATTTTACAACGCGGTTTCAGTATGGTTTGTAACTTGAAATGTATAATACAAAACCGTAAGGTGATTTTAATTTAAAGAAATATTAGCAAAAAGAAGATTTTTTTGTTTGACAAGTGTTGTTTTTGCAAGAAAATTAAAACAAACATTGCAAAAAAACATATTTTATTGAATAATTATTAAAAATTCAACTGAAATAACACAATGTCAGAAATAAAACACAATAAATACTCTAAACATGTAAATAACATTTATTTAATCGTCAAACCCACTGCCATTATCTTCTGGATCGATGTCCCCTAGACCTTCGGTACAGTTTAATTTTTGGTCGCAGGGATTTATAGAATAAAGCATGTTCGTTTTTACTTAGTACCTTGTTGAGTGTCTGCAGGTCTTTTATTTTTAAAGGATTAATGGCTAGAGGTTCCCTATATGATGGAAACAGATGAAATTCGTTGGAAAGAGGTATTCTACTTCAAAGTATGGATTGTCTCCAAGATCCATTATAACTATCCCGTAACTCTAAAAATTTATTTTTTGATTGAATGCGGTACATTTTTAATGATTTAAGCTGAACTGGAGGTCGAGGATTTCTAAGAAAAAATTTATCAGTAGATAATTTCATGTTAAAAAGTCATTTTGTTGTGCCTTAATCAAGTTAAACGGCGATGGATTGCTCCTGCACGTCTGTATGATAGTATCCCAATGCTCAGGAATCTCTGCTACTTCAACAGCTTTTCGTCCTGATCATTAGGTAGAAATGATTGCCCACGCACCGGAAAAATATAGGTAATACTATCAAACAACTTCAAACAGTGGACTAACAAATACAAGAAATGCATCATAGCATTTATTTTGTCCCGGACGTCACTTAGCAACACCAAGTTTCGAGAGGTGATGTCAAGGATCCGTGTAAAAAATGAAAAAGCAATGATGTAACTTCGTTTTGTCCTTTCTTGGCAATTGTCTCATCATAGGTGTACATTGTTGCACTGTTATTTTTGAGATTATGTACGCCAAAAACACCAAAGTTGACGGCACCTGAACGCTAGATTGTCTCTCACGTGCGGCAAAGGTAGATTTTGCATAAAGTCAAAACAAATAACCATTGCTTACCTGTTTCTAGGCTTTTTTTGCCATTGCTTCTTTAGATCATAAAATGCTTTGGCTTCTCGTAGGTGAAGAAGTTCTTTTTCCGCCTGTAGCGAAGCCCTTGATTCGTCGATTCCTGCGGTTGAAATTTTTAGGATCAGAGGTCGCATATTGTGCACATATCAGTTCTCGGAAGTCCAAATTTTGTATTAAATTTGTTGCGAAAAATTGTCCAATAAGCTTTATAGCTGATTTGAATGTGATAATCTTCCAAAAACGGTTTGTATAGAGCTCGAGCACTCAATGTCTCATGGAGATATGAACGATTAGGATTTTACATTGGGGAATAGTGAGACTGTCGAGGCTTAAACGATTTAATGTGGGCTTCAACCAAATTTTGCAACTCAGAAGGTAAAGCATTAGGCCTCTTCTTATGTTTATCGCGCCTGTCAGACGGTAAATTTAGTTTATTACAGATGCTTTCCTGTAGACGCCTAAGACGTGCACAACTTATTCCATGGAGGCTAAGAAAAGCCTTCTTACGCACTTTTTTATAACTGCCTCCAGCTTGCTCTGTTCGCACCTTGAAGGCATAGGAACCTGCATGTTCATAATTCGGTAACGTGTCGTCATCGTCCGAGTCAGAATAATCAACGAGAACATTTTTTCTGGTTCGTTTGCGTGACCTCCTTTGTTTAACTGGCCGTAATGTAATAAGACCACAAGGATGTGAATCTTGCAGATTTTTGTTGTAATATATTAAAAGCTTTGGAACATTGCCTGCCTTTGCTTTGGCGACAACATACTGAAGCAGTTGTAGCGAACACACCTACAATAGATTTGAGGTTAGGAACCGTAAACAAGAAAAAATGCATAAAACTCACCTGCAGTCATCGTCTATTTGCTTTTCTCGAACAAAACTACCTCTATGATTAACGTGAGCAGCACCTTTTACTTTATTTTGTCGTATTATCTCACTTTTCTTTAATTTTCTTGATGTTTTTGCCGGCACAATGCTTTCCGAAACGTCCATGTTTAAAACTGTCAAGCTTGCAGAACAACCGTTATTTTAACCGTACAAATAAGGCTGCCAGGTGCTGTTTTTGTTCGAAATATTTTGTAGGCGACTAAATATGGCGTTTCTTAATGCGATGTCGCCAATAACTCAAAAGTGGAATTTCTTGACATATGTTGTTTTTGCTAGAAGCCCTTCAATTATATGTTATTGCGGTGGCACTTTAGATATTCTTATAACATTGCGCATTTATTACCATTTGCACCTGAGACACACGTGCATATAAAAGACGTCCGCTGTTACGTTCGTTATAACATGAGTTGTAGGTTTATGAAACTTATTACCTGCGCGTGCACATTGCCAGCGGACGTATTACATTTGAACGGCCGCTGGAACATACGTATTGTTTTGCATCGACCTGTAACGCCAAAACACACTTTGGGACATGATGTATTAAGAACATATAAAAAATGCTTAGAAACAATAACTAGAATAATGCTAATACGGTAATATGGTATTGATTGAATCACTCACGGCAAAAGTAATGTGAGGAGAGAAAACAATAGCAAATGGATATGTTTTTGGCAACCCAGCGACATCAACGTTGCGCCGAGTGCTTTTCTCCACTTCTCGGTTTATGACTATCCTTCCAAACAAGGAGCCATATTCGTTTTGGCGTCATCTAGTGCTAGCGGCTAGAAACCAGCGACAGGGGATTTTTGATCTGTTTTTAGTACATCATGGTATGATGCACGCCATTTCTAGTTCAGCAGTCCAAGAACTGCTCGAAAGTTGGTTTGGGGAAATGTACCCGTTTTTTGTCGCTGCTTTCTAGACAACAAGGCGTGTATCTCTTGACACTAGATGGCACCAGAAGGTACTTGGCTGATTGTTTCGAAGGATAGTAATATAAGACGATGCAATTGGCGATGTGAGGTAGAAAAAAGCACTCGGAGCAATGCGTTTTAAGATAGTTAAGCATGCCAAATTAGGGACAGTTTTAGAGTGTCCAAGTCCTCTTACATGTACCTTTCGTAAAATTTTGGAATTCTTTTGACGATTATTATACCTGTATACTTAGAAAGAATAGTTACATGACGAATTTGTAAGACTTGTGTAACGCAACAACATGTTGTTCTATTTATACATCGATTTCGTTAAAGCAACTGAGGACTTGAAATTTTACTTTTTCATTCGCTTGTAACAGTCTGATTCAATTAAAGGAATATCCCCTTATTAACCTTCTTTTTTTAATTTTGAACAGACTTTAGCATACTTTTAAATGTTGATACTTTTCTTTCTAATCTCCTTTATTATTTTTAGTATGTTAATCTTTGGATTTGATAACCTAAACTAGGGTCTAGTTTTAAAGAAGAATTTGTTTATTAATAAATTTGTCATTAACCAAACCTTCGTGTGCTTGTTACTGTCGGAGAGCAGCTTGAGATTTGTTGTATTTCTTGTAAACCGGCCAATATATTTTTTTCTCGTTGAATAAATTGTTTTGTTTTATATGCCCACATGTTACTCCATCTATGGTGGTCTGCGAAAGTTGTCATTTGAAAATATAATCTTGTCCTTATTCCCGTCCCTATCTATGAGCTACAGTTGTGGTACTGACCTTGGGTTTGTTGATTTATTACAGTAGACCCGAACGTCCGTCTCTGACTGGGCATAGCGGCAACGGATGTTTTGTCTTACAGTTACCCATCTTACCACAATTGAGCTGGAGCTGCATGAGCAGAGCTTACCCTGCACACAGACTCGACAAGTGTCGTATTTTCAAACCCGTTACTTTTGTGCGACTGCTATGAAACAAGATTGTAATCAAATTCAGCTAGAGATAGTAATTCAGTCATTTTTAAATAACCGATTTTGCAATTACAATTTTTGTCAAAATTACACATGAACATTGAATACAATATCAGTATTCGACATTGGCGCCAAGACATATTACAATACGGAAGTCGTGGAATTGGTATTCCTATAAATACATGTAAATAAACGAACAGATTGAAACCCATTTGGCAGTATGAAAACGTTTGAAAACAAAATCGTTTAAAAAGGCAGGTTTTAACATTTTTAAATGATGTAACAACCATAACACTAAATGGAGCCATTTGAATATTACGATTAGAAATACTTTTGAAATAGAACTTGGGGCAATGACTGAAGAGGATCTTTCGATACACATACTCACACAATTGATATTTATGTAAGTATTTTTTTAGATTCTTGTAAAGATTTCATTGAAAATAAAAGGGTCAACTGTATTATCCTAATCTAATTTAAATACTATGACAAAACATCTCGACATATTCTACGGAATTCTAGATCTCACTGGAGTTGACTTATGAGGGTAATCTCAAAAATTTTTACCTTAACACAGATACAAGAATTTTTTTTCAAACTTAGATTTATTTCTCAAGATAGTCCCATTGAAAGTCATATACTTTCTTTTAATCTCTTTAATCCGTCCAAATAGTATTTGGCATCTTGTTCCACAAAATAGGCGTTTACGAATGCGAGGACTTCCTCATTTGATGAAAATCTCTGTCCTTCGAGCGAAACTTTGAACTTAGGAAATAGAAAATAAGGTAGGTGGTCTATTAATTCGAACCCCAATTTGTGAATTTTTGCCATGACGACCACTGAAGTGTGAGACGGTGCGTTGTCTTAGTGGAACAAAACTTTTTTTCTTTATATGCAACCGTTTTTCCGCAATTTCTGCCTTCGGTTTATTAAGTAATGGTGCCTAGTATGACCCTGTTATTGTTTTTCCTTTTTCAACATGGTCGATTAACTCCATGACTATCCCAAAAAACAGCCGTCATCACTTTTCCGGCCGATGGAACAGTCTTTGCCTTTTCCCGATGCACCCTTTGCAGTCCATCGTCTCAACTGGGCCGTGGCTTCATGAGTGGTGTATTCAAGTTTCATCTACAGTTATTAATCGACGTCAAAACTCCGACTTATTTTGCTTAAATTGCCTTAACGGGGGTTTGGAAATGTTCATTTGAATGCGTTTCTGGTTTGGAGTGAGCAAGCGTGGCGGTCAATGCGCGATTAGCTTTTTCATGCCCCGATCTTCAGTCAATATATAACAAACACGTTCTTTCGAAATGCCCACAGCCTCTGCCATCTCTCTAATCTTAACTCAACGGTAGTATCGCACCATTTGGTGAACTCTTCTGATGTTATCGGTAGTGTTTGCAGTTTTTGGCGGTCCTGAAGGTTCATCGTCAACCAAGCTGGTACGACTGTTTAAATGTAGTCCCCGTAGACAGCGCCCATCTCCACTTTAATTTGCGTAGGCGTGTTGCCTTTCAAATATAAGAATTTAATGAGGGCTCGATATTCGATTTTTTTAATTTTTACAGAAACACTAACATAGACTGACACAAACGACTGTTAAACAAAAACTGAGCGCCCAACGTGGTTGAAATTTTCAATAGATGCGGAATTATATTCCCAGAATAGTTTTGACAAGCAACGCTATCTTCATGTAGGCTTGAAACTTTTCAGCCTACCCTCGTACTCCACATAAAAATGCTATACTATAAACATAACATAGCAGCTGTGGTCTTTACCACTTTAGCATACGAACACTTATTCAGTTCTTATTTCATTCCACTTGCGGCGCATTGAACTATAAACTTCGTGTTTATATTTCAAGATTCTGAGGTACAGTATGTGTAGGTATTTTCGTATACGTATATATCTGCACGCATACAAGAGCATTAAGTTTTGGTCTCTAATTAACTGTTTGGAATTGTGATAGATTCCATAGCAATGCTACAGTAATTTGAAATAATGCCGCGTATTATTTCGAATTACTGTGGCATTTTGGCTGCGAAATTTTCATCGCTGAACCTTTACCTACACTGTATCCAACAGCTGACGAGATGAAGAGTATAGCGAAATGTGTTTTCTCTTTAAAATGTTTTATTTCTTTTAAACAAAGCCAAATTTTACTGAGCTTTTCTTTTCGACGGTCGCATTATCCATTATTTTGACTCATCTTTACCTAGTCTGTATCTGGGTATTTTTCCACGTCCACGGTTCGTCTGTCAAAGAAGCTGCTGTCCGGCCGACAAAATGCCGTGCCGTTCTATCGGTTGTTCCTGTGTTCGATGTTCATGTTTTGTACTCTTTTTATTCCAGAAACATGCAGGCGGACGTGGATTTCCGACAGATTTTGTCTTGCTGCTCTTTTTACGTACTAAAAGAGAACAGCCCGCAGACCGTTTTCCTACCTAAGTGTCACGATTGGTGCATATGCAGTTGAGTACATCATTCAAACGCGTCGCTCTGCAAACGTGCACACATTTGACTGCAACTGATCGAAACGACACATTTTCATACCCGACAGGTTAGACTGAGCGACAGATGGTTGGGTGTACATACATGCATATGTGCTTTATGTCGTCGAAGGGCGGTAACGAAAATCTAGAGTAATTGGAATCTAACTTCACGAGAAAGTTTCCTTTGTTGTAATTATTTATTTAATTCATTCGAAGAAGTAAACTTTTGTGCCGATTGATTTAGAAGGATCGAAATCCAATACGAATGCTTCTTGTTAATTTTTCGGTAATTAAAGATCTTCTAACTAGTGGAAGTGCAGCTGTGGAAGTGTTTATACTTTTCAAAAACCATTTGATACAATGAATAAAAATATTTTAGTTGAATAATTAGAATACTGTGCGACGGTAAATTTTCAGTATGGTGTATTTTCTATGATCATCTGTTATCCCTCTTCGCTTCCCCTGTAGATGCTGCCCTCTGTGTGCGCTTGTTCTTACTGTTAGCAATTTTCGTAATTAATTTCCTTTATTCTTGTTTTATTTTGTCGTATATTTTCTCTCATTCATTAGGTTTCGCATGAGTCTCCCCCTGGAGATGAATAATTTTCTTCTTGCTTTCTGTATTCTTTTGTTAGTGTTGGCAGCGCTGTTCCTTCTCAATCCTGCTGGGCGTTCGTTTGATCAACGCCATGTCTCAAGAGCCGCGTATTACAGCTACCACTTTTAATTCGCAATAATTAGATATTATTATAGCTGTTGTTGCTGGATTGCATTTATTGCTAGACGCCCAAAAGGTATATTAGAATAAAGAAGTACCTCACCAATTGGCGCTTATTAAAGTCAATTACGGTTTCATTTCGAATGCTATAATGCAGCTGGAAAGATAGTTTATGCTGCTAATTGGAAGTGTAGAGATAATAGAAAAATTTGAAAGGTTATGTTCCGAAGTTAAAGGCAGAGTGGGAAATACCGTGTATGGAAAATTTATGAGTATCATCGAATTGGATGAGGGTTTTAAAAAGCTAAGGGATATTAAAATAAAATACAAAAATCTTCTTTACTCCCTACGAAATTTCTATTTACACGAACTAGTTTCGGAAATATGCCATCATCAGCCAGAATCTAAAGTAGTTTGGTTGATGATGGCATACTGCCGAAATTGGTTTCAGTCTAAATAAAAAATTTGTAATGGGCGAAGAAGATTTTTGTATATTATTTTAACATTACCGAACCTTACAACATGGACCATTTGCACTATCGCTGACTTACTAGAAAATACAATATCACTGTCAGCTTCTGTTGGATACCTAATTTTAGACTTACCTTCCTTACACACTCAGCATCGCTTTACGTACAGCCCGCTTAACGTACGTTCGCTAATGCATATTTAGCATGTTCATTTACTACTCTGTGTCCGCAAGAACGTACCCAATAGCCACGCATACGTTCAGATCTACGTAACCTGCACCTGAAGCTGTGTGTTTTTCATTAATTCATATCAGATTTTTAAAGTTAAAAAATAAAAAGAAATAATAACCTCGGATTTAAATAATTTATTTTGATTGTAGCTATTAATATAATGTAAAAATAAATTAAAGGCCTTCAATCGGGGAATACTGAAAAATCCATACTTCTTTGATTTTGAGTAAAGTAGGTATCAGTTTTGTTAGGTTTGCAGTATTAAATATTTTGGCGGATGCGCCGAGAAATGTATTGTATGTGTCACCTTTGTTTCTCCAAAGCAAGCTTATGCTAATGTTAAATAAGAAAATACTTTAAAAAAAGGGGACGCATAAATTCGTCTTACTTTTTGAAGTTAATAATTTGGTTGTGTTTACTTCTCCTTGCTTACTGTTGGAAATTTTTGTGAGATGATGCAATGTCAGTGGCCTTTACTCGAAATTTCTCTACGATCGCTAGTCCTTCCCTTTGAAATACACTGCCATTTCACATTCTTTTAAAAAAGGAAACAATGAATGAGGAAGTCAAAACATCAATATCGTATTTAGATTGTAATGCTTAATATTTAACGTCTACGTGCAAATTCAGTAAAAACGTACTAAAACACCAACACAAACAAGTTTATAATCTTAAAATTATGCCGTAATAATGTATTCTCGGACTATGCTTCCGTATATATGTAAATATGTAAATCAACAAAATGACTGAAAAGCTTTCAATCGAAGAAGCACTTAAAATACTTCAAGTCAATTATTAAAATTAAAATGTATACATAAATAAAATATAAGTAAATTCTATGTGAATATAGTAGACTAGAGTGAAATAGCGGCTAATCTCTCCTCCACATCGAACTTGTAATTTTGTGTTTATTAATACATACGAGGTGTGACAATTAAATAACCGGACTGGTACTACAATACATTTTATTGATCACCAATTACATTGCAAACTTTATCTCCTTCAATGTACTTTCCTTGCCGATCCCCACAACGCTCCATACGAATTTACCACTGTCGAAAGCAGTGCCGGAAGTCCATTTCTGTCAGCTTGTTGAGAACCTCCGTCGCTTTCGCTTTCACCGCTTCCACACTGGCAAATCTTGTCCCCTTAAGCTCTGATTTTACCTTAGGAAATAAAAAAAAGTCACAGGGGGCCAGGTCGGGCGAGTACAGTGGGTGGTCCAACACGGTGATGCCGGGTTTCGCAAAGAACGCCTTCACAGACAAGGCGGAATTGGCTGGCGCATTGTCTTGATGGAGCATCCAGGAATTGCTCTTCCACAAATCGGGTCTTTGTCTTCTCACTCGTTCACGAAGGGTAGTTAGAACCCCAGTTTTTCCCAGTTTCACAAGAAACTTGAGGTTAGCTAGTTGCTCGATCTGAACACTCAGCATTTTTCCGACGCGACGCTAGCGTAAGGACTTAAGCGGACAATTGCTACAGCGTGACTGAGCGACGTACAACCGTGCCCATCGAGCTTAGGGTGGGGGAAGCATCTACAAGCACAGGCATGTTCAAACCTGCCGTGGCGTGCTCGCTGTTTGCCGATGGTAGCACCAGTCCAGTTATTTAATTGCCACACCTTGTATCTGTTTTATTTGCTTTTAACGTTCATTTTTGCAAAATGTTAAAATTTTAGTAATGTATTTATTTTTCCTTGACCCATCTATTGCTGAATATGCTATATGTCTTTTAGAATTACAGGTTCCTTTATAGATTACAATTTCGTTTGCTCGACTGCTTCCATTTTTGTGTGCATTATTTAAATTGCAATTTTTATTAGTGAAAAATAATTAGTTTTACATTTTCATAATAATAATTCATTCACAGGGCCGTTACAAATGGATGTATTTTTATCTGACTTATCACTCAGATAAAAATACATACATGTGTACATATATAAAAACAAGTAGAGCAGAAGCACTGGCTGTACACGTTGGGACAACAGTTAGAAGATGGAGAAAAATCCTGGTGATTGCAGTGGATCGAAATAAAAAACTTCCTTTTATGAAATTCTAAGCTTTCTCATACTTTATTTATGCTTCATCAGAGAAAAACAATTGAAATAGCAAATTTACATAGGCGTCAAACATAGTCAAGTCTATTTGTTGTTTACATAGGTGGAATGGAATTACCAGCAAACAAGAGAACACCGAATTAACATCGTCAATAATTACAACATATTAAAATATACAAAAATTCAATGCAATCAGGTTTGAACTAACATCAGGTTTATACCGTTGCATTCGTAACTTCTAGTACTTCAACCATAAAGTCAAAAAAATAAGGGGTGCAATTTAAAAAAAATGTTTGGGGGAGTTTTCTTACAGGGTGGTTTAGTAGGGGTAGATTTAGAAAGTATGTATATCTTTTAGGATTCCGCAAACCATTTTCGACGACACCTTGCTCGATCTTATATCTTTACAATTAAGGAAGATATCGCTTGTAACATTGAATCTGGGACACCCGGTATACTGTCACAATCCCGTAGGTATACACTTAGCTGTTACTAAAGTACAGCAACACTCAAAATCCATATCCGCACATAAATCCAGTAAATTGAAAGGTTTTTGCTTGATCCTTGTTCTTGTGAAAATAGCCACGTCACCATGAATGTGGGAAACTCGACCTTAACTCAACGATAGCATATAACCAGCTATGTAAGAATCCTTTAAAATTGTGTAATGTACGAGGGTAAGTCAAATATTATCTACACTTTCGCCATAACAAGCTTTGAAGGTTATCGTAGTGGCGGCCGCTTGCGCATGCGTTGAGTTGGCGCCTCTGTGGTCATGTTTGCGCAATCTAATCATGATCGCGTCATTTGTCTGCTAGCTACAATAACATAAGCATGTCAGCTACGCCATTAATTTGCACCAAAGAGGAACATCGAGCAGTGATCCGATTTTTGTGGTCAGAGGGTGTGAAAGGTGCTGAAATTCACCGGAGATTTTTGTCACAATACGGGGACAGTGCATTATCTGGTAAAAGCGTTTTTTTTGTGGATCGAAACGTTTCAAAGTGGCCGCACGAGCGTAACACAAAAAAAGGGAGCTGGACGGCCGGCAACCTCGAACATTCTGCAAGCTCGAGAGATGGTTACAGCAAATTATATTCTGCTTAAAAATGCGTCGCCTTCCGCGTTGAAGCGATTCAGTAAGCGTTGGCAGATGTCCAAACGTTTGGTTTTGTTTTCTGCGGTAAACATTCGTGGTACCCATCGCGTACACACTTTACGAAATTTGAGTTCATCGTGGATAATTTGATAGGCAGAACCGTGATTGATGTTTAAAGAAGATGCGACCTCACCTATGGTAACTCGCCTATTTGCTGTAACCATCTCTCGAGCTTGCTGAATGTTGTCGTCGGTGGTCGAGGTTTACGGCCGTTCAGCTCCATTTTTTCGTGTTACTCTGGTGCGGCCACTTTGAAACATTTCGATCCACAAAAAAACGCTTTTACGAGATAAAGCACTGTCCCCGTATTGTGACAAAAGTCTCCGATGAATTTCAGCATCTTTCATACCCTCTGACCTCAAAAATCGGATCACTGCTCGATGTTCGTCTTTGGTGCAAACTAATAGCGAAGCTGACATTCTTATGTTGTTGTAGCTAGCAGACAAATGACACGATTGTGATTAAATTCCGCACATATGACCACAGAAGCGCCAACTCAACGCACGCGCAAGCGGCCGCCACTACGATAAACTTCAAAACTTTTTATAGCGAAAGTGTAGATAATATTTGACTTACCTTCGTATATAACTAAAACAATACAGTTACAACATAATATATTCATCGCTTCATTTTAAAATGAAAAATATTGTTTACAATTTGTATACGATTGCAGACATGTGCATAACTATCGAGAGCAATGCGCCGCTTTGAGTCGTTCGCAAAATTTTGCCCGCAAATTAAAGTTTATATCATCCAGGCGAGACGGGATTGCTAACCGACTTTCCACAGTCGGACATTATGAGAGTAGTCCGGAATATGTATGACATTATGACGAAAACGATTGCTTGTCCGGGTGACAGTAGTTTGTAAAAGACAAGCCGCATTGTCCGCTGACATGACGGAACTGGATGACCGCAGAACTGTTTCCCATTACTGGTGCATTCAATGGAACAATGTTGCTATTTGCGAGTCCCCGTGCCAGACGTATAAAGTGCATGCCAGCAGGTTACTTGTTACACGCTATGCGGTACACATTCATATACCTATGTACGGTACATATCACAACTAAACATACATATATGAACATACAAGCTCAGTTTAACACAAACGCCAACCCTACACAGCGGGCTCGCTGCCTGATAAACTGGTTATTTATTATACGTTGTACCCAGTTCTTGTATATTGTTGAAGATAATGTTATAACGTGATTTGTTGACATGATATACTAGAACCGTATCTACATTCTTCGTGTTAATCCGTACTATGAGTATAACATGTACATATGTACATATATTCACTGAAATTTTTTATAGAAAATTTGGAATTAACAGAGAGTAATATGTATGTTACCGTTAAAACCAATAATTCTGGTATTTCACTAAATTACTAGTTATTTCATAAAATATCGGTTTGCGATAGCTAAATTATAGAATAGTTTTCTTGTAGTAATAATAATAATAACATATTTGCATTCCTAATAAAACCATTGCAGAAAATGTCACAAACATTGTTGGCATGTAATTTAGTTAGACACACATTAGTCAAATTATAGTAAGTAAATTGTATAAATAAATATATATCCTGCATTAACTGAACATATAGGTAAATGAAACAGTTCACTAAAACCCTTACCACAACACTTAATTCGTACTGGACGCACGTTTCGATAGCCAAGCTATCATCATCAGCAGCAAGACTGAACTAACAAGCTAAGCGAAAAACTAACCTTATAAGGAAAATAAATTATGCAATATGTAAATTTAAAATCGTAAAATTTAATGAGCCGCTTCATTGCATAGGACTATAAATAGCCTAAAGGTAAATGAGCCGAATGACGTGAGTTATTAAATCCTAGATTACAATGAAGCGGTTCATTGCACATGGTTAAAATTACAACTATAAATGATTAAACATGATGTAACAAAGGATAAAGGCTGGAATTTAGTGGTCCTAAATCTGAATTCATTAAGTGAGTTTTGTTTTTGTAAATTTCCATGCCTTCATAACAATTTAATTGAGAAGTACTTCTTACGTTTTTAATTAACTTTATATTATCAACATTATGGTTATTTTCAAGCATATGTAGAGCAACGCTAGATTTATCAAACCTTCTGAATTTGAGATGAGCCAAATGTTCTTTGTACCTAATTTTGATTGATCTTTTTGTCTGCCCAATATACACTTGATCACAATCTTTACATGAAATTTTGTAAATTCCTGATTTATCCATGTTATCCACTGGGTCTTTGGAATTTCCTAAAAGGTTTTAAAGGTTATTGCTTGAAGAGAAAACAATCTTGCGGTCAATCCTAGAAAAGATTTTTTGAAGACCCTTGATGTAACATGGATAAAAGGGTAATTTAACATATTTCTTATTATTACGGCCGTGAATGCGTTCTAATGTGCTTACATTTCTAATTCTTAATCTATTCTTATGTTTCCTAATAGTATTATAGACGACATCTTCAGAGAATCCGTTAAAGTTAGAAATATTGATGATTTCTTTTAGTTCATTTTGATATCTATCTTTCGTTAAAGGAAAATTGAGTAACCGGTGCACCAAAAAGTTAATAGCCGAAAGTTTGTGTGAAGATTGTAGAAAATTTAATGTTTTTCCGAATTTCATTCAAATTAACTGCAAGAGTAAATCAAGTTCGGCTAATAGAGCTATTTCTTCGGCCAAAAGTTGTTGGTTAAATTCAGAAATTAAGTATCAGTATTTTAAAATTAGTCAACTAGAGTTAGAAGCATATAGTTTACATTTACAACTTTGTAACAACCTATGTATTTTAGAATATTTTGAATGGATTAATTATCTCAATAGGATTGAAGACGTTATTGCGTTAATTGCATTTCTTTGTTTAAGGCATTTGTTAACTTGATTCAAGAAAATCTTGCAGAAAATTTGAAGAAAGCGGTCTTTAGTACTAGTAAATGGCCATTATAACACAGCTTCTCTTGAGCTTCTCATGCGGTAGGCTTTTAACCATTCTTGACAATTTATTGTATACCTTACACATCCGATAGTCAATAGATTTTTAAGTGGTAATTAATTTTTGATAGGGCATTCTCACTTCATCACGTGTGCGTGTGGAGTACTCGTGATGCGCCCCATTTACGAGAAATACGTATTTTGGTTTTAATGCACATGTGTAACCGTCACTGATAAAATGAATACCGACGGCAAGGTAAGTATTCTCTCTCATTTGAAATATGATCTGCAGCTATCTTTTGTTTTTAGATTACACCGACAGCTAAAGCCCTCTGTCGCAGCACAAAAATCCGTTTCGCTTCCGTTGTTACTGCCCAAAAAGGATATCGTAACTTATTAGCGCATGGGAATTTAAAAAGTACGCTGTCTTTGCCGTCGCATGAGCTAATGTGTATTTGATTCTTCTTATTGCAAGCAGAACTGAAGATAGGCTGTTTGTGGGATTTTCGATGTGCTGGAACCATTTTAAATTTGAGTCCACCATCACGCTCAGGAATTTCACTGCCAGAGACCTTCTATTTCCGCTAGCAAGTATAAAATGTTGAGTTTTGCTGTTATTCACTTTCAGGTTATTTGCCGCAAACCAGTTATCAGTGTTTTAACTAAAAGCGATGTGTTGCCCGCATATAAACATATTTCAGCGCCAGTAATCTTAAACGCAAGATCGTTTATATAGAAGAGGAGTTACTAAACTGGTCGAGGATAGAGCCCTGTGGTACTCCGTAATCGGTAGCGATATACATATTTATGTGTATATTTGTTTTAATACTGCAGTTGTGATGTAAATATCTTTTGTATGTTTGTTTCTCAGCTGTTTTATTCCAGTATCTATCTTTTCTGAGATAATGGGTGTGAGATAGACAGAATCTACACTCTCCAGTCGACAGTTCTGCAGTAAATCGCTAAATGAATAAATTGATTGTATTCTAGCAGTAATCCGTTCACCAATTGTACAGAAATATTGATTCAAATGATTAGCTGTCAAGAAAGAATGACTCTGAGGGTAAGTATCTTTTGATTTTATTTCTCTATTTATAAATATTGCTTTCGTTTTATTATCTACATTTTCTAAGCATTACTTTGCTTTTTTATATCGGTTATTTTGTCAGATATTCCCTTTTTGTGATATTTTAGCTAGTCTTTCTATAAAATAACGTATTTGTAAAAAAAAAGTATAAAACCAATATATGGGATGATAAGTAAAATAAAATACAAAAATCTTTTATAATAATTGTTATCAATAACGCTGGCCACAAGCGGTACCGCGCATCGGTGTAGAATCAGTTCGGACCGAGAGGAACGGTAGTATTACTTCGTCTGCGGAGCAGTACGGACATTTTCGCTGCTGGTCATTTGCACAATTGTTTATCTGTCCTAGAAAAATTATGATTTCGTCAGCAAAACGACCGCGGTCGGACAAACGTCGAAAATTTATTGCAGAAATTCCAGACTTAATATATGAAGGTGCTAAAATTAAATGTGTAATCTGTAAAACCCCGTTAATGTGTTGGTCCAGATAACATTGTCTACGACACGTAAATAGTGAAAAACATGTCTCAAAAAGAAATTGCGCACGAAACAATGAAAAATTTATATTTAATTTATGCGTTACGTTTATCGCATGTAATATACCGTTTAATTTACTAGACAAAGAACATCGTTACGAAGAATTGTGCCATCCGCGCGCGAACATATTGAACAAAAAATAAAATCGGAGTTGAAAGATCAAAAATTGTGGTTATGTGTCGACGAAACAACAGATCGGAAAAAACATTTTGTTCTTAATGTAATGGCACGCAAATTGGAACCTCATCAATCGGCACCTTCAATTCTATTAGTCTCCAAACGAATACAACAGTGTACTGCCGAAGTAATTTCAAAGCTACTGTTAAATACATTGGACAAGTTTGAACTTTCAACAAACCAACTCTTGATGTTAGTGAGTGATGGTGCTGCAAACATGCTTTCTGTAGGCCGGTCTCTTAAAAAGCATTCTGCTAATTTGTTACACATTACGTGTAAAATTCATGCTCTCAATCCTGTGGCGGATAGTATCAGAAAATGTTATCCCGAGGTAGACGCTTTAATAGCGCATACCAAAGCAGTATTTGTCAAATCACCGAAACGTATTCACGAATTTCACAGACTGTGCCCCCGTATACCAGAACCACCAGAACCTATTCTAACTCGTTGGGGAACATGGTTGCAGGCCGCGTTTTATTATCATAAATATTTTGACAATATTAAGAACGTGGTTTTACAATTCGATACAAAGGAAGCTGCCGCTATCCAGAAAAGCCAGTCGAAATTTCAAGATAGTCAGGTTAAAATGGATTTAAAAATCATTCACGACAATTACTTCGAGCTAGTAGATGCAATAGAAAAATTACAAAATCCTGCGGTGCCGTTAGAAGAATCTCTACAAATAGTGCAACATGTTCACGCACAGTTATGCGCGATTGAAGACGCAAAAAAATGTTTCTGTTCTAGAAAAATTTGAAAGTGTTTTTGAGAAAAATTCTGATTTTGGCACATTAAAACACATTTATGAAGGTGCGTCAACAGAATCGTTAAGTTATTTGAAAGATTATTTTACTTACGCAAATATTACGTCACTAGATGTAGAACGTTCGTTCTCTGCATATAAACGCATTTTTTCCTCATGCCGTACTAGTTTTGCCGAAACAACAGTTGAAACAGATCTAATGTTGCAGATATTTAACAGACATTATTCACTTTGTGATTTCACGGAGGACTCTTGAAATGGTAAGTGTTTGAGCACGTGTTATTTAATTTTTATTTAAAAGATGAGCGAAATTATTTGCGGCAGCAAACATCTCTATTAGCAGAATAACTCTAGTGGAACGCGAGGCCTGGTCGACTCTACGCTACTGCGAGGTACCGCTCATGGCCAGCTTTAGTTATCAATAACGTCTAGTACAATACAAGTATAAATCTAGGATCTCCTTTTCCTCAGGAACTTATATGAACTGTTGAACCAATAATTGGCTAGGATTTTTTTTTTACTAATAGTTTCGATCACTAGGTCGAAGATAGGCGGCACGACATGTGATTCTTTATTTGTTAAAATTCTAAATTTTTCCTCTAAATAAGGGACTCTTTAAACACTAAATCAATGAAAAACAATTGTATATCGAAAATTCAAAGTCAAAAGTTTCTGTTGTTTCTCTTTTTATTTTACTTGCATTTTTGATATACAATTATATATATATATATATATAATTGTATATCGAATATATGTATAGGTGCATCGGCTCCGTTGACCCGAAATAAGCCCTATATAAACTCCTCCGGAATGAATAGTCCCCAGTCAGTGTGCAGTAACAGCCCTGAAGATGTCCCATAAGAGTGTGGACGAAACGTCGGCAAAAGCTATGACAACGACGGGGTTCCAACCCGGAAACCAAGAGTATAACTTCATTACTGGTTTGCGTACCCGGCAAATTCATGTATTTTCAAATATATAATCTCTCAGTGTAAATATCATTGTTACATGCTTTCTTGTTTTATCTGTTTAAATAAATGTAAATATTTTATTAATTTGCACTTCTTTTGTTATTTTCGGAGTCTCATGCACACAATAAGCACTTTAATTTGTTGTCCGACTGTAGCAACTGCTGATTCACCTATACATGACTTAACTGAATATCTTTTTTATTATAATACCTAGTTTATAGTTAATGCAATATTCTATTTTTTATTTTTTCAAGTAATAGAGGTGCTAAAAGTAAAAGTAAGGTATGAAACAAACAAGTCGCGGTTGCAAATAAAGGAAACTCTAGCATAGTTGTCAGCACTATAATTTTTGGAAAGACCGGGAAAAAAGGATTTAGATTTCAGTTATTATCGCATTGAATTAATGTTGCCCTTATTGGTATTGTAATGTTACATGGATCTTAATAAGGGAATTTGTAATTGTGAGACTTAAGATTCATAACCTCTTTCGTAATTCACACAAAGACCACACCACTATAAATTGGAATTATTAACGGCTACTACCCCGTACATACAATGTACTGTTTCGCCGGTGCTGCATTTCATGAAAACGTGGACGATTTGTGTGCTTTGATATGTGTGTTGCTGCGAACTCCTCGAGTATTTCTAAATTTGCGCCGTTAGAACGACAATAAAACTCCTACTGTACGAGTTTCTCCCGTTCTTTTTGTGGTTTGTTTTCGCCGGTGTCCGAAGCCATTGCAACTAATCATCATCAAGTGGTTTCGTACGGGACAGCTGAAATTTAAACCGAATGGAAAATACGATTTCCTTGTTATCATCATCGACTTACTTATGATGTCACTGTTCTTGAAGGCGATTTTATAGAAGAAGTTTTTGGATCAATATTGACTCTTGAATTAATCAACTTTATGTCGGGTTATTATTTTTATAGGCATTCCTTCTTAACGCAATCTTCGCAAGCCATAAGAATTACGCTTCTATGCGAATTTTTCAATATTACTACTTTTGTTTTCCATACTATTATCCGTTCTATCAATTGTGACACATAAGTAGTGCTTGGTTGGTATCCGATAAAATTGAGACCCGAATTATCGGATCCGGATCTGTCCAGATGGTATGGATCCGACATGTGCTATCCGGATCGACTATCCGATTGTTATTTTGCAATATGGAGATGTTTAAGTGTTTAATAAAGAAAACTTCGAATTTACGTTATATGGAAAGAAGATGTGCGAGATGTGCAGTCCGACCGACGAGTAGTGTGTTGAGTGCCCCGCGTTTTAACTGTATTTTTTGGTGGTATTTTCTAAATAAAATTATAATTTTCTAGTTGCTGATAATAGTGTGTTGTGTGTATTAAAAGATGCCGTTAAATAGGGAATACATTTCAGAAATTAAAGTTACAGTAAGAGAATGTATTCAAGAGTTCTTAACAAATGATAGTTTCATTCAACGTTTAACTAAGAGCATCATGACAAACATGGAAGAAAAATGAAAAAGAAGTGCACGTATTTACCGATAAATACACCGATCTTGTTTGTGAACAAAATGGACCAATTAGAACAATACAGCAGAAGGAATAATTTAAGGATTACTGGGCTTAATGAAGAATCTGGCGAAAAATTACAAGACAAAGTGCTTGGTCTGTGCAAGGATAAACTAAATGTCGATATTAAGCCAGAATTTGTAGATCGATGTCACAGGCTGGGAAGGGAAATCAGCGGACTCGTCACCTCGTCCAGTAATAATTAAATTTACGAATTACTCAGCCAAGCAGCAAATTTTGAAGAATAGAATTAAACTTAAAGGAACTAGATTGCTTATCACAGAAGACTTGACTAGGAATCGACATGGCATTTATAAGGCTGCATAGGACAAGGTAGGAAGAGGAGAGGCATGGATTTTTAATGGTGAAATTTTCGTCAGAATAGGAACCCAAGTACACAAAATACAAAACAAAGATGAGTTATCTAATTTAAATTGATTTTTTATAAATAGTATTTCCTCGCTAAACTGGTCATTTTGACGGTTTAATGTTGTGAACGCGGAGTATTTCCACTATATGGTATCTAAAACATTTATTGCTTTTCAAACATTTACAACTATTATATCTTTAGTATTTGCACTGCATAGATATACATTTGTATATATTTTTTTGAATATCACATTTTGCTTTTGTTTAGAATTTATATTTACTACTATAATGTGTATTCCATTGCTTCTTATTATATAGCTCCTTGATTGGAGTCGGTTTAAATTTGTTTTCTTAAGTTCGCCTAATACTTTATACCTTTAGTTTTGGTTTATAGATTGCAGTAATATTTTAGTTATATTAGTTTATAACCTATCAGAGCATGTATACTCCATTTTGCAAAATTTTAGAAGCTGTTTTGAGGTAATGGATATATTGCTTGTTCATTTAGAGAATAGTTTATGTGTGTGCTTATTTGTTTTCTATTTGTTTTTAATATGTTCAGAACTCAGTTATCATTTCTTATAAAATTATCGCAATTTCTTAATCTGTCATGTTTGTAGTAACGCATTTGAATGTACGGTCGATCTTGAGCGGCTTTGGGTTACCGGGGGATCACATTTTGTTACATAATTATGATTAAAGTTGGCCACGAGCGGTACCGCGCAGTAGCGTAGAGTCGACCAGGCCTCGCGTTCCACTAGAGTTATTCTGCTAATAGAGATGTTTGCTGCCGCAAATAATTTCGCTCATCTTTTAAATAAAAATTAAATAACACGTGCTCAAACACTTACCATTTTAAGAGTCCTCCGTGAAATCACAAAGTGAATAATGTCTGTTAAATATCTGCAACATTAGATATGTTTCAACTGTTGTTTCGGCAAAACTAGTACGGCATGAGGAAAAAATGCGTTTATATGCAGAGAACGAACGTTCTACATCTAGTGACGTAATATTTGCGTAAGTAAAATAATCTTTCAAATAACTTAACGATTCTGTTGACGCACCTTCACAAATGTGTCTTAATGTGCGAAAATCAGAATTTTTCTCAAAAACACTTTCAAATTTTTCTAGAACAGAAACATTTTTTTGCGTTTTCAATCGCGCATAGCCGTGCGTGAACATGTTGCACTATTTGTAGAGATTCTTCTAACGGCACTGCAGGATTTTATAATTTTTCTATTGCATCTGCTAGCCCGAAGTAATTGTCGTGAATGATTTTTAAATCCATTTTAACCTGACTATCTTGAAATTTCGACTGGCTTTTCTGGATAGCGGCAGCTTCCTTTGTATCGAATTGTAAAACCACGTTCTTAATATTGTCAAAATATTTATGATAATAAAACGCGGCCTGCAACCATGTTCCCCGAGTTAGAATAGGTTCTGGTGGCTCTGGTATATGGGGGCACAGTCTGTGAAATTCGCGAATACGTTTCGGTGATTTGACAAATACTGCTTTGGTATGCGCTATTAAAGCGTCTACCTCAGGGTAACATTTTCTGATACTATCCCCCACAAGATTGAGAGCATGAATTTTACACGTAATGTGTAACAAATTAGCAGAATGCTTTTTAAGAGACCGGCCTACAGAAAACATGTTTGCAGCACCATCATTCACTAACATCAAGAGTTGGTTTGTTGAAAGTTCAATCTTGTCCAATGTATTTAACACTAACTTTGAAATTACTTCGGCAGTGCACTGTTGTATTCGTTTGGAGACTAATAGAATTGAAGGTGCCGATTGATGAGGTTCCAATTTACGTGCCATTACATTAAGAACAGAATGTTTCTTCCGATCTGTTGTTTCGTCGACACATAACCACAATTTTTGATCTTTCAACTCCGATTTTATTTTTTGTTCAATATGTTCGCGCGCGGTTGGCACAATTCTTAGTAACGATGTTCGACTTGGTAATTTGCACTCCGAATAGTTATTCCAAAAGCAGATAAATGGTTCCTTGTCTAGTAAATTAAGCGGTATATTACATATAATATAAATTTTTCATTGTCTCGTGCGCAATTTCTTTTTGAGACATGCTTTTCACTATTTACGTGTCGTAGACAATGTTGTCTGGACCAACACATTAACGGGATTTTACAGATTACACATTTAATTTTAGCACCTTCATATATTAAGTCTGGAATTTCTGCAATAAATTTTCGAAGTTTGTCCGACCGCGGTCGTTTTGCTGACGAAATCATAATTTTTCTGGGACAGATAAACAATTGCGCAAATGACCGGCAGCGAAAATGTCCGTACTGTTCCGTAGACGAAGTAATACTACCGTTCCTCTCGGTCCGAACTGATTCTACTGCTCTCACGGAAACCTGGTTGACTCCGTGTATTAATTCTAATAATAATAATAATAATTTATTTTCTGTCGTGATTTATCATAGGCATTAACGTTGTCAATATAAATGTATATATATAAGGTGATACATAAATACGTAAATAAATAAAATTGTGTAGATATAAAAAGTATATAAAAAGAATAGGACAAAACGCATGTGTAAATGTATAACACAGACAGATAAAGTCAAACACTGTATAAAATAAGATAAAGTTTATCGTATGGTGTTGAAATACTCGTCGAGTGTATAAAATTCGCCGTGAAGGAGCAACCTTTTCAATTTCAATTTCAATTGTTTTTCATTTAAAGATTTGTACATTTCGGGTAGATTATTGTATAACTTCACAGCCAAATAGTTGGTGGAAACTTGCGCCGTCTTTAGCCGATGATATGGTATTACGTAGTTATTCTTGTGACGTGTATTATGCTCATTAAGCATACTGTGCGTTATGTACTTTGATTTATTGGTGTGTACATATAGCGCACACGACGTCATGTAACAACACGCCAGAGTAAGTATACCATTTTTCTTAAACAGTGATCGGCAAGATGTTCTGTAGTCTACGTTGCTTAAGATTCTTACTACTTGTTTCTGTTTCAGGAATAGCTTTACGGCCTCAGGCGAATGTCTCCATATTAGAATATCATACGTAGCTTTGCTGTGAAATAAAGCAAAATATGCTGCTCTTGCTGCGTCTAATAGCATATGTTGCAGTGGACAACTTTCTTGAGGTGACGTCAATATGCACTTTGTAGTTCAGTTTATTAGAAATGTACAGGCCGAGGAAGCAGATACATTTCTTATCAGGTAATGTTTTAGTATTGAAGAAATTTGAAGTTTCAACTAAACAATTTTTAATGTTTATGAGTGATGGTGCTGCAAACATGCGTTCTTTGGGCCGATCTCTTAAAGAACACAGTGGTAACTTCTTACATGTAACGTGTAAAATCCATACTCTAAATCTTGCGGCACAAAAGATTCCTACATGTTTTCCACTAGTAAATGCATTGATTGGTAGTACAAAGGCAGTGTTTTTAAAGTCCTCGGAACGTACCCGACTATTTTACAAACTGTGTTCTGACTTACCTGAACCACCGCAGCCGATTGTTACACGTTGGGGAACTCGGTTGCAGGCTGCGTTTTACTACAACAAATATTTTGATCAAGTAAAGAAGGTAGTTTTAAAATGCAATCCGATAGAAGCTGCGGCAATCAAGAAAAGCCAGGAAATATTTCAAGATAGTCAGGTTAAAACAGATTTACAAACTATTCACAACAATTACTTCGGACTAGCGGAGGGAATAGAAAAATTACAAAATGTTTTGATGTCGCTAGTGGATTCTGTTCAAATTGTGAATGATGTTCACGCACAGTTATGCGCTGTAGAAGGCGAAACAAATTGGTGTGTAATACGAAAATTTGAAAGTGTTTTAGAGAAAGTCTCCGATTATTATATTAAGATAAATTTGTGAAGGTGCGTGTGAAGATGCGTTAAGTTGTTTCAAAGATTATTTTAAATATGCAAATATAACATCGCTAGATGTCGAACGGTCGTTTTCGGCATTAAAAATCATTTATTCCGCACGTCGTACTCACTTAACTGAAACAGCTGTCGAAACATATCTAATGATTCACATATTTAACAGATGTTACCCAGTTTGTGATTTCACGGTAAGTGTTTCAGCACGTTTTATAATTTATTTCTTACCTTCTATTTTATGTGTAAACTTTTATGCGCTCGCCACGCCTCTGGCTGTTATCGCATATTTGCCCAGGTTACTGATGAACTTATGTAACATAATTATGTACATATGTTCTGCACTTATGTCGGTATTTTTCTGTAGTTGACGGATCAGAAGGAAGAGCATCGCTGAGATGATTCTAATCCCTTTAAGCAAAGTTAACGTATGGTACAGTAATATTTAGCGTTTTATGTATACTCCTATATGATGAATTTTTTTCTGCGTAATAAAACATTATTACTATTATTATTATTATTATTATTATTATTATTATTATTATTATTATTATCATTATTATTATTATTATTATTATTATTATTATTATTATTATTATTATTATTATTATTATTATTATTATTATTAGTAGTATAAATGCAATGGTTTTTAATAATATTGAATTTCCATTTGCAGAGTTCAAAGTTTTTTTGCATTACGTAAGTGTTCAATAAATCTGGTGATTATTACAGCTACATTGTTTAATAATTATTCGACTTATTGCAGGTTTTCACAATTTGCTACGAAGCTTTATGCTATTTACTGTTTGCTACAAACAATTATCGGAGAACGGGGCTGGATCCATCTTACCGGATAATGAATTCCATCGGATAAAGAATTCGAGTTCAAGATTTCGGATAGCGGATACGGATCCAAGTTATCGGATAACGAAACCAGATTCAAAGTTTCGAATAATGGATCCAGATCCGAAGTTTCGGATAATAGATCCGGATCCGAGATTTCGGATAGCGGATCCGGATCCGAGGTTTCGGATAACGGATCCGGATAACACCAAGATCCGGATTCACTATTACGATATATTTATAGACCATGTCATGCAGATATGGTATACTGGATATAGCCTTCCCTATTCAGTTGATATCAGTTCGTATACAATTACATTTTATTGCGAAATAGAAGCATTATTTTTACATTTTTGCTCTTCATTTTATATTTATTATTCAAATTAAAACACTTTTTAACTTATTTTAAATTTACTAGTTGATATTTGTAAGCTATGTAGAATTTCTTAGAATACTAGTTTCCGCGTAATAAAATAAATTCACTTACACAGTGTCTTTCAAAAAAGGGGAAACATTGAATAACTGTTTTATCTTGAGATTAACGAAAATACGATTAAATAGTTTTTTGTTTGAGATGATGTGCCCTATTTGGCGGTATTTTCAAATAAATTTCGTTTGCGATTCAACCACAAACGAAAAACATATATTTAGAGTAAGCACTCTTTATTATAAAGTCATTATGTGAACCATTAAGTACAATATGTGCATATGTATTTTTTTACGAATGGTGCAAATACACGCAAGTTTTTTGTTCACTAGTTCATGGAAGATATTATTTCCTGTTGTTATACAAAAAAGGGGTCTAACCGAAAACACCTGCTAATAGTTAAAACCACAGCCAAAGTTTTAGAATTGTCTTACCAAACATACTCTCATTAATTGCATTATGAATAAAAAATGTAAGCCGTGATACAAAACCCCAGTTTATTTTACTATTATAAAATATAAATTTCATAGAATGTTGCATTTTTGGTACTTTGGTATTTTACATGAGTTTCAATTTTCAAATATCTGTATTCCACAGGCGCTACTTTCATTTGTACGTTGTTTTTATGATCATAAATATAGTAACAATTTATAAGAGGTATATTGTAAACTAAATGAAAGGTCCTGCAATTTGACGTCTCACAAGTGGATATTTAAGAAATCAAACTAGGGGGTTAGAGGGGACGCGTATTAATGTCATACATATGTTAAACAGATTTCTCCTCCAAGTGAACATCGAGCTGTCTGTGCGGATTTGTTGTTTCTTGTCATTACCCAAAGTGTAGAGCATCGTCTACTATAAAAAATTGCAAGAGGCACACCGCGACCGTTACATTTAAGGCAAGCCTTTCACGGTATGGACATCATAAACGATCCAAATAAATTTTTCCATGTGTGTAAAATATCGTTGGTGTTGCAGCATATTAATTAAAAGGGTCTAGTTATCCATACGCTCAGGTTGTGCGACCAATAGCGTGCGTTACAGACGCGGAATAAACGAGTTAATACATTCGTTTTATCTCGAGCGCAGTTCGTTAGCGTCAGCAATGATTAAAAAGCTCTCCTACCTGGTTTGGAGTTTAAACAATTCTCTGCTAATGCCATTTTCGTTGTTACCTCCGTTTAAACGAGTGCGAGAGAATTTGTTTAGGTGTGTTAAGTAAATGTTCTAACTACTTTAATTCTTCTGGAGTTGCAAATGGAAATATCTGAGCATTTAATTGTGCGATTAAATTAAGACTATTTGAGAGTTAAATTACAGGAGAGTTGTTATATTGTTTTTAGAGTATTTTCTTTAGATCTTAAACACTTTTTTTTGTACAAAGTTTGAATATCTACAATAAGCGCAGTTTCCAAAGAAACGTAGTTTCAAACAAAGTTTTGGTTGTAATTTGTAAAGTAATATACAGAGCGATCCGAATTGCGAGTCACTGCTGTCTCCGTTACTATTGGTGCATGGAGGGTAACAAATTAGTTGAGATTATAATGCTGATTTTACAATTAATGGACAACAATTATTTTCTTTATTTGAAACACCACTCTTCATCAGGGTGACACTACTGAAAACGAATTACCATGAGAGGAACCTTAAACTACTTCACGAAATTTTGAGAAAAACAATTATTTTACTTTCCTTATGTAGATATGTTACTTCATTCCTCTCCCAGACCTAATGGCAGTATCTTAGGTGACCCTGTTCCTGAAACTATCCCACTCAATTTCAGCCTCGAGAATAGTACAAGTCAACCAACACAAAGTAAAACGGAGCAAATGGCAAAAATAAGTATTTTGAAAAGTACGACAAATCTTGGTAAGCACATTTCCGAAATTTATAGAGAATATTGCATTTGTTTTGGTTTTAAGACCGGAAGCCAATTTTCACATAATGGAAACCTTTCTTTGACATAAACTAACCCAGCGCTATTGATCAACGTTAAATACTACTGGCTACTAATTCATCTTATATTGGTGTATTGTAAATAACGCAAAGATACCCTGCGTTCACAATGAAAGGAGCAAATTCAAGTCGTTTTTCTCAAAAATGCTTAGATACGTCGGTTAACATTTTTGAATTGCAATACTCTGACCTATATAATATATATATATATATATATATATATATATATATATGTATATATTGTTATGTTCAATTTTGTATGTACGACAACAACAGCCTCTCTCAGTTGTCACTTCGGAACGACTAATGTCAGGCTGGCCACTCGTTGGTAACTAAATATCCCTCTTGCGGGGCAAAATGAAAATTTCCTCGTTACCATCTTCCCTCAGCCAACTGGCCTTGGGGCAAGGGCAATATATTTATATTATAAGTCCAGATAACGACAAGTGTGGGGTAGCATGGACAAATCTACTCGTCAGTTAATTTTCCTATTCCCGTAATTCGTCCAAATTAATGTAGAAATCGTCTGGAATAAGCAGCAGCGTAAATTGAAAGGTACAACAAGTAATATTTCAGCAATGAAATCTTTATCTGAAAGGTTTCTGTAAATTAGCAGTGGATTTTCTCGTTTAAAGCTTATTGGTGACAGCCTCCTGGTTAAGTCACTGCCTTCGTTCTCGTATGCTGTTTGCAGAAATAATATCATTTGATCGAAAGTCATCGAAAAAGTAAAGTTTCTATTTGGGTTAAATTATGAAAATTGGCTGTGAAATAAAATAATCGCAGGTCTTTCGCGATTTAAAATAAAAGAATGAGGAACCACGCCATAATTTTTCATCAATCTTTATTCAGCCTTGGTTGAATCAAAGTGTGTCTTAGCTTCAATCCCCATATAAAGTGCTCGATTGTGAAATCAAAGTCTTTATTAGAAGAGGCAGTTTCCAGAACAGGCAGTTTCCTGTAGTGGTTTTATAAACAGAGGGTTTATATAACATTGGCATCGTTCAAAAGTTCAAGGTTAGTTACTTTTAAAATTTTAAAATTCGTTAATTTCATTTTACTGATTCGGAAATTCGTTCCGAAAGGGTATCCAGGGATACCCCCGAACTTACAAGAATTGTTAATTTAATTTAAAATTAGAAAATTTAACGATTTTCCCAAAAATCCCTTGAGAAAGCTATATATATATGTAGAGGATAAAAAGACGTTTTGGGAAAACTATATAAAAACATATTTTTATCGTCTACCGATATCTATTGAGTTATATACAATGTTGCATTTAAAATAACAAAGTTGATGGCATTTCCCGAAAAATCAGAAGTGAAATTCATCTCTAGTATAGATTAAAATATGGCAATTCAAGGGTGTTAATCGACGTATCTGAGGGTTTTTGACAATAGTGGGTTTTTAAGATTACCGTATTAGCCCGAATATAACGCGACCCCGAATTTAACGCCATCCATTCGTTTTTCATAAAAGAATTCAAGGAAAATAAATTCAATTAGGTAAGCATTTATTTAATAATAGGTAATAACACAAGTTACATTCATGTCAATAAAATTAAGTAATGTAAAACAAAATTATTATTAGGTAAGTAACAAGATACCTAAGGGAAAGAAAAATAAAAAAGGATATGTTTATTCAGAATCTGAACTGTTTTCAGAATCAATACTCTTTGATGTCGCATCGGTATCGTCAATATGCTCATTCACGCTTTCAGTCTCCCACAAAATGTTATCTTCAAACCCATTTAAATGATTGGAAATGCAGCATTTCTTGAAACCTTTAACTATCGATTCAGGTAAGATCTAAAAGTGAAACTGAGGGTTTTTTTTATTTTTCCTGGAGGTGTTAATAGGTGGTTGTCCGTTAATAGCCAATTCTTGTATTCTTTTCGTAAGTTATCTTTAAATGGTTTATTAACCACCACATCCAAGACTTGCAGCTGGGATGTCATATCACCCGCTATTATTACAAGATCGGAATTCAATGCCTCAATTTTTTCCTTAACACCTGACGTGAGGTAGCCACGAAATGCATCAAGGACTAGCATGGAGCGAGTGTTTCTCAGAGAACTTCCCCGTAAGCTTAGTATACCTTGGCAAATTCATCACACGCAGGTCGGGCGGAGGAATAGGTGTACTAATAAAAAGAGTCGTTACATTCCATTACCTAGACCTCGAATTTTACGCGAGTCAATTTTTTAACGGGAAATAATTGGTCAAAAAATATCGTGTTATATTTAGGCTAATACGGTATATTGAATTTGCTAATTTCATTGTGAACGCAGATCATATGTTTACGAAAAAAAAGACATCAAACAATTGTAGAACAATTTACTACAATTCGTTTGAGAATATACGACTGGCTACGACTTGCAAATTCCTACTACTTGGTTGTGGCTAATGGATTGTATTAAATACATTATTGTTGCAAAAATTCAGTCAATGATCTATTGCAGGATTCTACAATAGCGTACAAGTTTTAGTTAGATACGCTGTAAAAAAATTTAACAACATTGTTCTAAAGATTGTATTGCATAATACAATATGCATGCAGTGTTCTTATAATTATAATGGTTTAAAGAACAAGTAAAACGCAATAACAATAACTATTCTTATGTTTTCGTATCTGCAACAGCGTCCCAACTTACAGGTAGCATTGATCAGCCACAAGAATGTTATCAAAACCTGTGCTGCTTCACAGGTATGTGATACCATCTGTCCAAACATTCGACAAATTTGGAGTAAAAAAATAAACTACGGAAAACTTTATTGTGAAAGAATTATGAATCCGATGAAGGTGATTTGATATATAAAGCCAGATGATTTATTAGAAAAAAATTAAGTTTTCGTTGCGACATCTATTAGTGAATAACCTATACTATCTGGGTCTAATCCTAAGGCAGGAAACATTTGGTGCATGTACTTAGGTAGGCTTCGATAATAAAGTCGTCTGTTAAGATAAGTGATAATCTATTTATAAACTCACCCATTTTCTATTATTTATTTTGAAAAAATTAGGAAGTTTTATGTAAAAAATTGCCACCATCTTGTACTGCATGTCTCGACACAAAGATTTTTGGAAAAAAGATGCATTTATGTGAAACAATGTAATAGAAATTTGACTATAACTTCGAAGTATTATCTGTGACAAAGTAATAATTAACAAAAATCTGCGGTCGGGTTACAAAACTGTGTATGCATGCTACAATATTTTTCCCGCAATATTGCAGTACATTCTATGAAGTGATTTTTCCGTGTAAAGTAGACCGTATATAAACGAACTAGTATGTATATAAATGGACTGAATTTGTTAGTCCGTATGTGTAAGAAGCATAATTTTCACAGGCGGTTACAAAAGGACTGGTGACTTTATACACATCTTAACTGCACTAGACCGTATATAAATGTAGTATGTAAATTATGAGAGAATGTGTTTGTTTCTCTATGTATTTGTGCATGTGATGGTATTATGACATTTAGAGTTACATAATTGTTCTTTCGACAAGTACAATTTCTTGAGTGGGATTTCGTTTTACAGGAGCGTTTTCTAAAACCTTGTTCATGTCCGGTAGATTGAGCTGTAGCTACTGTTCTAAGAGAAACCTAATTCTCTTTGCAGACTTCATCAATTGTTATAATACTAGCAGGACGTATACTAAATTCTAAACAGCTGTAATATTTTGCGATAACTCCTTCTTTTGTGCCCAAAGTCCATCTTCTGTAGCTTCTAGCATTAACGCTAAAATCGACCGAGCGCCTCCTTTACCACGATCAACGTCTTCATTCTTCTTGTCTGCTTCTGTAATATACCATGGGCACCTTTTCTGGCATCTGTTGCATTTTTGCTTCTATTACATATATTACAGGCGCAACTGAAAGATTCGTTTACAAGGTCTCAACTCATGCTACTTAAACATCTATTTATTTTATATTGTTGTTCTACTAGACCATTAACTGACAAAATTTCTTGATTATATTCCTCATCATTGTCTAATGGTATTTCTTCATTTGTTGCTGACTGTTGTGACTGTAACGCAGATGTAATTATGTTTTGGTTATAATTATTATTTATTGGCTGTTCATTTTCAGCAGCTGGTGCTTCCTGCGGTTGAGATGTGTTTGAATGTCTGCAGTGCGAATGGATGTGATAACTTCTTCGATGTTTTCTTCCGTTCTAAGACTGTTAACAGCTTCTAACAGAACGTTAGACGTCGTTAAACCAATTTTTAGTTTTTCTCCCAAACATAGCTTTCTATGGAGATTCTTTAACTCCAGAATGTAGAGAATGTTCTTCGTAAATTATGCGAATCTCAGACCCCCACTCCATTTGCCTCTTCCATTATCCAACATCCAGACAGTACACAAACTCAAATTTTCATTTACTCCGAACGACAAACATGAAATGAAGAAATAAAAGCTCACTTGATTTCAGCAGGCTGCACCTGATATATGCACGTAATTAGGAAGTAGTCAGAATTTGTGAAAAAAGTAGAGATATTCTCAATAATTTTGAAGTACCATGATCTTGGTTGTTGTTGTTGTTATTGTTGTGTATTGGGCGAAGCGTCGGGTTACGGAATACACCTCGCACTTCTAGGCATCGATTACTATGATTATTAGCCAACCCCACTTAGAATTTTACCGAATCCATAGGTGTTTCAACCTTTGGTAAGGATTTTAACGTGCCAAACATCGTATTAACACGGGGCCTACGGTTTCACTTCCTTATCCGAGAAGAAGGCATACCTTGATTTTTATCCATAATTAAAAAACAACCGTCTCGACCGGGATATGAACCCGCGCCGTTCGGAACGAAACGCAAGTATGCTAACCATTCGACCACCGAGACGGTCATGATCTTGGTAATTGTTATAAAGCTGATGATGGTGGCAATGGAATTGGTTGTTCGGAAAAAAACATTTTGTTCGAGAATCTTGAAAAAATCTGAACTACTGCCTTGTAAACACTAAGATTCAAGATGAGCAATTCCGCTTATGTAAATCAAAAGGAGCTTTCATCAAACTAAATTAAACGTTTACAGACGGATGTTTTCATTGCCATATTATGAAACGAGCACTTAACTTGATAGAGGAAACACCTTAATAAAGAATTATTTTCGGAAATTCGTGCTACAATATAAATCCAGCGAATTCACTTTAACAGTACTTTCCTGCGAATATTTATAATCCCCATACATACATACATCTGCGTTTCTAGAACGTATGACCGGAAATTGCTTATGCAAATTGAGCTTTTACTATGAATACTTTATTTAACTTTTCGAAGCGAAACGTGCATACAAATAAGTTTAAGATATATAGCAGTCGTAAAGGAATTAGTTCTTATTTAAACGCTATTTTTATTTAAAATTTCTTATTGATAAACTAATTGCGTCAGTTTTCAGATGTTATTTCTAAAGTTGTACATACAAGCTCTTTTTTTGGTTTTCTTTTTATATTCCCAAAAACTAATAGAAACGATTATTGTAAATGAAGTATGGCGCTTCATCATAAATAAATTTAAAATCGTGTACCAGGATCAACAGCGTTTTAGAGAAAATCATCACGGAAACGACTACTTTCAATTTCGTACAAAAAATATATGGTGAATTTTATACAGAGAAATAAGTTAGTGGGTAGTTTTTGGTCTATCATGAGTCTTCGCCAAAATTAGTGCTGCATTCGTGATTGGTTTCCGTAGCAACTAGGCAGATATGTCGGCTTTTGATAATTTTCATAAAACATGGAAAATAATTTTATTAATTATTTTCTTAATAAATTAGTCATATATTTGTGAATGTAAATAAAATAATATAATCATTAATTGCCTTCTTTAATTTTCCATAAAATACACGTTCTTGGTAACAGAACTTCTATGTTAGCGGCTTTAGCACAATTTGCGCCGTTTGCCCCCCACTACATGGCACCACGGGTATTTATTTATTTGTAGAAACAACAAATTGTACATGAGTGAAAATTAGTTTTATTGTCTGCAGACTTAGTGAAAATTATTGAAATGCGGTGATTGTATGCAGTGTACATCAACGATAACCTCGGGGTGGTGGTCGTCCAGAGTGTTGGAATGAAACAGGTAAGCTTCTATATATCAATTTATCTACAATATTTACAACAAAGTTTGTTTTAGAATGAAACAAAATAAAATTCTGGGCGTATTATGTACGCAGAGAACGTAGTTCTATTGACAAGATCCAAAAGAGAACTCGATAAGACTTTTGAGAAATTTGGAAAAAAAGCAAACAAATTCGGACTACAGATAAAGAGGGAAAAAGTAAAATATATAAGAATGAAAGTAGACCTAACAGATGAGAATAAATACGTCAAATTCAGTACAGATGGATGGGTTTGCGATTTTGAAAAAGTTAACAAGTTCGAATATCTAGGCGTAACAATAACAGCTAAAAACCAAGAAGAAAACAAAATCGACTAGAGAATCCTGAAACGAAATAAGGCGGCAGGATCCTTATCAAGAATACTAAGGGCAAAAAACCTACCGGGAGCAGTCAAAATTAGAGTTTATGAAACAATCATCAGACGGTTGCCTTATATGCAAGCGAAGCCTGGATAATGACAAGAAAGAACAAATAAAAAAGGGGGAAAGGAAAACTTCGAGGAAAATATTAGGACGCGTAAGAACAGTGGAAGGTGAATGGGGAAGACGCACAAACAGAGAAGTAATGGGGTTGTACAAAAAACCAAAAATAACACAAAAAGTTCGAGCTCAAAGGATGAGGTGGTTAGGCCATATTACTCGAATGCCGAAGAAAAGAATTTTTGGAAAAGTGTTATATGAAGGAGAAGGCTCGAAAAGGAGGAAGGGAAGACCAATGAAAAACTAGCTTTGGGAAGAGAAAGTTGATATAAGGGAGATAGGTACAAACAAATAGGAAGAAATAGCAAACGATTCGGAAAAAATGTCGGGAAGCTCTATCACTTTTACTGTGCGGTTTCTTTGTCAACTTAATTCCTTAAATTCGTGTAATCGAAGTTCTGTGGTGTGCTGGAACACGGAGTTCATCAACAATATTCTACCAGAGATAGCTTGTATCTGTCCAGAGGTTTCGGATAAGAAAACAAGTTAGTTTTTTATACTTCGATTTATTTACTTATTTACAAAACGGTTTTAAAACAAAATAAACAGCATTCAAATTCAAGAAGAACATAAAATAAAACGGAATAATACGTTTCTCTTAAAATAAAGTTCAACAACTAAAATTTTGCTTGAGACCATGTTACAAGGAACCTTTCGACAAAATGAAACGTATTCGTCGCGGAAGAGAAATCTCAAATTTACTATGATTAACGGGCGGTGTCACGAGGATAAAATTCTAGAGTGGGCAAAGAAAATAAACAATAAAAATACTACCAGTGAGTTACAAGAAATTCGACAGAACAATGTCCGTCTTCCGTTCGTCAAACTCAATCGAAAGTAACTTTATGGGGTAAAGTAATTAAATTCGGGAAGCGATACGGTTTTCGGTAATGCATCTATAATTCGGAAACTTCAACCGATAAATCTGTTACCAGTCAATCATGAAAACGTCGTCAGAATGGGCCCGACATCTGGTCAACAAGATTCAATTGAGAACATTCGGTGAGATAATTGTTTCGGTAAAACATAGTGACCGGTAATTCACGGTTGAGTGAGTTCTTATATCGGTATCCTCGGTCAATAAAACTAATACTAGCGAATTAAGAAAACGTCGCCAGGATACGCCCGACTTTCAGTTGTCAGAATTCAACTGATAACAGTCTTATGCGGTATTATACGGGTATGAACTCTTTAAATCGGAAGCATCAGCTAATGAAACTATCACCCAATGATTCAGGATAACCATGACAGAACGAGCCCGTCCTTTTGCTATTGGGACTCAAATTCCATTCGGCGAGCTTAGTCTCGCCAGACAGTAAGCCGTTTCGTCACTGAAGGAGCGGTTAAGAAGGCTTTCTCTCTGTCTATGAATGCAATTCTGGTCGGCTTTATATACAAAATATCGGAATGACGTATGAATTTCTTGTACATGACGTAGACGTATAAGAACAATCTAAAGATACAATGTTACACAGGTTTACAGTTATCGCTCGGCGGGTTATACACCGATAGTTCAAAAGTTACATGTATACACAATGTCGTTGAAAAATAATTGAGAAGAATAAAAATTAACAACAGTGCAAAAATAATTTAAAGAATTATTGTGAAATTATTCAGACAATAATTTTAATATTCTGTCGTTCTTAAAAGTCTTTAAATTTTACAGGGGCGAACTGCGGTTCGTATATATATTCTTCCGAAGGTTTTCGCGGACGTAATATGTGGCAAGTTTGTGCTCTTCTTTTCGCACCTTTATTCTTCGGTTTGTTTGGCCTTTATATGTTTGTTGGCAGTCGGCACAAGGTATTTCGTAAACCCTCTGGCTCTCTAGAGGTATCCTTTCTTTGTAATTTTTGATTGTGTCGCCCAACTTTCGCTCTGTTGTGAATACCGTGCCTATGTTGTGTTTTCTTAGTACTCTACTACTTAGTACTGATTCTATCCGTCGTTCCCCGTACGTAAGGTAAGCGGGCTCTGCATATGGTGTTTTGTTGTTCTTCTTTTTCCTTTTTCTGTTTTCCAAGTATGGCTTTATTTGTCAGCCTCTCCTGGCAGCCATTTGACAGTAGTGCATGTCGAACGTTGTTTATCTCTTCTGTCCTATGCGCCTATGATTTCCTATGATTTTGCATTCAGGCCACAGCTCTAAACGAGGAAATCAAGAAAAGGATCATTTCGAGAGAAAAATCATCTCATTGTCCAAAGTGTCCTCAGTGTTTTTGGTAGGCAATATAATAATAATAATAAACATTTATTATCCAACAGCAGAAAACCTAGTTATTAGAGGATAACCTTATTGATTAACATTAAGCATTGAAAGATGCAAAAGAAACAATACTATAACTACAATACAAAACGTAGTAACTGAAATATAGAAAGTTAATTCTAAAACAAATAATCGAATAATAATAATAGTATTAGTAAAAAAAAGAAGAAAATAATAACAATATGCCTGTTTTTTAGGTTTTTAATGTTGTTTCTTCTATGGTGGCTTCGGTACGAACCATTCAAAATTGCTGGGTCAATTTTAATATTATGTAAATCTCGCAACAATTTATCACCTTATTTGCCGTAGTTGCGCAACAAATTGTACAGTAATTTAAATCGTATTAGTTTCTATTAAAGCAGTTCGCCCTGTAAATTTCATACTATCTATCATTACTTAGTGCAAAGTTCAAATATTTCCGGCTGTACAAGGGCAATGTTCATTATGTTCCACTTCGTGATAATTATTGCCAAATTCACGGAATATTATAATTAGGTACTTAATGTTTATCGTACGTGGTCCACGCGGAGGTCATTGTAAAATCGACAACATAAAAACTGAAACACATTGCCTATCGAAAACTAACAAATTTAAACAAACAATGAACAAAACAAGTTAAAGTTACATAAAATAATAACGAGCACAAAGAACGAAAGCATGACAAATGCAGGTAATAATAAAAATTAATAATTTACGCTTTTGGAATTGAGATTTGACAGTTTGGCAATTGTTATGATTACTTTGCTTAGCAACGCGCTCGTGAGATCAGTCTGGTGTTACAAGAAACAATTTGGCGATCTTTCCTAGCCAACGTACGTAACAAGAAAAACAAATTACTAAAACCTTTATTGCTGCATATCGCCATATTTCTCAAGTTAAAGTATAAAATATGTGGTATCGTTGTATTTGCCTTTCGACTACCTTTCCAAAAACGTAAAAATATATAGGATGTTATATTTAAAATAACGAAGTCGACGTCACTTCCGGTTGTGTATTACTTACAAAAAATATTTTCAAGATGTAAATTATTGAAAATAATTTGAGACTTTGATTATCCCTCATAAAGTAATATCAATAGAGCATTAACGAATATTGAAATTAAACAACACCTCAATATCTTACTATAATACGAGGGCGAATCAAATATTAACCGGGCTTTTCTTTTTAACGCTCCCTAGGTGAAGTGAGTAACGGGACGTGTTGATATATGTTAGATGGGGATGTAATGTGGAGGGGAGTAAATCGTTTCGCCGGATTGGTTGTTAGTAGCATCATGTCTGAGCAAGAGGTGCACACGTTTGTTGAGCAACGCATTATTATTAAATTTTTGTCGCGGGAGGGCGTAAAACCTGCCGAAATTTTGCGTCGACTAACTGCACAGTTCGTTGAAAAAACGCTTTCAAGGACCCAAGTCTACGACTGGCACAAAAAATTTTCCGATGGCTGAGAGTCAGTGCAAATTGAGACCTATGCACGCCGACCGCGGGCAAGCACCAGCGAGACGAATGCACACGTGGGAATATCGTATGGGAGTGCCCAATCAATCATTTCAGATGGTTTGGGTTACGGAAAAGTGTCGGCAAGGTGGGTTCTTCGCCTCTTGACGGAAGATCAGAAAGCAAACCGTCTTGCCGTGTGTGAAAGACTTTTGGCACGATATCGAACAGAGGGGGATGGTTTCTTGAGGCACATTGTCACCTGTGATGAGACGTGGGTGCATCATTACAGCCCGGAGCCTAAGTAGGCAAGCATAGAGTGGCGAAAACCTGGAGAAACAGCACCGCGGAAAGCCAAGACCCGTCTTTCTGCTGGGAAAGTTCTTGCAACGATTTTTTGGGATTGCAGAGGCATATTGCTCGTTGATTTTCTCCATGAACGGCGTACAGTTAATGCTGCGTATTAATGTCAACTGCTTGATGAAGTGAAACTGGCCTATCGGCGAAAAAAGCGAGACATGCCTATTCGAAGTACGATTCTGCTCCATGACAACGCTCGGCCACACACAGCTGCATTAACCCAAGAAAAATTGGACAAAATTCATTGGGAAACACTGGAACATCCGCCCTACAGTCCCGATCTGTCGCCGTGTGGCTACCACATGTTTGGGCCACTCAAAGAAGAACTGGGAGGTCATCACTTTGACGACGACAAAGGGGTAGAAATGTTCGTGTGCAATTGGTTACAGACGCGACCACATTCATTCTTTGATGACGGAATTAAAAAACTTCCGATTCGGTGAGAAACATGTGTGAATAAAAGAGGGGATTATATAGAAAAATAAGGTGTATTCAAAATTTTATTTACTATAGCAATAAATGTTCTAAAACAAAAGCCCGGTTAATATTTGATTCACCCTCGTATATATATATATATATATATATATATATATATATATATATATATATATATATATATATACATATATTTTCTTATATGAAAATATGAAATATTAAATTAATTGACAATCCAATTCCGTTTATTTTTAACTCTCTACTTACATATTAATGTTGAGCGATTCCCCTACATTAAGTGTGTATGCAGTGTATGTATTTAAATTTGCTCTTCGGAATCCGGAGTCTTCCTTTTTCCGTTTGAAACTTGAAATCCTTTTCTTGGTAAACCCCTCCAATCCTTTTCTTTGGCTTCTTCGTTTAGATTTGCTTGATCATTTTCTTTATATTATTTCTGTTTTATCTTGACAGTATTTTAATACTTTTTAGTTTATTCCAAATACGTTTTAGTCATAATTTTAAATTTCTAGATGATCGGTTGAAAAATACGTCTTCTGTTAGAAAGTTATTATCTTTGTATCTCTCTTGTTTATGCGCTGTCCTCGCATTGCCAATCCAACAACTTGATATTTTTAAATTTGGCGTAACGATGTTCATTTTAAATATTGCAGATTACGTTGTGGATTTTGACGTTTGAATTCCAAATAGTATGTGTGTATGCGTATTTTATGTCATTTTTATAAATAATATCTTAAAATGTAAATTACTGAAAATAATCCGGAACTTTGATATTTCTCCATAAAATAACACTAAGGGAGTCTTTTTTTTAAAGAAATAAATGATTAATAATATAAATCATCAAAATGCTAGAATTCGAATACTAACAAAATAATCCGAATTCTGCAAATGCAACGTTAAATTCTAATATTTTCCGAATATTGATATGAAATTAATTGAATTTGATGTATTGAAGTGTGATCGCATGCACTTCAGGTGGGATGTCCTACTACAATATATAGGAAAGCTACGTTTATTTATTTTGTGTGCTGTATGAAATTTAATTAAACTAATTATTTTGGTATTATTTGGTGTAGTGTAGAAGGAACGTATTGCTGGAAAAATGTCAAGTTATATCTTTCGTGTTGTTTGTTAGCAATTCATATCCAAGAACATTTTTTATTATTCCATTAAATTTAGATCATCTTATATCATATATCCGTACGTAGATATCTGCTAGAGCAAAACTTCATGAAAGTTTCACACATTTTCACCATTCACGGGACCAAACTAATCTGAGTAATGTACTTATCCAACAAAAATCTCCAGTCCTCCGAAAACGCGAAACGTACATAAGTTTTGTTGAAGCTTTCGCCTTCTCCCACTCCTCCGTACTATTTCCTCGTCGCTCCCGCTCAGGTCTCTCAAGTAATTCATCCGCTGAAACAAGTTTCATATTTGTTTCACATGATGATGCCAAATTCCGAGCACACTTTCGTTATCTATTGCATTCCTTGCCGCTTTTCTCGAGACACACAGGACGCACACACACAAAGGTTCGCCATATAAGAGAGAAAAGATGAATGACGACAGGCCATTCTAAATTCAGGACTTCCTGTCGTGAATTATGTGCCTCCGTGCTAGCGCCACGGAACCCGGGGACTACCTGAATACGCCAGGCGATTGTGTTTGCTTGTCCTGTGCAAATATGATGCACGTTACTGGTAATGCGAAATTTTGATTGCATTTTCTATATAACTGCAACATTTCCTATTTAACTGAAAATATAGCTACGGTACCAGGATGATTATGCATGCACCTGCCTAAGTTAAAATGTTCAGGAGGTATATCCGTATGTGTTGCAAGGAAAATAAAATTTTCATTAATTACGTCTAATTGATAACAACAACAATTAGGATTGAGACAGGTAGTGTCTCGTATGCACTTTAATTTTATTTTCGAGATAATTATTGTTTCATAGGGGTGTTTACGTTTAGAATTATGAATGAACTAAAGTATTAAACATTAGATTTCATCTATGCACGAGGTTTAGTGTTTTCAGGTATCATAAAGATAGTAAAATTATTTGTTAAATAATGAATACTAGTGATTTAAACGAGATCAATAAATTACAGTAATAAAGGGAACGTACTCCGATCGAAAAGAAAATTCAATTTTAAACTGAATATTTGTTTCTATCATAGTTTTTTTTGCACTTTAGGATGTATGAGAGGATCCGTGCCGTTTCGGATTGATTTTATTGTCACCTTCATCTGTTGTTGCTATTTTAATTCAAGGAAAAATCCCAATAATTGTCGAAGCTTTCGAGAGGATTAGTTCTAATGATAATGAAGATGTACATAGCTATATTGGCAAGGTATAAGTAAAGTGATTTTTTAAAATTAAAACGTGAACTGTGAAAGTAAAACATTTTGAGAGCATTTAATTAATCTTGAGGAGCAAAATCGTCTGGCGTTTTATATGCCCAAAAGAAGAAACGAATGTGTTAAGCCATTGCTGGATATTTTGTCAAAAATGTGAATATGTTAAGAAAATAAGGAAACATACCTAAATTTTTTTGTAAGATCGATTTATACTTCCTATCCCGAGTGGGGTAAGGCAGTCGAAATATACAGGGTATACCATGGCATGATCGTCACAGCTTAAGGATGTGTTGCTCAAGTAATTTCAAGTCGAAAATGTCTAATGAATATATGCTCAAAACGCTATCGTAACTGAGCTAGGGTAATTTGAAATTTGAATAAATATCAGGTACAATCTCGTTGAAAATCAGTCAAAAAGGAAGTTGTTTTATTGCATTAATTATTCGAAGTGTCCACCCAATTGCTGTATACACATTCGAGTTGTTCTCAGAACTGAAGAGGTGGCTCTGCTAACAGTTTCAGGATCAGCACGAATATTTTCTGGGGTATCCATAATCCTAGCAACAAGTTGTTCTCTGTTTTCAGTATTTTCTGCGTAAACAAGACTTTTCAACCTTCCCCAATTAATATTAGAGATAGAGGAAAATAGCATTGAGAAGAATTGAATGATAGCTACACGGCTACAAACCTATTTGATCGAATGTTTCCGAGTTCCAACTGTTTTGACATGGCCACGCCCCCTTATTCTTTTTAAATTGCATGACATCTGTTTTTCCACACCATTTGATAGAGAATTATTTTCTCTTTCTGACGGTCTAAACATTTCAACACCTGACATAACAGAAATTTCGAGAAAAATGTAAACGAAGTTTCCATTGGGGTAAACCGTGGACATGATATGAAAATTGTAGATCTGTGGATTTTTTCAACAAATTAGTTTTAGAACTTGTCGTATTGCATTATCTAGGGCTACTAAACTACAGTACGGGAATGAAAATGTTTATTAACAGGTGATGTTTATTTACTTACATAATTATTATCAATGTAACAAATGTTCAAATGTACGGCCATCTTCAGCAACACATTTTCTAATTTTTCTGATAAAACTCGTTCGTTGGCTTCTGAGTATTTGTGGAGTAATTGTCGCAAATTCATCTCTTATTCTAATCTTCATATTCTCGATGGTTGTTGGAATCTCTCTATAAACACAGTCTTTCACATAGCGCCATAAAAAATAGTCAAGTGGTGTTCAGTCGGGGGACCTGGGCGGCCACTGTATTGTACCACTTCTTCCTATCCATGTAGCGACCATGCCATCTAAGAATTCTCTTACTATTACTGCATTGTGGGGTGGTGCACCATCATGTTAAACAATTATTTCTCGTCGTAACTGCAGAGTCACATTCTCTAATAATAATGGTAATTCATTTCGCAGGATTCACATGTTCGCCCACGATACCACCCGAAACATTTAAAGACCATTACCTCTGGTTATTTCTTCTTCTGGATAATTCTGAATATATCAAAGCGAATGACAGTATTACATACGTTTTAGTTTTTGTGATAATTTTTTAATGTTTTAGGTACATTGTCAGAAATTATAAGTAAATTATTAATGTGGAAAGTAAATAAACATCACTCTGTAACAAGCATTTTCATTTCCTTGCTGAATTTCAATCGCTCTAGATAATGCAATATGCCAAGTTTTAAACGTGGTTTGTTGAAAAAATCCACAGATCTATGATTTTCATATTATGTCCACGGCTTACCGATGGAAACTTTGTTTGAATTTTTCTCAAAATTTTTGTTATGTCAGGTGTTGAAATGTTTAGACCATCAGAAGGAAAAAATAAATCTCTATCAAATGGTGTGAAAAAATAGGTGTCATGCAATTTAAAAAAAAGGATATATAATAACCAAAACAGTTGAAGTTCGGAAACATCTGATCAAATAGAATTGTAGCTGTGTAACTATTATTCAATTCTTCTTAATGCTATTTTCCTCTATCTCTAATATTAAGCGAGTTATTTCACATATGCAGAAATATGACTCACCCGGTATTTAACAAATCTATATAACCATAGCAATTTAAGTTTAACTGCGTATTCAAATGTGATATTGCAATAAGAAATGTGTTATTGTTAGTACTAGCAATATGTTCATAAACATGTCCATTGTGCAATGCTTTTTTGCAAATTTAAATAAATAATGTGGGATAGAACATGTAAATTGTGAACGTTCGGAAATCGATGCACTATTTGTATGGTTTATAATTGTGTCATGTTGCCGGTAGATACGTTCCCTAAAACGTTTGTAGGTTAAGAATTGTGCATGGCTTCTCCGAATAAACAAACTGCTGGAGACAATTTAATTCCCAGCTATCTAATCAAAGATTGCAAATTCGTTTTGGTTAAATCACTCACATTTATCTTCAACTTGGCTCTAATTTCTTGTGTGTTTCCTACAGCTTGGAGAAACCAGAGTAGTGCCTGTTTATAACAAGGGAGATGTCTCTGACATCCCCAACTATCGACCCATCGCAATTGTATGTAGCTTCCCTAAAGTGTCCGAATATTTTCTCTACGCATATACGTACATTCTCTAGCACGACATCCTACATTTCACCTTTCTAGCATAGTTTCGTGGCTAAAAGGTCTGCCATCACCAACTTAGCGATAATTTTTTAATTTATCTGTGAAAACATGGATAGGAAGATTCAAGTCGACGTAATCTACATCATTCCAAAGCATTTGACTCTCTTGAGTATTTTACTTCAGAAATCAAGCTGCTTTGGATTTTCACCTAACCTGTTGACGATAATGCGTTCTTGTTTGGATGAGAGGATTAATTATGTCTGTTACATGGATATCGGTTATACGAATGCGTATCTACGTAAGGTATTGCACAGGGCTCAAAATTGGGTCCGCTTTTATTCAATATCTTCATAAATGACCTCCTTGAAAGCTTTACTTGTTCGGTTTTGGTATACGTGGATGATGTGAAGATATATTGAGCAATTAACGGAATTGATGACAGCTCACTCTTGCAATGTAATCTGCTCACAATTATAGACTGGTGTGGGACATACAGATTAAAACCGAACTTAAGCAAGTGTTGCACTGCATCATTTTATAAGAGAACGTCAATCACTCTGCCATATTATTATAATGACAATTATCGAGAGTCTCTTCCTTGTACGATCTTGGCGTGATGTTTGACGTTCATATGAGCTTTGTTGGCCACATCGAAGAACTTTTCTTAACAACGAATAAAACTCTTGGTTTCTTATACAGATCGACCAAACATTTCACGGATTCAGATGTTCTTAGAGCACTATACCACGCCTTCGTCCTTATCAAACTGAAATACGTTAGCCTCACATGGAATCCCGTTTACGTTGGCCATGCCCTCAGTCCTGATCGTCTACACCAAAAATTTCCGAAACTATTGTCATTCAAGATTGATGGAGTTTACCCATCGAGGGATGGCTGTCAAGGTGACATATTGCGACGATATGAAATGGAACCTTTGTCCCAGTGACGTGATAATCCACATGCAAGATTTTTGTTGAACATTCTTCATAACAGAGTCGACCGCAAATTTCTATCTCGCGTTTCATTCCCTCGCTTAGCGTCCAGGCATCTTGCAACGTTCTTCATCCCAACTGCACGCACAAATGTACTTTCGCAAGCTCAAGTTTTCGCATTGTCCAGGAATGCTAAAAAGATTTATGAAGATATATATTTGTGGGAAGCTAATTTATATCTTTTCTCTCTATGTACCTCATATTTCTTTTTGATTTTTGTTTGTAATCTGTAGCTGAGTTTAGAGTATGTTAAATGTAATGTTCTGTAATTGGATGCTACCCATTGGGCCAATAAATATATTATTATTGTTATTAAAATTATTTCACATATCACGTCCATCTAGTTAAGGGATCATACTACCACAGTATAACCCACGCTCAGACACGCTTCACCCAACTGCACAATTATTGTATTTTTCGTGTTGTAGATGTGTTGGCAAAGCTCGATTCACCTTACCTTACACCTACACTTTACGACTCCTTTTCGCATGCATAATCATTTACAAGTAGGAGAATGTATGCAAGCGGAACAGATTATATGAAAAGTTTCGTATGCGAAGTATTTCAAACTTTTATGTATACGGAAAGGGAGCGTTATAGTGTATATCGACAGATGATCTCAAACCATTAGGTTAGAGCCAACCAAGTTATAATGGTGTTAGTTGGATATTCGTTGAGGATTTCTTTCTACCAATCAAATTGCGCTTGATTACTCTGGAATCGCTGTTTATTACAGAAATGTGTTTATTGCGGCATGGTTATTGAAAAACTGCCGTCAAATAATACATGCATAAGACTGACATTTTACTGTCACTTTTTATAGTGTAATGCGCAAATTTTGTGGAAACGATTAGCATTATTCGAATTATCTTAATTTAACAGTAAAAGACAGCGGGTACTCTCTAGCTACTAACGCTGCCGTTGCTATTAATAAAATAACGTTATTTATAGCGATATCCACAGCGTAGCTAAGGTGAAAAAAAATTACTGTCATACTTTTCGAAAAATGGTTTACATGAACTGAGTTCCACCTAAAGATCATAACTACTACGACGTTTTGTGCTAAGAGATTAAGAAAGCGTGCTGTATTATGTGCTTTAACTCAGAATGGCATAGTAAAGCGAAATCGGACATGGAGTTAGCAACTATGGTGTTTACAAAACCCAGTGCAGCTAACTAGGACTATAGGAAATAGTTGTAGATACACGTTCTATATTTTTAAGAGTGTATTAATATATCGAAGATAAATTAACAATAGAACCGCCGCACCGGCCAATTTGACCGTCTTTCAATTTTAAAGTTTTTTTTTCAACGGAATTAATTTTGATATGATCTTGAAATCATGTAACTTTTTCTAAATTTAGTTTGGCAATTCTCTCACAAAATTTTGAATATTTTGTGGAACTCTAAGTGATGTTCTGGGAAATTTTACCTTAAACGGGCGCCCCGGTCAAATTGACCGGTACGTTGCAAAACTGTTTTAACAAACTTTATTTGTCAATTCTTTTTCTTGGTTGCAACATTTGAAAGAACTAACCATTTAAGCATGTATCCATGTACCGCATATAAATATATACATAATTTCAAACATTTATTACTAGAGTTTGTTAAAAAGGTGGTACCGGCAGTGGCGCACCGCATAAAAGTAGGTACGTAATATACAATATTAGTGAAAAATAATATTGTTACCTTTTCCCGCCGTCTTGATGTCCACTATGGCAATTGGCAACCGCCCTGGTAAGCTGCGTAGAATTGCAACATCAGCAACGCTTCCATTGTCGATTCATTCGGCCGTCGACGGTGTTGTGAATACGTTGTCGTATACTTCGAAAATGATCGTTCGACATCCAGTGAAGTAAGATTTGCAAATGTCAGATATTCCTTTTTCTCATCTGGGCACTCTTGATTTTCAGTTACAGACCGAACCTTTTGTAAATCGGGATTTTTCGTTAAAATTGCACCTAATTTTTGAGCAACATCGACCCCTATAGTGTTCGTCAAGTTTTCTAGAGCGGCTTGTAAATTGTTTATGCAATTTAATGCGTCCCGTGCAGATAAGTGACTGTTTTCTAATTGCTCAATAGCTTGTGTAACTTTAGAATAGTTCATGGAAATTTCATCTATTTGTTGTTGAACGCCCGAATTGGAAAAAAGTTGCTGACTATCTCGAACTGCTGCAGAATCATTTGAATCAAGTTTCGAGATGACATTTTTCACTTATGAAAAATATTTCTATTTCACGCTATTACAGGCTGAGGTGGTGGTGGTAATTTCGGACACAATTGTTTGAATACACAGATGTGTATGTGTGTATGTGTATGTGTGTGTGTGTATGTGTATGTGTGTGTGGGAGATTTGATGAACACTTTTTTGGTAGATCCTGTTAACTATTTTGGTAGACCCTATTAACTAATCCACCATCGGATACTTCTTTCGAATGGTTTCTGCTACGAAGTGACATGCGTGTATGAGGCATGTTATGTGAAGAAGAGTTGAAAAGCATATTTTTAACATCCTACCAACTCTCAGCATTATTTCGCCTCCGTCAGTAACGGACATTGTGACTTGGGTTCCTGTGATACAAAATTCTCTCAACGAATCTTTTATTATCTTGACAACGGTTTCTGCATTAGTCTTCTGAATCCTTTTACTGGATAACAACAATGAAGCTGGTGGACCATCACGTTTAAAGGACGCGCTACAACATGAATGACGCTGTGTTTCTGAGCATCAGTTGTTTCATCCACACATAGGCAGATTTTATTATTTCTCAACTTGTCTTTTATACATTCCTTTACTGTACCTTGCACACGTGGCAAATTGTATCGTAATTGCATAGATGTTGGCAGCTTCCATGAGGGAACGTACTTAGCTCAAAAAAGACGAAAGTGCTCATTAGATACTAGATGTTGTGGGATGCTGCACACACTTAACATAAAAATAAAATCATATAAAATTTGCCGGTATGGAATACTGTTTTTTAAATTCAATACATGACGTTTACTTTTACAATGTTTTCTACATTCAAACCTATCGCGACTTAGTAATTCGCTATTGCATATTGTGCAATAAATATGCGGACTTCTATATTCTAATCCAGGGAAGTGCCTGAGATATTTATTCGCACCCTTTGAGCGTCCCATGTCCTCGTACTTATTTGTCGTGCAGCGTGCAACGTACTGTCGCTTTGAACTCTCTCGGAGTACTGTCGAGATCGACTACGAGTTGAAAATTACCCCTACCCGCGCCGCTACTGCCATCCGGTACCACCTTTTTAACAAACTCTATTTATTACATATAAAACAAGGCATCTAACTGCATCATTCGATCAGAGCTTGTTCCTATTTGTTAGTACTTGTTCGTTTTGTTTCGACATGTTCAGCCTTGCCTTCGACAAAGAACCTGTTTCTACCTGAGCTCTTTTAAGTGTCGCACATGCGCAGATTTAATTTGGCGCATGCGTACAAAATATTTTACAAGTTTCAACCTGCACTATTGTGAACATATAAAAGATATATATAATAAGGTATATATAATACAGATCGGTAGTACTCTGAAAGCGCATTCGCCCTGTTTAGTTAGACTGGACAGTATGTGGTCCAGTAAAGGCCTCTCGGCTGCACAAACTTTAGCGTATTTAGACGAACTGGAAAATCTTTTACCAGGAAATTCCGAGAATGATTCTAAATCAGTTAGTACGGACCGTGAAAACGAAATTCGTTCTCGAGTTGTTGCGAGTGAGGAACAAAATAGTGATGAATCTGACAATGACACAGTTTGTGATGTAACGGTTGCAGTGACCAGTGCTAGTTCCAGTGATAAGCAGGAAGTAAAAACGTTTGTTCGTACTAATCGCCAGCAAAAGAAACCAACAGAAAAAGGATTTTCCTTCAATCTTGGTGCAGTTTGCAAAACAAATGACAATTCCCAATGATGTATTGCATCATCGTTATTTTTAATTGTATAGACTCATCTCCCTGCTTTATTAACTCCACACAGATTCCGTCTTCCCCCGGAGATTTATTATTTTTTTGCTTCACTATTACATCAGATAACTCTTCCGTAATCGGGGTTCTAGTCACTTCGCATTCTACATCACTCGCCCTGGTGCCTGTGAAGTTTATTTGCATTGGTGCATTCACCGTTGCAGCCTGATTATTGAGCGATTCCTATTATATGTTGGTTCTTATCTCGACAGTACACTGCATTGCTCGGCCGTTTCCCTTCCCAGTTCATGGGAAAAGGTTCTTTTGTTTTGTTTTTTTATATAAGTTTTCTAAATTGTTAATTTCCTGGTCCACTTGTTTTCTTTTCTTTTCTGTATACAGGTTTTTTGTTTCTCTTCAAAAGACAATTCCCAATGGCAAGTAATTTCTGCGAGTCAGCCTACTGCAGGCAGAAAAACCCAATCCAATATATTCATTGACAATCCAGGGTCAAGAGGCTACGCAAAACAAAAAGTAACTGCAGAAAATGTGAGTTGTTTCTAGAGATTATTTATCGATGACTCGATGCTGAGACACATAAAACAATGCACCGAGGTGGGGAATATCGTTTTTTAGTCAAACGATGTCTAGAAACAAATTTAGAGAAATCATGCGATATCTCAGATTCGATCTCAAGTCTACAAGGAAAGAAAGATTGGAACATGACAAGTTTGCCTCAGTTTCTGAAATATGGCAAAAATTTGCTTATAATTGCAAAATTTGTTATGTGCCCGGAGAAAACATAATAGTATGTAGACGAACAACTTTTTCCTACAAAAGCAAGATGTCGATTTACGCAATATATGTTCAATAAACCGGATAAGCTTGGCATTAAATTTTGGCTTGCTGTTAACACTGAAGCTAAGTATATATTGAATACCTTCCCATATTTAGGGAAAGATGATTCGAGACCAATAGCACTTGGCGAATACGTCGTTCTAAAATTATTAGAGCCTTACACCAAGAAAGAAAGAAATGTGACAACGGAAAATTTTTTTACCAGCTTGGAACTTGTAAAGAAATTAGCAAAACTAAACACCACAATTGTTGGAACTGTGAACAGGTCGAGAAAAGAAATTCCCGAAGTAATCAGAAAAGCAAAGGTTTTTTATATGAAACTGTTTTATTCACAAGTAAAGAAAATGTTTGCACTTTGACAGTGCATCAAGCCAAAATAAACAAAAATGTTCTCCTTCTAAGTACGCAACATCCAACAGTTTCGATCCATGTTTTTTATAATATATTGGATCTTGCTGCAATCAATGCATTTGGTGTATACAAAGACATCACTGGCAAAAAAATAAAACGTCGCGACTTTATTCTGCAATTGGCAGAAGAACTCTCGTAACAATCTAATAACAACGAAGAAAGCCCTCAGGAGGGAACATCGAATCAAAAATGCAACAAGAGCTTACAGACTGGATCAAAGACAGATAAGCAAAATACGGACATGTCAAGAAAAGAAATGTGAAAATAAGACTTACGATAGATGTAAGAACTGCAACAAGAACATATGTGGAAAATGTGGATTTAAAGTAACTTATTGCAAAAATTATAACGATATTTAAAATACCAAAGTTATTTTAATATTTTGTGAATAAATATACACTTTTATGCAAACAAATTATGTTAATTAATAAAAACAGTCCAAACAAAATTAAGTTTTAATCATCGGTCAATTTGACCGGGGCGGCGGTTCGAGGTATGAGGAATTCTCGACGGTTCTAGTGTTAACAAGACTAGTCCTTAAGTAGTTAGCAGTAGTTTAGGATTGCTGCGTTTTATAAATTATGTTAACAGGAATATGTCTCTTCCTGGATTTAAAACGTTCTCATTACACTTTGAGAAACGTGAAGAATAGGTAGTCGCAACCGTATTTATCGCTTGTATCTGATAAAACGAACTCACAATGTTAAATAACTTAACTCTGCAAAATGCACTTTTTCACCTCAAGATTCACGGTTTACGGACTTGCATGTGTCAGCACCGCCAACTTTGATGAATTTGTAAGGTCACGGACGAGTCGTTAATAAAGATGAAGGATAGTCCAAAGTCGTGACCGTGCATCAGGCATTGACTAATCTGTCTGGGCAGCGTTACGGCGACCTCCCTTAAACCGAAATCTACTGTCACTTGCACTGCATAATACGTATGGATGTTCCTTCGTTACTTCCTCAGAGTTTTTCTTACTGTATCGAGCATTTTAAACTACGTCTTCATTTACTTGGTATTACCCATTCATTTATCATCGTCGTTTGTTTTATTTCGTTTAGTGTGTTCGTTTCCCTGCTCGTTAAATGCCTTACGAAGTTTTTCTTCGTCTACTAAACTCCGACACTAAATAACTCTTTCGTTAGTAGTTCGATTAAAGCAAATTCTAATGTAGATCGATAAACTTTTTAACAAGAACTCTTGATTTGTATTACTACCAAAATAGAATATTTGAACAATATTTGGAAATTTTGTGTGCATTTACAAATTCATTCAAAGCAATGCAAAATATATTTTTTAAATGACTACTGTAGAAATTACCTGTACATTTATCGGAAGAGCAATTGATTTTGCTTTCGCGTTGATATGATTCGAAAATCATATCTACGAAGGGAAGATAGGTGACTTCTACGAAATGTTATTTCGAAAATGTTTTTAGGGTGTATATCGGCTTACAGCAAGTGAAGCAGAGGTTGATACTTAGATAATTATTTGTTCTTACACTAATCATTAGTAATAGCAAGGACTGTGGAGTAATGTAATAGACGAACAAGGAACCGGCATATTGCACCATACAAATTGTTACATTAAATCTACCTGAAACATATGTTCCTAATTACATAAGCAATCTGTGTGATGCAGTATACAATGGCACTTTTCGTGTGTGTATAGTAAATAAGAGTTATTTCCCAAAAATAGTACACAAAATACGAAAGTGGGACGTCAGATAGTACGAGGATAGTCTGAGGAGCTTCAAGCCTCAACATGAGATATGATTACTTGCGAAAATATTCTGGTAATGCCGCGTTTGCTCACTCAGGACCAAAAACGTATTCGAATGAACATGTGCAAAGCCTTGTTGAGGCAGCTTAAGCGAAATATGTCGGAGTTTTAGCGTCGATTAATAACTGTAGATGAAGCTTGGATACACCAGTACACTCCTGAAGCCAAGGCACAGTCGAAACGGTAGACTGCGAAGAGTGAATCGGCTCCGAAAAAGGCGAATACTGTCCCGTCGGCCGGAAAAGTGATGGCGACTATTTTTTGGGATAGGCATGGAGTTGTGTTAATCGATTATCAAAAGAAAAAACAATAATGGGGACGGGGGCATATTACCCACCATTACTTGCGGAAAAATAAAGTTTTATTTCATCAAGACAACGCACTGTTTCACACTTCAGTGGATGCTAAAGCAAAAATTCGCGGATTGCGGTTCGAGTTGATAAACCACCCATCTTATTCACTAGATCTGACCGCCAGTGACTTTTTTCTATTTCCTGAGCTCGTAAACGCCTATTTTGCAGAACAAAGTGCCAACTACTGTTTGAACAGATTAAAGAGATTGGGGTATCGTTGGGAAAAGTATACAAACCTAAAAGGAGACTATGTTGAGAAATAAAACTGCATTTGACAAAAAACAGGACTTATTTCTGTGTCGGGCTGGAAACTTTTCGGATCACCCTCATACCTAACAAATACTAAACGAAAAAGGAACACTACAGTACTTACTTGTGAGGATGAGATGACGAAAACCTGTGTTAAGGAAGACAATGCATTGTTTTGCATTTAAAAAATTTATTTCTCGACATAATCTCCTTGCAGCTCTATACACTCATAAGGGAACACAGGTAAGTGCATTTCACCGATTTAAATGATACTTTGTGGGTTTATAGACTGATGCAGTGTAAGAACAATAGTAACTATCTTAGCTGCCCAATCGCATACTAGCGGGGTGTAAAGTACCCTATGTTCAAGATTACCCTTCGTTGATTGACTCAGTAACCCAGAAACTATAAGAGACATAAAAAAAAATTAAGATTTTGCGTAAATTGTAAATTATTCTTTTTATTTATTGTTGCTATAACTAACACATTTAAGAAAACTTACCACAACTAATTAATTGCAATAAAGTTCGATAAAGTAGGGAAATAACAACAATTAACAAACCAAGTTGAAATGAGAGAAAATGATGACGAGAACAACGGTTTAGCAATTAGCAACGAGCTCTTTAGATCAGCCTGGCGTTACAAGAAACAATTTGGCGCTCTCTCTTAGCCAACTTTGCGTAACAACAAAAACAGATTGCGAAACATTTATTGCTGCATATCGTCATATTACTTAAGTTAAAGTATAACATATGTGGCATCCTTGGATTTGCCATTTAATTACCTTTCCAAAAACGTTAAAAAATAGGGGGTATTTTATTTAAAATAAGAAAGCTGATGTCACTTTCGGTGACACCAGAAATGCAATTGAACTGGCGATAACGGCAAAAGTTAGTTCACAAAAAATAGAATTCACACGTTTTTTTTGCTAGCTTCTGTTGTTCAAAAGTTAGCATGGGGGGGGGGGACGCTTTAGGACCATGTAATATGTATATTACATGTGCCACGAAATATTCTTATTTGCGTAAAAAAATCAAAATTAATGTGCCATATCTACAATAATAAAACACGGAGATAAAATGATTTTATTAATAAAATGCGAGTAGCACTTCATCTGAAAATGTTCTCACAATTTTTTTTCATATTCTAAAACCGCAAACATCTAAAGGTTATACTATTGAAATTGTCTTCTTTGGAATTGTAAAAATATTTACTGTTCGTTGATACTATATTTTGCATATCACTCCGACAATGCCCGTTCCAGGAATCCAGTAAGAAGATACTTTCAGCTCCAGTATTTGGTAAGTACACATCTGCAAACCAATCTTTAAAATGCTGAAAAGTTAATTTCCTGGACGTTGAAGCGGAGATGTATACATCAATAAGCCTCAAAATTGTTTTTTGCACCTGCGGTCCAAACCGACCTGCTGTTTCTTTGTTTCTTTTAACACAAGGAAGAGGAGAGATAAGAGGCGTTCATTTGCTGAAATTGTTGACATGATTGTGTAACTGTGTGACGAACCATCCCGCTTCGTCCAATTTAAAGACTTTAATTCTGGAAAGAACAAAGAAAAATTGTTATTTCAATTTTTACCTGTCTTGTTTAGTCTTTCAATCTTTGCTGTAAATCGTAAATTCACTTCTTTTAATTGATATTTCAAATTCCAGAACCGTTTATGTTGTACTCTAGTGTACTCTATGAATGTGGTCATTTATGATGTACGTTAGTACATATTGCATAAGCACAAGTTACGAGTTTTGTGAGAAACGCGTGCCGTTTACACGCAAGGCCACATGACGTAGATAAGCAAAAAAAGAGTAAAATTCGATATAAAAGGCGACCGGATTCGCGTACATTGGTCTTTTTTGTGGGCGTTGATCTGCGAAAAGAACAACCCTTCTCTGGTGTAAGCTTCGGGGGAATATCTCTAAGTGGATTTGATCTGCGAGAGATCCTGGCCAAATTTCATCCTTCTGCAGCTGTTAGCAGCGTCCGATGAAGTTTGGACAAGGTAATGTTAATATTACACGACAGTTTGGCCTAAGTTGCCTGTCGTGAAATTTTGACCGAAATTAATCTAAGTCCGTTACTGAGAATGTTATAAGTGTCTTGCAGCGACATCAAAAAAGACCCGACTAAAATCTGACCGAACTCGTAACTGAGAATGTAAAGCATTTGTATATAAATTTGATTTTAGTTTGCCAGAGAATTTTATTTTATTTGTTGAAGTTATGTGTAAATAAAGTACTGTCGTTGTACTTACATATTTTCCTGTTAAATTGGACCCTTTAGCATTTTCAACGCTACCCCGTGGTTAAGACTGCACACGCCGAATCAATCGATCCGATATTCACTTAACTTTTCTTGACTATACTAAAAACCGTAAACATCTAATAGTTTTTATTTTAAAAAGTAAATAAACATTAAGCCACTTAAAATACATGCTATAAATCTGATATATGACAGTTAATAACCCCGTGACAGCTCACGACATCCCAGCAACGGCAAATCAAACTGTATTTCGAAGTCGATAATATAGATCCCTTGTATACTGAGATCTTAGTGTTTGAAATAATAAAAGTTAATATTGTATACTTTATTCCCGTCTAAATCACTCAGTAACATCAAATCGATTAAAAAGATTATCTGAAAACTAAAACCGTTATATATTCTTTATACGATAATCTCCCGTATATCAACCGAAGATGTCACTACTGAGCAGAGTCCATCGTATCTAGCTTGGCAGATGTGAAAAAGCAGTCGCCCAATGTAATTTTATGTCTAAGAATAAGAAAGTTATTACAATTTTCCCGCCGCGAGCAGGAACGTTATATTTTGGCGTCCGGCGAGAGAGGACGTTACAACTGTGCGTAGTATAGGATAATGATTACACGACGGCTTCCACCGTTTTTGTTCCCATTGTGGATAAGGTTAGGTTCGACTGGAATGGATTTCGATATCAATCATAATACTACTTTCCTGGGGAACACAGCCTTCATGTTCGCAATCTTCATCATATTCACTACTTAGTTCAACGAATTGCGGTTCATGCCGACCAGCCAAGTCTTGCAAGTTTTAACTTCCCAACCTATATATTACATGCATTGGAAAGTCCACTATTTGGACAAGGATTTATGAAATATAAAGCATTCTCAACAAAACAATAAACTGATAACAGTGGAAACGTTTTTATCGCAACTTAGACTACATGATGATAAACTTAATGTATTCATAAATGTTCTAAAAGATATCAAAAACAAGAGATATTTTAGCATGCCATTTATGAATTTTTTAACACAAATAGGAATATTTCGTGGCAGATAATATATATACATATGTATATGTGTGTTAATTCTGCGTAGACTCTGTATTTTTGTAGTATATAAAAATTATGAAATTTGCAAAGATTTAAGGAGATGGCGGTCCTAAACAAATATTTGTAATAGAGAAAATATTTAAGCCATCGTTAAAAGCATGTAAAACAATTCAAATCTTGACTTAATTTTTTTTTATATCTCTTATAGCTTCTGGGTCATGGAGTCAAACATCGAAGGGTTATGTTGGGCTTAGGGTGCTTTGCACCCCGCCAGTGGGCGACTAGGCGGCTAAGATAGTTACCGTTGTTTTTACACTATATCGGTTTATAAAGCCACAAAGTTTCATTTAATGCGATTTACCTGTGTTCCCTTGTTAGTCTAGCGATGTTTCAACTTTTTTAAGCCATCCAAATAATAGGATTTGTCGAACCCTGCACAACAGGTCTCTGTTTCGGCAATGACCTCTTCATTTGACGTGAATCCCTTTCCACCAAGCTATTTTTTCAAGTTTGGAAAAGAAAGAAGTCACAGTAACTGAACTAGTTTTGCTGTCGCAATTGCCGGTGTGCGGACCGGGACGTTATCATGATGGTAGAGAATTTTTTCTTCGGTGGAGCATTTTTCTCTTTAGTTCAGCGTCGGGTCGGCCCAATAGATCAGTATAGTACTGTCCTGTGATTGTCCTTCCCTTCTCCAAATGAACAATTGGGAATCCCAAAAAATCGTCGCCATAACTGTTCCGGCTGATGGAATCGTCGTCGCATTCTTAGGTGCACATTCCTCGGGAAAAGTACATTTTGGCGACTAACATTTTATTTCTGGCATGTAGTAAGATGTTTACCATATTAGCAATCTCTTTAATCGCCATCTGGCGGTCTGCTATCACGCTATCATGAACTTTATTGATCGTATCATCCGTAGTCACCTCAATGGGACCATCTGGCCGTTCCAACTACTCGTTGATTTCTGCACGAAATCGTTGACCTTTTTTGTTGTTTTTTGTTCGTAGTTCTTTTTTCATGACTCCACAAGTACATAAACTTGCGCCGCTTTCAATAGCTCTAAAATCAACACTACTTGATGAATCTCTCCGAAATTTTTAAAGACCTCAACTAAGGAATAGTCACAGTTGGTAATGCAGATTTCGACGCAAAGCGCCATCTGTTTCGAAACATGGGTACTTCTCATACCGTCTTCCTAACCTCGACCTCTTCTACTACTGATGTAGAGGCAATGATTTCTTCTTCAGTTCTTTCTGTTAGTTGCTTCTAGTTTTGCCGCCGGTCAGCTCAGACCCTTCTTTTTGGGTTTTGCCGCCGGTCAGCTTAGACCCTTCTTTTTGAGTGTTTCTACAGCTTCTACATTCCACGTTCTTCTTGGCCTTCCTCCTCCTCTATTTGCACATATTTCCTTTTCTCAAATCGTTTTCACCACAATTTTTTCATCCATGCTCTCTAAATCATCTCAGTTGCTGTGTTTCTATTTTTTCCGTAATCCTTTTTATTTTTAATTCTTTCCTAATCGTTTCGCTTCTGATTTTATTTAGTCTTCATTAACTTCATTAAGGTGGTAGTAAGGCTAAATATATTTTTAATCATGCTTTTTATTCTCCCAGATGTCACCCCACAGACAGCTATAGCACGAACAACACGCTTTTGGCATAGTAGCAGCGCTGCTATTACCGCATAAAACTATACCATACCGTAGACGTGATTCGACGTCAGCAATGTAATTCGTTCTTAAAGTGAAACTATGTGTTTTAAATGTAACAGTCTGTAAATTCTTCATGGGATATGTGACATTAGTTCATTAATATGAGAATGCCACTTTATCTCTGATGAGAAATGAATGCTTAGAATTTCAATAGTTGTTGTTCGCTTAATGGTGGTGGTTTCGATAAGAAAATTCAGTTACGGTGACGTAACTGAATTTAATGAAAGGTAATATGTTTTGTTTTAGAAGTATTTGAAAATAATTTGTTTGTCATAAACCACTGGTTTAAGTGATTTAGCATAGAATTAGTTTCAATTTCCGCATTATTCTGATAATCTGCATATATTATTAATTTCAAATTTTGAAAAGAATTAACTATATTATTAATGAAAATAGAGAATTGAATGGAGGAGAGAACTGCTACTTGGGGGAACACCAACCGTTACACCTCTGATTCTCATAATCTAAGTGTAAGTGTTAACTTTCGTATATAAAAAATTATAAGCTTTCATATACTTACCTCTAATTTGGTATTGCTGAAGTTTTGCTAGTATTGTTTGTATGATTAGGTTAAAGTGTCGTAAGCTATTTTTGCATTAGCATAAAATGTTTTATAAAAAATTAAGAAAGGCACCTCCCATTAATGGCATGTACAGCAAATGAAGGTAATATACTTAAGGTTTTAAAATATTAAATGTATCGCTGATCACAAATGCAATATTTACATTTTACATAATACGCTGAAATGTATGTGAAATTTTTAAACTTTTGTTGCAACTGAATAAACAACATCATAAGTTTTATTAAAATTATGTTGTATTGCGATGTTTGCTGATAAAAAGATTCTGGGTGTAATCAAAACATAGAACATCACTACATTTGCTTCCAATAATTTTAAAACTAAGTTTCAATAATGTATCTCAAGAAGCAAAGAATAACAAGAAATTATATGCTCAAATATTTTTCAACGGTAAATATTCGTCGCGTTTGAACTTTGTTTATTTTATTACAAGACGGCAAGAGAAATGTTTCGTGTAAAAGTGCGCTTCCGTTCGTTTAGGAAAATGCCGCCGAGAGCGCGAATGTGTAACTTGCAATTGTACGGTTGAAGATTCCGTCGTATCCACCTTTTCCACTTTTATGTGCCCAGAATAAGCTGAAATAGTATCTCAAAGTGAATGGAAATGTGGTAAGTACGGTAACTGTTTTACTTGCACTATGTGAGATAGCATCGATGGATGGTATATAATTATTCTAGAAAGCTGCGCCAACATCAATTTTTCTATGTTGCTTGCCCAACCACAGAAGTACCAGAAGTACAATTTTGATCATTAAATTATTTCTACAGTTGCTTCTTTATCTGCAAGGTTTGATTCAAATTCAAAAAGTTAAGAAGTACTATATAAGAAATTGATAACCTTTAAATAGCATTGTAATGTCATCGATAAAGGTAGCAAACACAAGCAATTTGTAACTGCGGGACTCGCCGACGAATGCACTTTCAGAGTATTACCGATCTGTATTATATATACCTTATTATATATATCTTTTATATGTTCACAATAGTGCAGGTTGAAATTTGCAAAATATTTTGTACGTATGCGCTAAATTAAGTCTGCGCATGTGCGACACTAAAAACAGCACGGGTAGAAACAGGTTTTTTGTCGAGAAACAAGTACGAACAAGTACTAACAAATAGCAACAAGCTCTGATCGGTTGATGCAGTTGTGTGCCTTGTTTTATATGTAATAAATGTTTGAAATTATGTATATATTTACATGCGGTACATGCCTAAATGTTTAGTTCTTTCAAGTGTTGCAACCAAGAAAAAGAATTGACAAATACAGTTTGTCCAAACATTTTTTTAACGTACCGGTCGATTTGACCGGGGCGGTTTAAGGTAAAATTTCTCAGAACACCGCTTAGAGTTTTACAAAATATTCAACATTTTGTGAGAGCATTGCCAAATTAAATTTGGGAAAAGTCACATGATTTCAAGATCATATCAAAATTAATTCCGTTGAAAAAAAAATTGAAAGACAGTCAAAGTGACCGGTGCGGCGGTTCTAGTGTTAAATCAATCCCCAAGTTCTATTAATAAGTATTTAGTATGTTGATCTGTAATTTCCTTGGAATATCCGACGTAATTAAATACTTGAAAAAATCTCGTCCCGGGAAAGAATTGAACCTGACACTTCCCGCTTGCCGAGTGGGCGTGCTAATCACTGCACCACGGGGACCTTATGTCACTCTTTGATACCTGGTTGTTATTTTATCTGCAAATGTATCACAATATTTTCAATTTTAATTCTTACATGCCAAGTGCATTAATTAATTGATATATTTTGGCTTCCGTCGGTGAATTATGAAAATCTGGAATCGATTCCTTACCGGGACGGGATCTTTTCAAGTATTTAATTACGTTGGAAATTCCAAGGAAATGACAGATTCTCATAATTCACGGAAGCCAAAATTAGGCGCTGTGTGTTCGAGTCCCGCTAGGATCAAATTGTTTTAGCGGCTTCGGTACTGCCGAGTCACCATTCGCGTGGGGGTGACAGTAATAGCCATGAAACATTTTACAGACATAATTTACACACTCAAAGCTTCTGAGGTTATCAAAAGCTTTAAAAAGCTTATACGCCCCGTTAGGCTGTCATCACATTAAAAAAGAAAATTAATGTACTTGGCATGTAAAAATTAAAATTGTCTGACGAAATATTATGATATATTTTCAGATAAAATAACAACTAGGTATTAAAAGAGTGAACATTCCTGACATAAGGTCCCCGTGGTGTAGTGGTTAGCGCCTATCCGGCAAGCGGGAGGTTCGATTCCTTACCGGGACGACATTTTTTTCAAGTATTTAATTACGACATAATTCACTGAAGGAAGCCAAAATATATTATTTATTATGTTGTTTGTAACTTAATTCTATATCTAAAACAATATTAATTGCCACTGTATATATTGAACTCATAACCTCTTTAGGTCAATGCGATTTTGCATGGAGAGATTTGCGTTTCAGAGTTTCTGTGACTAAGCAACAGATACGCTAATATTATAGGCGGGCGTGTTGCCTCACCGTCATTGCAATTGTATGCGGTGTTGATATTAGTGCTAGTATTTGCTGGTTTGATTTGTTTTTGAATAGTCATGTTTCAAGTACGTCATGTATTCTAACGCTGGGCGTGGTTTATTCGCGAACTGTACATCCAGCTCGGTACATTTATCGCGATTGTTGATGAAGTGGGGCATATTTCTATTTCCAGATAGTGTATCTGTTATTGCAAGATGGAATTGCGGTAATTACAAGTTTTAACTATTGCGAAAATTATCGGATTAACTGCGCTCATCTACTGATGAAACTGCACATCCACAACAAATTATCTAGTGACGCCAGAGAAGAGGGTCTATAAAAGAACGAATTGCTGCTGACTAATTTTAATTAGGCAATTGTTGCGACGCTCTGTGAATAGAACCATGGAGGCAATCAATCAAAACTGATTGTAAAAATGAGTTCTAACTCAATATGTCCGCTGGCGGGACCGATTCGTTTGTTAGCATCGGAGCTGCAACTGAGTTCGTTGGCGGCGGCAGCAGAGAGCGGGGCTTCTCTCATAACGGGGAACGGGACAGTAACGGCGACGGCGGCAGCAGTAGCAGTTCATCCGTTGCCAATTAATCCTTTGTCCGTCTCTAGTGGTGTGTGACTGAGTGAGCGAACCGAACACTGTTTGAGTTCGATTTGTTTCTGGTCTTTCGCATTTTCCTACATATAGGCGCACATGGATACATATACATACGTGCATATGTAGGTATACCACTTCTCCGCTGTTGTTTTATGTAATTTAGCTTCGTTTGCAGAATGTTCGAATAGAACGAAAGGCGAGATTGAGCTGTTCATTTATTGCCGCTATCATAGGGAGCACTTTGATTAAGGAAAACTTTAAATTTTTTCTTAGTACGTACTGTAATGTTATAAATTGTGAGAGTTGAAATTAATAAAAGGTAGAGTGAAGAAAGGTCTAAATCTCGTAAAATTCAGTTAATCAATTTTGTGAGATTTGGACCATTTTTCACTCTACCTTTCATTAAAAGATAATTGTCACGGTCGGTGGGTCCGTTAGTGTTCCCAAGACACACTTTCGGCAGTTTAAAAAGATTGTAAATAATAGTGTTTTGCAAAAATTAATTTAATAAAATAAAAACTAACCTCAAAATTTTACGTTAACCGCGCGTTTTCTGGTAACGCGTCATATAAAGCAAAACCCTGCGTTCTTTTGTATAATCAAACTTGAATTAAACTTGTAATTGAAGTAAAATTTCTGCACCATAGGACCTGTATTTACTTGGAAAATTAATCACTTAGCCAATTAGGTCTTCTCTCAAAGGCGACTCGAACTAAAAGAGAGAGATAGATGACTTGTCCCTTCGCTCTTTTATGACCGATAGCACTTGTCAAAACTCACGACTAACTACGATACATGTTTCTGAATAGACATTATTTTAAATTCTTCCAATTAAATTTTCAATCAACTAACATTTCATTCTTGAAAAATACTATATTATAGACTGTAATCTGCCATGAGAGTTCGTGATTTAACGCCGACGATAGAGTACCGGCAACTGTATAATCTGGACGTTTCCTAACGGACTTGACGACTTATTACCATTTGATATTTAATTTGCGATACTATGATAACGACAAAGTAGAATTGATTCTGTACATGTTTGCAGGAAAATGTTCCATTAAAAGCCATTTCCAGGGAATTATCGTTGGCTGGAGATAACTTTACCTAATACGCCAGGGATAGGAAGAGATGGACCTGAGGTAATATTCGAGGTGCGGCCCACATATTCTAAGCCTAACATAGAAAGAGGACGTTTAGAAGAAAAATCTCTTTACTATTTTTCAATTTAATTCTGCTATTTCAATACACTTTTTGGATCATTTAACTAACGTTCTAATGCCACTATAAAAATATGATGGCTGTTTGTCCTCAAAATGCTCTAAAACTTACTCATTGATCTCTTCACCGGTGTTAAATGTTCTCCCTCATAGGCATAACTTTAAATTTGAAAATAAAAAATAGTCACTTGGAGTAAGGTTGGGGCTGTACAATGGGTGATTGAGTTCCTTGAATCCGCACCTGCGCTCAGTATTTGTCTGAGCACTCGTCCCAGCTTTCCTCGGAGTTTCTCGATGATAGTTTTTCTTAACTGGCGTAGCAAGTCGGCATAATATTACTGTAGTGTTGTGTTCTTTAAAGTCGATCAGCAAGATGCGCTCGCTATCCCAAAAAATTGCAGCCATCACCTTTTTTGTGCTTTTTGTCACCTTGGCCTTCTTCTCTCTTCTTTTCGATGCCACTCCTTAGACAAAGAATCGCGATGGAACCATTGCTTCATCTCCAGTCACTGTTTGGTTAATGATCGTGTTGACGGCTTCGTAAAGCTCAAGAAACTTTCGGCTAAATTCGACAAGTTGTTCTTTCTAAACCACGCTGAGCAATTTTGTGACTCATTCTGCGCTAAGTTTTTGAAATTCCTGTTTGCTCCTTTATTTCCCGAGCTTTCAGTCGCAGACCACTCAATACGACTTTCTCAACTAATTTGATGTTTTATGGTGTTAGTACAGTAACGGGCGCTCCTTCGCGTTGATCATCTTCAAGAGATTCTTTGCCCCAACGAAACAATTTTGACCAACGTTTAACATACTATGGTGCAGAGTCTTTATAAACCGTGTCCATTCTCTCTTTGATTTCGGACGGTGTCTTTCCTTCCAAGGTGAGAAATTTTATCACTGCAGGATGTTCAATTTTGGACATTTTGAAAATTTACCATGCACCGCTTAACTGAGTAATGGTTATAAACTGCCAAATTATTATTTGAATGTTAACTAAACACAGATTTTTCAAATGGTAGCATTTGTTTTTGATTACCTTTTTACTAGATACCTAAGGCTTAGAATACGTAGACCGCACCTCGAAGCAGCTGAAGAATCGAAAATGGGTCAGAAACAGGAGCACTGGGTTCTGGGATCGCACTTGGGTGAACGTCACTCTACATGGCGTTAATGACGTTGACTTTTGACGTTATAATTTATGTATATAATAGTATATGTACGCTGTCTTCAACACTTCTTCATCAGAAAAACATTATCACTGGTTTGTAATTTAAGAATATAAGGAAGATGTCGTAACTCTTAACTGGTGTGGTAAGATCAATTTTGACTGATCTGGCAACACCATCTGCCAGGTTACAGTATCAGGATCTTAGTATCGATCCTTTTTTGTTTATTTTATAATTTTTATTATATATTTTTGTAATGTTGATATTTATAGTATTATATGTAATAAATAAGATGCTTTCACTAACTTTTGTTGTCCCATTCTTTTCATTTCCCCCGTCGTAAATTGTATTCAAGTATTACAGTAGGGTTGATGATCTGCATGAATTATTTAGAATAAAGTTATATCTAATAAAGGCCGTATGTAAACTTACGTATTTTTGTTTTTTATATAAAAATTGGCGCAAGGTCATATTTGATCCTGCCATATCTTAAACATTATTATTACCCACCATAGAAGTTAAGTTATTTTTGTGAATGTGTACGTACACCGACTAGCGGAGTGGTTCAAGCACTGTGGTTAAATGTTGCACCGTGAGACTGTCAAAAGCAGCATTTTTGTCTGAATTTGAAGAGAACAGAAAGAAGTTTTTTTTTTGAATGAAGGGGGTTATTTGTTTATTGATCCTAGGAGTCATAGTTTATTAGTGTTAGTGGTGTCCTTTTGTTCTTTCGGGGACAACGGATTAGCGTCACGTTAAATGCCCTTATACATATTGTACATATCCGATGGAGTCGTTTATTTATATAGACGTATAAAATTGAGCACGTTTAACATTTTCATCAGGCGTCAATTTTATTAGCAATTTACGAACACTAATGAAACGGATTTTCTTAACGCTGTCTACCTTATAATTAGGCCATCTATTCCTATTAACGATTGTCCGTCAAAATTACTCGCATGACTGCGATCGAGCGCATTCTCTTCACTTTCATAGATAAGACGGTAATTTATTTTGACGGATGTCACTTTTCCGCAACTTCTCCGACAACAACGTCGAGGACGAGGGTAAAGGGATTCAAAAGCACTAGAGTGGGGCGGACGATTCGAGCGCCCGCTCTCATCTACCAGGGTTTGTGCCCCATCGCGCCCTTGATTTACGATTAGCATTGTGCGAACCGAGTTTGCTATATTAACATGAATGTGGGGAAACGGGAAAACGCAAACACGTCTCTCTCATTGTCTGAGGGTTTGCGAAGAGGACGGAGGGCTCAGACAAAAGGAAATGATTACAAAACTATTCTGAGGCAAGAATGCCTAGGAATTTTCTCTCGTGAACGTGATGGTAAATTGTGACTCCCGACAAGACCCAAAAAAGGGACTTTTTAATAATACGTTTATAGCATTTCTTTCATTTCTTTTCTCAATAATATGTTATGACTGTATAAAAACAGTACAGCATATTTAAATGGACCGACCTGGTAATTGTGAAAAAAGACTTTTGATGCTTATGATTGGCCATACATTAAACGTATTAAACTTTCTGATTAAACAAGTAAGTGTGAAAAAATCACTGGCTGCTAAACTTTCCTGCATTAGTTTTGTACTTTGCACGAAAACAGTAGTGGTTAATGAAGATTCCAATGAAGCGAGATTCACGAGATATTATTTTTAATCTGTGATGACGTAATGTAGGTTCGCGTTGCAGCCAATAATAATGTAGCGTTACTCTACTTCCCGGCAATTTTGCCATTTGTCTCGCGTGGTTGTTGGGGTTAAAAAGGAAGATTAGTTAGTGAAAGTGAAGTTCTTGGAGTTATTTGTGACGTTTCAAGGTATGTAGTTTATATACATAATACGTATGATTCTTATTCAGTTTTGTTGATTATGTTGAATACTAGCGTATACATGATAGATCTATATATGTACTTAGCATATAACTTAATGGAGTAAAAATTCTTTATCGACAACAGATTAAAATTTAGTTAAATGTATACGACATAAGTGTTAGTGTTTTTATAATGAAAAAGGCATAGTCATGGAAGAAATGGGTTAATTTTATATTGTATTAACCAAGGAATAGATCAAAAAACTGACGGCAACAGAAAATAAACACCAGGAGAGACCTACGACGACATATGCAAGGGAAAAGGGCACGAATAGGAACAACACCTGGAAACCTGAAAAATGGAATATTATTGGCATAAACAGTAGGAACAGAAACCGGGACATAACCAAGAATAACATAAAAATAAATATGAAAATAGCAACACGGAATATAAGAAGTATTAATGGAAAAGAACAGGAGCTCACACAAGAATCCGAAACAGCAGGATTAGATTTTCTTGCAATAACAGAAGTGAAGAAAAAAGGTCAGGGGGCAGCGGAACTAGAAGGAGGACACTTGCTACTGTATAGCGGAGTCAAACCAAACCAAAGAGCGGCAGAAGGGGTAGGATGTATCATCAAGAAGGACCTACTGAAAAACGTCACGAAATGAGAATTTATATCAGAAAAATTCCTAGCAGTCGAAATGAATATAGATGCCGAAACTTGAACAACAATAGTAGTTGTATATGGCCCCAGTGAAGATGAAACAGCAAGTAAAAAGGACGAGTTTTGGGATGAACTAACGGCTATTTCCGAAAACGTGAAAGGAAGAATTATATTGATGGGAGACTTCCACAGTAGAGTTGGAAAAGGAAATGACACGTTAGATGTGGTACGAATGCACGGTAAAGATTTTAGGAATAATAATGGGAAAAGATACATTATTTTTAAACTTAAGTAATGTTGTTAGATGTAAATACCACCTTTTCAATGTGAACATATCTATTATTTATTTTAACAATACATATTGTGTTGTAAGCATAAATAATGTATAATATTTATGCATACAGCACAATAAGTTCATATAAAGTAACACGTTTTGTTTTCCTACATATCGCACCTTTAAATTTAAAAATACCTTCTGATACATTTAACAACACAATTTTACTACTGCGTACAGCATAAAGTTGTTAATTATAAGATTTTAATGTAGTTATAATAACAAACCATGTAATGTATGTTTTAATATATTATATTGTAATTTAAAGAGAAAGTATATTAATTTTAAATATACAAGCTTTACAATGTTCTTGTGCTAATTACAAGATAGTGTTGCTGTCACATATAGTATTAGAAAATATTGCAATAAAAAACAATATTAATTTTTATTTTAACAAGGCATTTTTCTCTGTGCATGATCGAAAATTATTTTAAAGCATAGAGAGTGTTTAGTATCTCTGGCACGCTGCTTATGTTTGTTATTTCAAATGGGATATATTATATATATGTTTATATGTATATTACTCAGTAGTGGTGGGTGATGACGTAAACAGAAGGGTGCGGGCAATAATTCTATTTCGCTGCCTGCGCATCATGTTTACGATTTTTGGATTTCTTTCAAGGAAAAAACAAGAATTTGTAGTATTTACTCAAAAATTCTATAGCTCTTTTATTTGTCATGATTTTATAAAAAAAATGTTGCTGTCGTTGTGACAGCCCAAATTCACTGATGAATCAAATCAAATATCATTTGGTGTTCATAGGGCGTTCAGGAAGGTAACATTAATTGGAGCATTTTCACACAGTTAAAACTCGTTTTTTTTTCAAACGGAACACCTTATATATTCTGACCCCATTCGATGAATACTTAAAATCTCTTTGATTTCTATAGCACGCTTCCTATACCTAAAGTTAATAATCTTGAGTCATATCGTGTTTAGTGCAAAGCCTATGTAATTTCAAAATAGACGTAATAGGCTATAGCGATTAATAAAAAATGGAAATCTAATTAAATGTTAAATTACTGTCAAATCGTCTAGAAATAACTTTTTTTTTTGTGTATTATTTTAAGATTTAAGATCTGCTAAAAAAGATGGAGCCCCCCTTCCGATCCACCTGTTTCTGTACATTTCGTGCAGCAGCTGCTTTTCTGCCACATAGTTGTGGCTTGGAGGTCCATCATGCTGAGACCACATATTGACTCATATCAAGTGGTACATCTTCTAGTAAACTTACTAGTTTATTAGAGACTAAGTTTCTGTATATTGCGCCGTTCAGTGGTCATAAAGAAATGTGGGCCAATTACGGTAGTACCAATGACACCTCCCCAAACATTGAATGACCGTTTATTTAACAAGTTTCGTATACTCTGCGGGGAGTTGCGTTCGTATAATAATAAAAATTATACAATTGTAGTGACTCATCAAAAATAAAGTGCGTTTAGTAGCTCAAATGCTGACGCTTGGGGACATCTACGATTACAAACGAATTTTGCTGGGTTTTACCCATGCTCTACATTCTACACTAAACACAATATAACTCAAACAGTGTTAGCTTTAGATATAGGGAGTGTGTTGTAGGAATCAAAGAGGTTTTAAATATGCATCGAACAGGCTGAAAATCTACAAGGCATTCCATCTTTTGGGTTCAACTCAGAAACTTTCTGATCAGTCTTCTAGTCCGTTGATATACTAAAAACCATTTTTTATGGTAGGGACCGTAATTCTTTTAAAATTTATGGTTAAAACTACAATAGAAAATAAACGATGTGCATACGCCCGGTTCTATTTGGATTAGTGACATATGAGACAAGCAGTATCAGCTTGAAAATTTACTGCATGCGCTGATGATAATGCAGCAATTCGAACTTTTAGTTAAACACGAAAAATTGTGGGTTTTATTGATAATGGTATAGATGTGTAGCGGCCGCTGCGCCTATCTAGTTGAAATTGTCCGCTGGTGGACAATAACGTTTAATTTTGTAATTACAAACGAACGCGTGGAATGTAATGTAATCATTTGACGATTTTAGCATTTTGCTATTCTCTGATTACCTTTGTATGTTGCATTTGACAATTAAACATGAATTGTAAACAGTTAGACTGTTTGTACTTATTAAAAATATCTTGTTTAGTGTTCCTTTACTATTTAATATTAAACTGACTGGATTGGTAAGGTAAATTTTAAAGGTTTCCAAAACCGTAGAGCCCGTTTGTAGAAAGATGTATTTGATAGATATTTATCGACTTTTTTTATTTGTTTTTCTTTTGGTAATCTGTTGAATGTCGAACTTGAAATTACGAAATTTTGTTCATTCGAAACATTTATCCAATGGCTATTAGGGCCAGGGTAATTAGTGTTTTTCCATTTTTTCCATTAGGGTGTTTTACTAATTTTAGATACTTTCCCATCTTGTTTAAGAGGAAAACAGTATAAGTGACAAACACTGCTAAAAGGCATGACTATACCACAAAATATTGTTTAAAACAGAGAAGTTATTACAACATTAAATTATCGGTTAAACCGAACTTTGTTAAATATAAGGTTCAACATCTTTCGATGACTAACGCTTTACGATGTATCGCAATACACGAAGTTAGGATAAGCGGCAAAGGAACCGTTTTTTTGCATTTCTTTTTTAAGTTTTGAAGGGCTTCCGGTTCAAAGAATTCAAAATTTTATTTTGGAAAAACGAAGTTTCAAAACAAAAACCAAACGCGTAACCGAGCACCGTTTTCGTGAAAGATGTATTTGTGGTAGATATTTAATCGACTAATTATTATTATTTGTAATTGTACATAAGTTTGGACGAAACTAAGGTTGAAATGATACAGTAACTGAAATTTGATTCGAAATTTTGTTCAATTTCACGAAAACATTTACAGATATGCTATTTAACCAGGGTCTTTAATTTCCTATTATGTGGTGTTTTACCTAATCTATTTTTCCTATTATGTGGTGTTTTACCTAATCTATAATTACTTTTCCCACAATCATTTTTAAGTAGGGTATTTGTAGAACAAGTTATAATTGTTGCAATACATTCACTGCTGTGAATATGGCATTTACATATATCAGCATCCAAAATATATTGTATTAAAAGAGAACGTTTATTACATACATTTAAAAGCATCCCTTCGTGTTCAAAACGAATTTTGTTAAATATAACGTAAGAATATAAAACTATTTGATCAATAACATCATTACGATTTTTGTCAAATACAACGGACAGTTAGGGAATTGAGTTGGAATAGCATTTTTTTAAAGTCTAGGATTTCTTAAACTTACAGTTATAGTTTCGCCGGTCCTTGAATCTGTAGCTATTGAAAAATAAATTATATCTTCTTTTATTTACAAAGTGTAACTCACAAACAAAACATCCAACACCATGTTAAGTTAGGTTACCTCGTTATCGCTTATACAATACTAGAAAAACATTGCGGGTATCACCAACAAAGTACGGAAATATCACTACACAGTGTTTTTTTTTAAATAAAACCGATATATTTTGGATAAACTAATCCAAAGCGCAAGAATCCATCTGAAAGTATGAAAACAACCGCCGCCATCTTAGGTTAGGTTACCTCGTTTTTATCGTTTCAGAAAAGGTTTTATGCTTATACAACACTAAAGAAACATTGCAGGTATCACCAACAAAATACGGAAATATCACTACACAGTATTTTTTTTAAATAAAACCAATATAATTTGGATAAACCAATTCAAAACACAGAAATGGTCTCAGTGTGTAAACGCGTTTGTGTGGCCTAAATACAGCCTGCTGACGTTAAAGCTGTTGAGTGTACAGCCAGTGCGTCATATGTGATTTGAGTCCCCATGAACTCATCTTTACTTAGGCTTGAAGTTTTGAATCAGCAGTATAAGATAGTCAATGTCAGTATGCTTTGTTTACTGTTGTCATGGTAGCCAAACTATTTTAATGTTTTAAAACAGAGAAATTGTTCAAAAATATTGTAATTTTTGTAAATTAGTTAAATAATTAAATGAACTGGGGGTTTAGGAGTGTTCTTACACACTCTTTCGGCAATTTTAAACAAGCAATTTCTGTATCAGTAAACGAAATTAACGAAAAACTGAAAAATGCAAACTAACCTGAATTTCTAAGACAATGTCATAAAAAACTTTATGTTTATATGAAATATACAGGGATCTGCGAATTTTCAAACTCCAACCTTCACTTAACCTTAAATTTTTACTATGATTTGAGTATTACACACATTGAAAGTTGGAAGACACTCAAAATAGGTGTTGCCTCGTTGAAAGCTTGATCAAATGTAATCAAATTAATTGGTGTCCCTTTACTTTTATTCCCCTTTACTACTATTTTAATCGCTATGGCGATTGTTTTGTCCACAGCAGATTTTGATGATATTTTCCTAATATAATATGACGATGAACTTTCAATGAATAAGTCTATATTCAATGAAATAACTATAGTGACTCGACTAGATGACTCAAAATATATTATTATATGACCTAAAATACCACTGACAACCCAATAATAACAAAACATACTGACGTTTTAAAGGTGGTGTTGAACTCATTGAATAAATTTAAAGTTTCAACTAAGCAGCTTTTAATGTTTATGAGTGATGGGGCCGCAAACATGCGTTCTTTGGGCCGACTTCTTAAAGAACACAGTGGTAACTTCTTACATGTAACGTGTAAAATCCATACTCTAAATCTTGGGGCACAAACGATTCCTACATGTTTTCCACTAGTAAATGCATTGATTGCTGGTACAAAGGCAGTGTTTCTAAAGTCCCCGAAACGTACCCGACTATTTCACGAACTGTGTCCTGAGTTACCTGAACCACCACAGCCGATTGTTACTCGTTGGGGAACATAGTTGCAGGCTGCGTTTTACTACAACAAATATTTTGATCAAGTGATGAAGGTAGTTTTAAAATTTAATCCGACAGAAGCTGCAGCAATCAAGGAAAGCCAGGAAATATTTCAAGATAGTCAGGTTAAAAGAGATTAACAAACTATTCACAACAATTACTTCGGACTAGAGGAGGGAATAGAAAAATTATAAAATGTTTCGATGTCGCTAATGGATTCTGTTCAAATTGTGAATGATGTTCACGCACAGTTATGCGCTGTAGTAGGCGAAACAAATTGGTGTGTAGTACGAAAATTTGAAAGTGCTTTAGAGAAAGACCCCGATTTTCTTATATTAAGACCAATTTGTGAAGGTGCGTGTGAAGATGCATTAAGTTGTTTCAAAGATTATTTTAAATATGCAAATATAACATCGCTAGATGTCGAACGGTCGTTTTCGGCATTAAAAAACATTTATTCCGCACGTCAAATTCACTTGACTGAAACAGCTGCGGAAACATATCTAATGATTCAAATGTTTAACAGATGTTACCCAGTTTGCGATTTCACGGAAGACTTTTAAAACGGTAAGTGTTTCAGCACGTTTTATAATTTATTTCTTACCTTCTCCTCTGGCTGTTACCGTATATTTGCCCAGGTTAATGATTAGCGACGGGAGTATATAATTACAGGTCATAAAGTAACAGAAAAAGAGGTATATAACGAGTTAGTGTCTACTTCAACATATCAGGACCAGATTCATCTCGATGATCTTACGTCCCAAGATAAAAAAAAAACTACAAGTGCTTTCTTGGATCTCGTTTTGCCAATGGCTATAATATGGCATACATTTAATGAAGTTTGAATGGCCTTATTTACTTAATAATTCATTCCTTTGCGTTGTTTGTTACCAAACATTTCGAACCTAGACCAATCTTTTAACATTTACTTCGTTGTTTGTTACTAAAAATCGTTTCTTTGTGACAACATGATCCTTGAGCTTTCGTTTAATAAGTAGATGTTAGTATGTCCATTGTGAATTGATTTCCAACTGCTACTATAAATTGTTCTTTGTATTTCTATTTAATTTCTTATTGATTTATATTCCACCGACAACTCTTATTAATTATATAAACCATTTTTTCTCTTTTACTTAACAGGATCGCTTCAATTTGTATTCGTTTTTGGAGAACAAGATAATGTAGTTAATAACCGCAGCCCCTTCGTTTTTCTCCGTAATAATATTGGAAAATATGGTATATAGAATTGTTTTCTATTTTTTACTTGTAATAAGACTGTAATAATTTTTCTATAAGAAAAATATCTGAAACGTATTAGGTTATTGCTCTTCAAAATATATGTATTCTCACAAACGGCAATATTTTACAATATAGTCATTGTATTTGGTTGTATCCAATCCGGCAGAATTTTATACGTCTATCCTTTTGTAATGTGGGAGGTATTAATACATACGGAATGGTAATCCCTCGGCTCTGTCGCATATATACGTCAGAACGAAAAAAATGAAAAACCGACAGAGAAAATATGAATTTTCATTGTAGTTTTTTCCGCTGGTCTGTCATGTAAAATTTCATTTCGGGTGAAACTGTGTTTTTGACAAAGTTAAGCGACCGCCCCCCTCCCTAACCGTTTCAATTTCAACTACGTATATGAAAGGAGAGCGAGATAGAGGGAAAGTTCATATCAAATTCAGGATATCGGCATATGTTCATGACGTCCTGTAGATGCCCGAAAGAGGGCCGAGGACCAGCTGTTTGTGCTATAATATTATATTATCCTGGGACTGACATATATGTGAGCTTGTTATATGAACTTGAAAATACAGTGAATTCCAAAAATCTATGCCGTACTATCTGCAATTCTTTTACAGTCGGTCCACAGTGTATCTGGCGAATAACAAAATATGTTTTTCCTGGATTTTTGGTTGATATCTTAATCTATAACAAATGCAACATGTCCATGGTGGATGATTAAACGGACTCGATGAAACAAGACATTTTTGTTGGATAATCACGATTTCGTTCGTTGTGTTATACATATGTGTATGATTACAATAGCATTAAAATTTGTTATTTACATGTAAATGTAAAGAAAGTGAATTCTTGGAATGTCAACTTGATGTCCTAGACAGTCAAGAATCGACAAACTAAAAATGTAAAAGGGACTGTAAATTTCGCAAAAGCTCTTTAATTTTTGCCAGATTATACCGAATATTAAGATTACTTGAAGCTTATTTGACATGGTCCAACCACATAAAAGCTGATAAATAAACATATCAAGTAAGCATAAAAAACTGAGAAATTAAGAAAAAATCTACCATACCTGATCATACCTAAACAGTTCGATAAAATGTAACATCGATTAATAAAACAGGTAAAGGAAAAATAATAACGAAAACAAAGAACGAAAATATGAAAAATGCAAGATATAATAACAATAACAATAGTTTTATGGAACATACTTATCAGTAATTTATGTTCATTAGATGAAATATATTGGCGTAAATTTACTACGAAAGCTAATGTATACTATGGTGTACAAATCGTGTCACCTTTAAGAATGTGTAGAAGTTAAGCACACAAAAACATGTATGTTATCTTGTATTGTTTGTAATTTCGATTCTTCTTTTTTTATTAATTGTAAGTTATTCGTCCCGATAATATATCTACACAATTGATTTCAGCTACCTTTTACTTGATTAGGTCTTTCAGTCAACGTTTCGTTTATATGTTGCAGATGATCAACAGGAAAGAAACAAAGGAACGTAATTGAAAAAGGGATATTTATATTGTTATCAAAATTGTACGGTATTTATAAAATACACTAAGTACCAGATACATTATATTTTATATTAGAAGAACATCTTAAACCTTAAAGATTCTTCTGCACTTCATTATCTGGAGAACATGTAATACTCTCACAAAAGGTTTGGTAATTGACTTCTGCAGTATCCTCTGGCACTACCACTTAAAATATTCGTAGATTACAATCAAAGCTGCTCTTGCAAAAGAGCTGATGGTGGTCATTTAGTCTTTAACTTTTAATATGGACATTTGTTTCAGTTTGTATTGGAGATGTAAATACATTGATATCAACTACTTTAAAATACTTAGCTCTTGTTTATAAATGAATATTTTTATGACAATTGCGTCAATTAGTTTCGTGGAATTGTATGAAATGTAACAAAGAAAAACCAAACTAGATGGCATTGTCCAAATATCCAAACGGGAATTGTAATGTTTGTAATGTTTATTAACACTGGCAGAGGAAGTTTCGTCTAACATTTCATTCGTTTTCGTTGTAGGTTGTGTAAAGGTAAAATGTATTGCGTTGGGCGTGGGCCCTGCAAAAGACGTTTCATTTTCGTTATTAAGAATATGTTTTATCTGCAGTGCGAATTAGTTGTATTTGCTTGTAAGTGAAAGCGCTAATAAGGTTATGAGTTTATAAATCCTTTTATTATCAACATATACCATTTTGTATTTTAATGTAATTTTCAGAAATGTGTGCAACTACAATATTAAACTAATAAAATATAAAGCTACTATTCTGCTCTTATTACATACAGTGTGTCCCTGGATTAACGCATGGATAGGTAAGGCAGACAGGAAATTATTGAGTTGAATTTCCATCCTTTAGGGTTCGACCATGCTTACACACTAAGTACTAGCATAATTTATTACCCTGAACATTGTTTTTTTTAATAACCCTTTTGTCGTATCTCCTACAGAAAATGTATTTTACTGATTGAAAAAATTCATTTTTTGTAAATTTCCAAGATATACTTGATTTATCGGAAATAAAATTATGGCATAAGCTACTTACTATTCAAGCACGGCTGAACCTCGATTTTTTAGTATACGTTGTTATAACCTTAAAAAGTTGTCGGCATCCAAGCAAATACTGTACTTATAGGGGTATCTACATCAAGGAAAATTGAAAAAGACGCTATATATGCCCTCCTTTGAAGGTATTTTTGGTTATAGTTGTTGAAAAACATAGCCCTAATTTATTATAAATTGTGAGATTACCATACATTCTTTCTAGTACGCATTAAATGAACACTAACTTGAAACCGTGCCTAATAGTCGGACTAAATTGTCAGAAATAATGTCGTTTGATGGTTAGCAGAATTACAACTTCAGGTGTACGTTGTATAAAGGCCAAACGTAGTTCAGATATGATAATGTATACGCTATGTATATGTATATATCAAGGTTTTAAGAAGTCTCCTCGCATGTTAAAGCTCCGTTGGAGATTTTACCGTTACGGGAAAAGCGTTGAGTTAAGAAAATGGTCTCTGTACAGATACACTCAGGAAAAGTCACGCAGTGGCACCAGTCGAGCGTGACGAAGATAAATGAAATGCGTCTCGTCGTAGTTCCGCCTGATAAGCACGGGGGTAGACCTCTCGTAAAAACCGCACCCGAATATTGCACGCACGCGACCCGCCTTCTCTTGCTTTCTCCTTCGGACATACTTTGCCCTGGTTTTCAGATCTCTATTTCTTCCTCGTCCTTTTTTTATAGACAGTAAAAAGTATAACTTGCAGATAGGCATCTATACGTGGTATCTTACGTAAAGCTTTTCGATTTTAATTTATTTTGCTGTAGGTAATCGAATTGCTTTATATTTTATATTTACAACATCCAAAACTTTTTAGAAATGGTTACATATTAAAAATAATGTACTGAATTTTACAACCAATTTTATAACCGCTAATCTACTAACTGTTCTAATTATTGGTATTTAATTTGGTATGAACCAGAGATATCCGAAGTATTACCTAATTACTGAACAGCCACACCAACTAATGTAAGAAAGTTATTATTGCAGATGTCGTTATTTTGAATTTACAATTAAAATGAAAATGCTGATTTCCTCTCTGATAAAAACACTAATCTATAAAGCGTTGGTAGTCCTGGATATTGAGCGTCATGCTGTTGTTTATTGTTTCTTATAAGCGTAACTTAGATGCGTAACTTTTAAAATCTGCAAAACAAAGGAATGGAAATTATTCGAAGTTCCGGTAAGTAGACGAGAATGTCACTGATGTTACATATTACTGTAATAATACTTACAGCTTACATTTTATATTAACAATTATTATCACTTTATGCAGTGTTCTTATGTTTATATATAATAATGGATGAAAGAACAAGATACGAAATAATAATAATTAATCCATCTTTTCGCATCTCCAACAGCTCTCGCCACTTACAGAGAAGCATTGCCCAGCCACTGAATATTACTGCGCTTGTAAAGTGTCTTAAGGTGTTCCACTCCTCAGCATTCGGCAAAATTCGAAGGAGTAAGGTATACGCGGAAGACCTTACTATGAAAAACGGCTCAAAACATAGAACTATGAGACTGATAACTAAGCATTACGCTGCCAGTGCCATTGATGATGAAAATTATGTCGCTACATCAGATCCTTAATTAGAAAAGGAAGAAGTTTTGGTGCGACATCTGTTGGTGAATAATCAATATTATCTGGGTTTAGTCCTAAGGCAGGAAATATTTAGTTCATGCATTTAGGTACAGGTAAATGATGATTACAAAATCATTTTCTATTGTTTATTTTAAGATAGTAGAATAAATTGACGATCATATAACCTCCATGATACGGCGTAATGTGATACACTACTCTCATACAAAAGAAACATTAACCCTGTAAGTACTTTCTGTATCTTTGTCTTATACAATATCGTAAGAATGCTTTTACTCCTTAGAAAAAAGTCCAGCCAACAACAAATATGGGGTAAATCAAAACTTACTATCGTGTAACATAATTATATTAATTTCGACAAAATTTATTGAATGCATTTCGTGTTCGTGCTAGTATTTCTATTCACATACATTGTTGTTAATTCTTAATTAAAATAATGGTATTATTACCGTACTTCAAAATCGACCTGTGTCGCAGTGGGGCAAGCTTTTTTATGTTTGTATTAGGAATTTGATGACAGTTACTTATTTAATTGAATTGTGGTCATTGGATTTGGAAAAATGATGACTGGAGCTATTTTACACGAAGAAAATCAAAGTTAATAAAATGTGATTTAAAATCGAAAAGTTCACTCTAATAAACTTGGAATTGAATTCATTAACAAAACACAAGTATTTTTTAGAGCTTTTATATTTGGAAAGTATCAATTTCGAAGAAATTTTAATTTGGAGCGGATTTGGAGCAAAATCCCAATGATTGGAGTTCGGAAAAAATCCCTTCCGGGAAGCTTATTTTGAAGAGCTTACTGTGAGTAGGAGTTGTGAACATTTATGGCCAATAATTTAAAATTTGGAAAACATTTAATGTAATAATTTTAAAACTTAGCTATCGATAGGGGTTAAATTAAGCGATTGCTTAAAAACCAAAATTTTGTAAAGGCGATATAACTATCTTTTTGATATAATAAGTTTTTATACCCTTTTGAAACCCAAAACTCGTTTCTTTCTATTTTAATTTGAATAATAATTGCAAATTTCAATAAGACCCTACTAATTTACTTTTTCTCGATTTAGTATCAAGAGATATTTACGTATAATTCTGTGCTCAATCGTTTAAATTTAGATACGTGTATTTACTTAACAAATCCGCAGTACAAATAGAACATAAACTCAAAGAAACGTAATCGAGATAGCCATGTTTTTTTTTCAATTAGTTTTTATGTTGGTTACAACTACATCTGACAGTTAAATCTTGCTTAAATCGTATCAAGATTGAAACTTCAAATTACGTTTGACATATTTGACTCTAATGAAACAAATAAGTTTCTGTTTAAAGCGTAAATGGCTATTGTAGTAATCTAAGTCAATAATAATGAAGCCAGCAAAATAAAGAATTTATTTCCTAGTAAAAGTAAAAGAAGAATTTAGCAAACAATTGTAGCAGATACCCAAAGTGATCTCTTTCGGTTCCAATACAAATCCTTATTCGTCGCTTCATGTTGTCAAATGCGTTGACGAGGTGTTGAGGCGTTATTGTATCGTAAACATTTTGAATTGCTTCAGTAAATTCTTGTATTGTGTATGGTGTATTTTTAAAAACTGTATTTTGAAGGCATGGGAAAATAAAATAATCTAAACTAGTTAGACTTGGAGAACGTAGAGGACAATCTACTACACGGTTATCAAAATGTTCATGTAAGATGTTTATTGATTGTAGTGTTTTATGAGCTGTGGCATTGTCTTGTTGAAAATATCCATCCCTTAATTCGTGATCATGCAACTAGTTTGAAAAAGGTTGCAATAGGTTATTACGATATCTTTCTGCGTTTACCGTCTCATGAAAAAATGATGGACTAACAATTCTTCTCCGTGAGGCTGCTAGCCAAATACTAACCCTTTCAGAATGTAATAGTTTCTGTATCTTGTCAAAAGGGTTTTCATATATAGGCTGTTACGTTTTCCTTTTCTTTTGGAGCACAGTGTATGTGTGGACTTTTATTTCTGAGATTGTACGAGTCGTCATTTTACTTTTGGAAGTATTACATTTTAGTTTTCCCTTAACCTAGGTGACAAGCTCTTAAATTTCAGTCACACTGTATACTTTCACTTACCTTAATTGGTTAAATCTTTTGTCTATGTTTTCCTTTAAAATGCATCGGTTTAACCTTCTTTCGCAGCCCTCGTTAGGTTTTTGACATTTTAGTTTATTGCGATACTCATGTAGAAAATCTCCGACAACAGATTTTATCTACTTATGGCATTTCCTTTTAGTTGTTTACCCTTTTGTTATTCTTTCTACTACTTTGGGTATCGCATACTTCATTGGATCTACTATTCGTATTAATGTTAATTTTCTTACAGCTAAAATTTACAGTTAAAATCAGTCTTTCACTCTTCCTGAGGGTCTATAGTTCCCTTTTTCCTCGTCTTCGTAACTCTTTGTGTCTTTCCTCGATTATTATTTGCTACTTCAATTGAAAGCGTTTCTGTTTACATCTAGTTATGCGTTATGTGTCGATCAGCTAATTGCGAAACCGTCAAGTCGAAGTGCATTCTGTAAATCCTTAGAGCAGCGTGTTCATTTATATTGCGGGCATGCCGGCTTCCGCTGTTTTCAGTCATTTTACTGCTACCTAGCTCTTTTGTTATGTTTGGCTTTTCTTTATCTGACCATTTATATTTATTCAATTTTATTTACGTATTGCTCCATTTTGAATTCTCAGTTTAGCATCTTCCGTTATCATAACTTAGTATTTATTCCACGTAGTTCCATGACGTATTTCCGGATGGGGGGTTTTAGTGAACTGTTTCAGTGTTCCAGTGCCACAGTTTTAGAGTACGCGTTTACTATATTCAATGTTTGTTCGTTTTTAAATTTAATGCTATTAACAGTAATCATTTTCTCTTGGTTGCAATTGTATTTTGTTTGACTCTACAATTCATACTCATTTAGATTATCATTTATTACCGTTTTTAATTCTAGATTTGCATAATTTTCAGAATTTTGATTTATATAAAAATTTAAATGTAATCTATGTAACGTCAGGATATTTTAAGCGAGTTAATTTTTTTTTTTGTTGCTTATCTGATATACTCTTTAGTCGGTTTAAAACCAGAAAGCTTTTACCTATCTTATGTTAGGTCAGAATTTCTTAGAAGGAATGTTTGCATTTCGTAAACCGTAGCGCGTTAGCCATAGCGATCGGTAATTTTCTTAACTTTATTATCGTGACTTTTAATAAGTTTTAACCAGGATAGTACTCTGATCCAAGTTTATTACTCGCATATACTTTCTTTATGAAATAATGACTTGTGTTTTTTTTTGTAATCGTACTTGATCAATGACATTAAAAGAGTTTACTCCTTCAACGTTAAATTTGTGGGTTTTTGTCTTAATCCAAATTTTCCCTTTTCCCCTTATAATTTTTAATCACTATCTCACGGGTTCCTGTTTATCCGATCGCCTGACAGGGTTATTTCAAGCAGGTGGCGCCTACTTAAAGTAAATTGTCTTGGTGAGTGTATTGACCCACTCCTTCGCTGACGGGCAGGCTGGCACCCTGAATGAAGGATTCTCTATTTATTAAATTATTAAATTTACGGGGGAAAGTTGTTGTATCCTTTTGTTATTTGGGATTCTTTATTTTTTATTTAACTCCTTTTGCAATTTCAAAGCGCCAGAACGTAGCAACGCATGGATGCTTGTTAATAAACCCATTAAGGTGGAGCCAAGCTTCGTCTGAGAAGAAGGATTTGCCAATGATATTACCATTACCCTTGTGATTTTCAAACCAATTGCAGTATTACGCTCTCACTGCGTGGTAAAGGGGCTTGAGTTTTTGAACAACATGGATGTTATGTGGGTATTTTTCGAAATCTTTTCTAATAATATGTTGACAAGTACCATATGAGAAATTAGCTTCCTGTAAAAGTTTTCTAATTTTCTCTTTAGGTGAATAATCTATACGCCTCGTCACATCCGCAATAGTTTCAGCAGTTTTCTTGAGTTCACCACTACTGGGTTTGCGACTTACACCAGTTTCACGAAATTTAGCAACATAGCGAGCAATTTGTTGATATGATACTGCAGAATGTGGAAACTGAAGACGAAACTCATCCATACGTAGTTGCATAGAACAAGACCATTCCCCATTCTGTTGCTTTTGTCCATTACAAAAGTAGCTTTCTATGATAAACGTTTGGTGATCTGCAAGTAGTAAACATGCTTGAAAGTTTATAAGATACGTCGATAAACATCAAATGTAAGTTGAATTGTCAAACTTATGAATAAATATCGAACGTAATTTGTTCAGTTTCAATATTGCATCTTGCATTTAATCACAGAATAACCCCCCTAAAGTATACATACATCTATATTTAAGCGATTGACGCCAAAAATTTCGAAATCTATTAGAAATAGACATACGAAAAAAACATTATATTGGTTTATTTCTAGATAGAGACACAAAAAGTATCCAAAATATTTTTGACGTTCTATTCTACGATGTCTGTTACATTATCAAAAAATTTTCGTTTCATAGTATTTACGCTATACATGCAACTTCCCAGTTCCAGAAAATTGGAACATCCTGTATAGTATATATTAAATTAATTTGTATTTTCAGAATTATTTAGAGACTATATCATGTGTGACTTCACCAGAATGCTTTGAATCCAATAAATAATAAACACAAGACTTTGAAAAGTTGTATCTGCCTTGTAAACTTTTCACCAAACAAATAGTTTTTCTAGAGAATTACTTAGTAGTATTCTTAACTTTTACATAGTAGTAGATCGTATAGCTAAATGATATTAGCTATCATGGAAAACTATCCATTAGTTCGCTATTCGAAAGTTTCTTTTAGTCACTTTGGAAGTTAGCGCTAACACATAGAGTGACGCCTGGAAGGCTGGATATAAAAAGGACAATGCAGTAGTGGTACCGAGCTGAGGTACGAGACGATTGAATGTGACAGCCGTAAAATTAAAATCGCTCGCTTCGCTTCTTATATCTCCCGAATGTCCGTCCGTCTAAAGAGAAGGAGACATCGACATGTCCAATATTTTATAGACATTTATTTGTTGCACACAGACGATGGTGCCGCTTCGGTAGTTCTCCCTATTCTATACCAACCCTGGACTTCGACCTACCACGACGAATCCGGACAAAGTCTTTCCACCGGATTGTATGTGCGTCTGGAATCGATCCAGCGGTTTCTCATTTGAGATTAACTATTCGCTTTTCCGACTACGATGTAATGAATTTATTGGCAATTTATTACAGGTTCACTCGAATTCAGAATCGTTTAATAGGTGTTTTAATGACACACAATTAAGAGAGACGAGAGTAATCGCAAAACACTTATAAAACCTTTATGTTAAAAAAAATAATAGGTCTAATGAAATGTGTTATCAATTGACAGGTAGAATTACAGAAATTGGTTTTCTAATGATTACTTAACAGAGTTTTTCGAAAACTGTGTGTTTTGCGAAACGTCAAGCACTTTAGTGCAACAAAGACGGCAAAATTCGAAAGACATTATATTAATGGAAAGCAGAGGTTCTATATAACATAAAATGATGCCCAAGTGTACAGGCTGTTTAGCTTCCGCTGCAAACAATACGTTGACGGGCTCACAATTAATTTCATCCAATTATGTTGTCCGCATGTACTGATCTATTTAACTCATACAATCAATAGTTGCTTTAGATTCAATAAGTTTCCCACTTGCTGGAAGCTTTCTCTAATAAAACCAGTGCCGAAAAAATCTTCTATAAAAGAATACGCCGATCTCCGCCGTACTCTTCCTGTCTTATTTAAAGTTCTCGAAAAAGTAATCGAGTCCCAGTTAAAAGTTTATATAACGCCAACCAATACACGGAATGTGACAACTCGCCGCCGCCGACTCGCCGCGGCCATCTCACCGCCGGGACATCTCGCCGCAGGGACAACTCGCCGCCGGGACAACTCGCCGCGGGGACAGCTCGCCACCAGACTCCTGAGAAAGATGAAACCATCAATGTCGCTTTATAGTACAAGGAAAACTGATTACTTAAAAACACAACCAGTTTAAGTGGTACATTTAAAGCGGCTGTGGAAATAGCCTTGTCAGCATTAAGGTGTGCAAGGAATATTTTAATATTTTAAAAGTGCAACTAAATCTAATTATTCAAAAACAAAACCAATGTAATAGATATTTACCCGTTGCGTTTTAATCTCTTAATGTAAGTGGATATTAAATTGTTATCAGTATTGTAGGCTATTTGTCAATATTAGTAATGAACACTATTAGATTGTATTGTAAAGATTACTATTTGCTTGGAATTGTTTTGGAAGTATTTCCGAGTGCTAACGTACAAGGATGTTTTTTCATTTGACACGAAATATGAAAAAGCATTTGTCTTCACTACATTTAACTCAAATATATAATACAAACGCCGATTTCGCTTTGTGGGCTCGAATGATTCCAGCAGCAGTTAATGTGCTCAGTGATGCAATTCCAGAAGAACTTAGTTTATTATTGGATTGGTTCGAAGACACATACGTTGGTCGCTCAAATATACGTACTCAAGGACGACGCCCTCCGTTATTTGCACCAGAAGTGTGGAACGTTTATACTAGAACCAAAACTTGTCAGGATAGGACCAACAACTTTACTGAAGCTGCCCATCGACAGTTACAGATCGAATTGGGAATGGAACATCCAACAATTTGGAAGTTTATTGACGCTCTTAGAATTCAGCATGGAAGGGATTTATTTTGTGAGCAAATAGTAGCTGGGCATAATCCACCCCAAAAATTAAAACGTTACAGAGGGGCCGACTCGAGAATATTAAATATTGTAAATAATTATGACAGTTGAAATATTATTGAGTATTTGAGAGAGATTGCTCATAATTTTCAAATGGAAACATGAATTTATATGTAAAATTAATTCACCTACAGATAATATGTAAATAGTAAGTTATGTATAAGTTTACATATTTGTAAAGTGAGTAATGACAAGGTTACTTTTATAGCCGGTTTGGATAAATATCAATTACATTGGTTTTGTTTTTGAATAATTAGTTTTAGTTGCACTTTTAAATTATTAAAATATTCCTTGTACACCTTAATGCGGATAAGGCTATTTCCACAGCCGCTTTAAATGCACCACTTAAACTGGTTGAGTTTTTAAGTAATCAGCTTTCCTTGTACTATAAAGCGACATTGTTGGTTTCATCTTTCTCAGGAGTCTGGCGTCGAGCTGTCCCCGTGGCGAGTTGTCCCGGCGGCGAGTTGTCCCCGCGGCGAGATGTCCCTGCGGCGAGTTGTCTTAGACCGACCAATACATTACCTAATGTTGAATCTGTATTTAGAAATCATTTCGGCTGTAACACAACATTGTTAAATGTTGTAGATGACATTATTAGTAATACTGACGAAGATGTGGGTATAAAAGTTTTTCGATGTACCGAAAACTTCAAGAAACACTCAATCGAATAAAACGTGTATCAGCGCTCCAGCGTGTAAGTGTATCAGTTATCTCAAAAACTAAGGTAGCTATAGTGAATGTTGTATCATACATTGCAGAAACTGAACACCCTGTATACTCGAGCATAATTTTATGTTATGCAGAAGTTGTCTCCGAATATTTTTTATTTGAAAACTTTTTCTCCAAATTGCCCATGCGCTTGGGGGACACTACTACTGTGTATACTGATTGGTAAAATGTGATATTAGCAATATCACTATGTCAGTATATATATATATATATATATTGTATATTGTTATGTTATGTTCAACGTCGTGTTTACGACGACAACAACTTCTCTCGGTTGTCATTTCGGTACTGAAGTAAATGTCAGGCTGGCCACTCGTTGGCAACCAAATACCCCTCTTGCGGGGATAATTGGTAATTTTTGCGTTACCATTCCCCCCTTAGCCAACCGTCCTTGAGGCAAGGACGGTAGAATTTAATTATAAGTCCAGATAATGACGAGTGTGGGGTATCATGGACAATTCTACTCGTTTATCAATTTTTCTATTCAATTATTTCTTCCAAATTAATGTAAAAATCGTCTGGAATAAGCAACAACGTAAATTGCAAAGCACAACAGATAATATTTCGTCAATTAAATCTTTATCTGAAAGGTTTCTATAAATTAGTAATGGATTTTCTCTTTTAAAGCTTGTTGGTGACAATTCGTACCACAGAATCATCAACAAACAACCTCCTGGTTAAGTCACTGCATTCGTTCTCGTATGCTAATATCATTTTTATTGAAAGTCATCGAAAAGTTAGTTTCTATTTGGGTAAATTATCAAAATTGGCTGTGAAAGAAAACAATTGCCGGCCTTTCGCGATTTAAAATAAATGAAAGAGAAACGACGCCCTCAATTTTCATCAATCTTTATTCGGCCTTGGTTGAATCAAAGTTTGTCGTGAATCCAATCCAAAGATAAGTGTGCGTGGTGTATTCAAAGTCATTATTAGAAAAGCAAATAGGGTTAAATATCCAGAACAGGCAGTTCCTGTGATGTGTATTTAAACAGAGTGTTTATTTACATTGGCGTCGTTCGAAAGTTTAAAGGTTAGTTAATTTTAAAATCGTAAAAATTCGTTAATTTGATTTCACAAGTTACAAATTCATTCAAAATTACCGCAAGGGTATCTAGGGATACCCCCGAACCTAACAAAAATCATTTAATAGAGTAAAATTTGAAAATTTAACAAAATTTAGAGTAAAACCCCTGAGAAAGATATTTCAATATATATATATATATATACGTTGGCTATATGTACGGCGAGAGAGCTCTTTCGTTGTACATATAGCCAGCGTATATCTGTATGTACGCTGATATAGCGATATGGCTAATATCACATTTTCCCAATCGGTATGATTTAGGTGCACATTCGGTTTGGAAACCAAATATTTGCGTATTTTTTTATTGTTTGTTTTTGGCTGTTGTACATTATTGTTTCTTTCATTTCATTACAACATTGCGTCCATTTAGAGTATCATTGCTTCTGAAAGTTGGCTTATCGGAAGAAAATGTCATGGGAGTGAGATCTTGGTTTCTACTTATTTGTGCACATACACTAAAAAGAGACAATAAAACGTAGATAATAAAAGTGAGTTAATAACCTTCATCACCATGTTAATAAGTTTTATTATAATGCTAATAAGCTTTATTGCAACTGTGTTACCTTTTCATATCTGGTACGAACTTTTTAATAAATATTGCTATGTCCTTTTCTCTTACCTGCTATTATCTATTTTTTTTCGAGTGTAGTATCACAAACATTGACTCTTCTTCAGCAGTCTGTCTCTTAATTTTTGATATATTCTGTGTGGACGAAATTTATATTTTTGTGGTTATACTGCAATTGGTGACTAACTACTAACTATTACAAAGAAATATAAAACCACACAGGAAAAAACAATATTGTAGAACGTGGTAAAATAATAGTAAACGTGTTATGTGTTTTATCGTTTGTTAATAACATATGTTTTTATCGTAATAGAGCTGTAGGTAATCTAAAAAAACGTGGTAATTAAACTACCGCGTACCCACATTCATCGCGACCGCACTTTTAGTTGGTTACAAGGCGTGGGAAAAAGCCTTTAAGTTCTATTTATTAATCTTTTCGAATTAATTTATTCATAAATCTTTTGTTTTTTGTAATGATGAAAAATAGAAAAAAGTAGAAAAAACGAAAAAAACAGTGCTTTATTTGGGTTTCGAACGCTAAACGTTCAAAACATAAAGCGAGTGGTCAACGCCCTCGACCATCGTACAACTTAGGCTTAAGAAACGTCAAATTAAACTTTAAAAATTTTATTGGAGAAAGGTGATTTGCAGAGAAAAGTTTCATAATATTTCGCATTTTAAATAAGATGTCGCGCTTACGCGCGCAACCCCTAAACCACCAACCGTTAATGAATAAACTGCTAGTGGCTACATTGGCTGCAGCCACACAATACGTATACTTGCAATAGTTGATCACGTGCGGCATTGGTCAATGAGAAAGCTTTATTTTAAAAGTATTGAGCTGCGAACATAAACCGATATGCCTTTCGTATATGCTCGCGTTACTCCGCTACCTGCTAGTTCGAATACGTATTGCTAATATATTAAAATAAAAACGCGGTAATTCTTGTGTAGTTTTCGATAAGTTATAAGAAGATTAATAAAATATGCCTTAAAAATAAATATATAAAGAAATATTCTTTGGTTAGAAGTATTTTAATATGTTCTGCAGATCTGCAACCACAGTGCACCTGTGCCCCTGTATGTAGATATTTCAATATACATCAAATTTGAATTTCATTTTGGTTGGAGTGTAAATAATCTTTGCCGGATCGTTGACTCACTCTGTACATATATGTGCATACAGTTATACATACATATTTGTTCAAAAAATATGTTACTTATTAATACTGAAAAATAGGGTGGCAATGGGATGTGTATATGAGATAATTAAATTAAAAGAAGTTTCAAGAACTTTATTTTGTTTTATTTCGTCATTGGTAATATTTTGCTAGTGTAAATCTGGTTATTATCTCGCAGTACACTGAAAATCTCAGATGCTATGGAACCAATTGCAGGTTCGCCAATCAATTAACTTGTGTTCGACCATAGTTCCGATACTTCCTTTCCTAGAGATTTAATTAAGACTTTGGGCAATAGTAACCGTCGGTTCCCAGGCGTCAGATAGCTTGGCTAATCATACGCCGTCTACGACAAAGGGGCTGCCAGTCTCCTGTACTTTTATCACCCCAAGTTTTCTGTAATCCTACATAGCATCACACTTCACCATCGGTGGAGGACTGATTAAAACAGTCCTTTTTATTGGAAGATGAGGTCAGGATGAAAGTCTTCAAACAACGGTTCGAATCAGCAGATTTTTGATCTGACGGCAAAGACCGTGAAAAAGATTTATTGCGCTGTATTTAGAAACTGTCATTTGAAACTCTGGGCTGAATTAAACCTTTTCGGGGAAAGGGGAGTCGGAGGATCGTGCTTTATGTGTGGCAAGACACGAATGTGTAAGTTAATGGTGTACGTAATCGCGGATGATAGGATTGTTACGGTCGGGATTTAGATAACAGTAACGACATGCTAGGGTTAACCTAGGCGGTTAACAAAGGTCGTTGCAGATCAATTAAAATAATAGTGCATCCTAAATAATAATTATCTGTTTCAAAACAGGAGGGATCGATGGAATTTAGACGATTAGTAGCTTAATCGCGCAGTATATAAGTGATTTAGAGACGCGATTTAGATAATATTTCAGTATATAATTGGGAATTTTGTAAAACAAAGTTAGCTTTTATAGATAGTAAATTACGCTTTGACGTTACTTGTATGTCAAGTACTGACTAATATACATTAAGTCAAATAAACATTTTATAACAACAAAAATAAAGATTTTGTTACGTTCCTCTGGTGAGGAGAACAAATGCCGATAGTTGTCTATTTCGTCGTATTGGCCTTGTAAAAAGGGAGGACCAATTGTTTTGCTTAAATGTATAAAATATTTGCTTATTTGCTCGCATACTCAGTTGCTCTCGAAATGGAATACAGAACGTATTTATAAAAAAAAAATAACAAACAGTTCTCCTGCATCATTAGAATTAAAATTTGAAGCCAAAGAATGTGTGGTTTCTCCCTAATAAACAATAATACATACAACGTAACCACCCAGTGGGTGGACGCATGACTCCCGTTGGGGGAAACTCGACATCGGTATACTTAAATATAATTTTGTGTTGATAAAATTATACTTAAGTATACAGTTTCCGTTGCGTACGGTACAAGTTTGGTTTTTAAAAGTAACATCCTCTATATTATTACGCTTTTGGATGTCCCTCTTAAACTCATGTCAACTTTCTTCAATATTCCCTATACCCATTTATCTTAATTTTCGAGATAATTGAAATAATTTGAGATTTTTGTGAAATACTGCTGTTTCTTACACGCTTTACACGCTAGAATAGCCATGCAAATTTTATTCGATTGCATTTATCTTGGGGTTTCCGACAATACATCGTGTTTATATCAACTAATAGATTTTACAAGATGGTTATCCATATCGTTGCCAAGTTTGATTCATATTATTTCAATTTCTTTAACACTAGAACCGCCGCACCGGTCAATCTGACCGTCTTTTTTTCAACGGAATTAATTTTGATATGATCTTGAAATCACGTGACTTTTCCTAAATTTAGTTTGGCAATGCTCTCAAAAAATTTTGAATATTTTGTAGAACTCTAAGCGGCGTTTTGGGAAATTTTACCTTAAACGGCCGCCCCGGTCAAATTGACCGGTACGTTAAAAAAATGTTCAGACAAACTTTATTTGTCCATTCTTTTTCTTGGTTGCAACATTTGAAAGAACTAAACATTTAGGCATGTACCACAAGGCATCACTGCATCAACCGATCAGAGCTTGTTCCTATTTGTTAGGTTGTTCTCCTTCTAAGTACGCAACAACCAACAGTTTCGATTGATGCTGGTACAAAGAAAAAGCCAGAAACAGTTTTATACTAGAATAGTACAAAATATGACGTTGACGATCAAATGGCCCGAAAATACAGCGTGAAGGCACCCTCAAGAAGATGGTCAGTCCATGTTTTTATAATATATTGGTTCTTGCTGCAATCAATGCGTTTGCTGTATACAAATACATCACTGGCAAAAAAATAAAACGTCGCGACTTCATTCTGCAATTGGCAGAAGAACTCTCGCAACAATCCAATAACAACGAAGAAGACCCTCAGGAGGGAACATCGAATCAAAAATGCAACAAGAACTTACAGGCTGGATCAAAGACAGATAAGCAATCTCGCAAAAGGCGTATATGTCAAGAAAAGAAATGTGAAAATAAGACTTACGATAGATGTAAGAACTGTAACAAGAAAATGTGGATTTAAAGTAACTTATTGCAAAAATTGTAACGATATTTAAAATACCAATGTTAAGTTAGAAGTTATTTTCATATTTTGTGAATAAGTATACACTTCTATGCAAACAAATTATGTTAATTAATAAAAACAGTCCAAACAAAATTGAGTTTAATCACTGGTCAATTTGACCGGGGCGGCAGTTCGAGGTATGAGGAACTCTCGGCGCTTCTAGTGTTAAATGGGAGACCTGCATATTGTTACTTCCAAAATTTTTTTATAATCATTTCCCTATGCATCCTTCTTTAATAAATTAAATATGAAACTATGCATATAAGTTTTTTGTTTACAAACATAGAGTCCTGTGACAAAGTACATAAACTTTTGTTTCGCTAAAGATATTCGTTAAAAAAATGTGTAAATGTTATGTTTTTTTCCTACCTACAATGTTTAGTAAATGTTAGTAAGTTAACAAGCACGTATGAATCATAAATAGCGAAAATGGGTACACACATGTTAATTCAGCAGCATAAAACAAATTGATTTGTCTAAAGCATTGCACACTAGATTTTTCAGCAGCACAAAAGATAATAGGAATATAGTGAAAGTTGTTTTTGTAATGTAGCTAAATGGTAATGTGTTTCTGGATGAACTTCATAAAGCAATGCGTGACGTGGACATTACACAAAATGATGCTCCCAAGACATATATTCAACAAAATATATACAAGCAATCGCATTATACTGTGCATGAAGCAAAATAATGTTCACTTCGCATAGATGTTGAAGTTGTATGCATACATTAGATGTTACAGATATAAAAAAAAAGTGATGTAGCGCCAAAAACCCCATGAAACACTTAATAGAATAAAATACGAATCACAGCTCTAGCGTGTAAGACGTTTTAGATATCGGTCGTCATTTCCCAAAAACTTCAAATTATGTCAATTATCTCAAAAACTGAGATAGATAAGTATAGGAAATACTGACGAAAGTTGATTGAAGAGAAAGTCGATTGAAGAGGAAACCGGACTTGCATTTTGCGTGGAAACTGACACAAAACTAACATAAAATTATATTCAATTATACAGGGTGCTTGAATATAATTTTATGTTATGCAACACTTGCCTCTAAAGATTTTTTTTATTTGAAAACTTTTACTATAAATTGCTTAGGCAAGGAATTATCTGCCACCCACGTATTAGATGGACACGCTGCTGAATATGTATGCGTTAATATTTAAATAAATATAAATACGAAATATACGGATTTACATATAAGACAATACCATGATGAATAATATACTGATACGTAAAATGCTAGGAGTCCTTAACATATTCATTTTATAGGAAATGACTTGATACCGGAAATTGCCGGTCACCGTTGATTAACTATACTGAGCAACAAGGAACAAAATTTTACTAATGACACAGCTAAAATCTGGATGCAGAATTATTGTAGAAATCACAATATTAATTCATTTCATAGTTTGATTATGAACACTGATTAGGATAAGATATAAGTGGATTAGGGTAACGGTTACAGAAGAAATAAAACTTGGTTTGGAGAATATCAACTTGTTAATTCAGATATAAATGAAAATAAAGTGTTAGCATCGATTAATAAATTGTAGAAAACTAATCTTTTCACTTTGACGTCTGTTTCAGCGCGCCACGTACATAAACTCCGCGTTGCTTCAAATGACCCGGCATTTTAGCATTATTCGAAATATAGTAAATTCTCCATGCATTGACTATTGCGCAATCTACTAAATTGGTAAACAGACTATGGATATTTTTTACCTCTTACTTTTGTTCTATAATTTGCAACGGCATTATAAAATCAGTCAGCATCGTCCAGCCGTTAGTGGTAGTCATTTATAACACATGGCTGGGCAAACATTCTTTACGCAACTTTTCATTACATCCTTTTACATTGATAGGTGGATGTATTATTAATTGCTACTGTTACAAATGAATTGTCGTTCCATCTTGTCGGTTATCCTGGTTTTTTAATAATGTCTATTGTCGAAACACGTTCTATTATCTTGTTGTACAACTTCCGTATTCTTCCCATATGGACAATTCGGTAGGCAATCCTCTTTTACTCCACACAGGTTTTCCTTTGATTAACATTTTAGCCAAAATACCAATAAACTTAACAATTTTCACTACAGGCACGGTAATCGACCAGGATATTCTATTACAAAAGGCAACAAAGACAATAAATTCTAGTGTCTGCTCGATATCTAGTCATTAATAGTAGCACTCAACAGAATGCCTTAGCAAAGAGGGATGAACTGTTCGTGTGGTAATAGTTTCACTTCATATTTTATAATATAAGGATGTTTGATTTTCAAACTACATTTTCTATATCGAAACATTTAATGTAATATATCCAAAGTAAATATACAATATAATATAATATGAGATACAATGTATATATATATATATATTATATATAAAGCATATGTATTGTTATGTTCAACGTTGTATGTACGACAACAGCCTCGGTTGTCACTTCTGAACGACTAAATGTCAGGTTGGCCACTCGTTGGTAACTAAATATCCCTCTTGCGGGGAAAATTGTAAATTTCTTCGTTACCATCTCCCCTTCAGCAAACTGGCTATGGAGCGAGGACATTATATTTATAATATAAGTCCAGGTGACGACGAGTTTGGGGTAGCATGGACAAATCTACTAGACAGTTAATTTTCCTATTCACGTAATTTGTCCAAATTCATGTAGAAATCGTATAAAATAAGCAACAGCGTAAATTGAAAGGTACAATAAATAATCTTTCATCAATTAAATCTTTATCTAAAAGGTTTAAGTAAATTATTGGAGAATTTTTACGTTCAAAGCTTGTCAGTAACATTTTGTATCATAGAATCATCGAAATACAACTTCTTAGTTGAGTCACTGCATTCATTCTCGTACGCTATTTACAGAAATAATCTCATTTGATCGTAAAAGTTTCTATTTGGGTTAAATTATCAAAATTGGCTGTGAAATAAAACAATCGCTGGTCTTTTGCGATTTAAAATAAAAGAAAGAGCGACGCCATAATTTTTCATCAATCTTTATTCAGTGTTGGTTGAATCAAAGTGTTTCTTAAGTCCGATCCCCATTTAAAGTGTACGATTGTGAAATTAAAGTCTTTATTTGAAGAGAAAAGAGCTAAATTTCCAGAACAGGCAGTTTCCTATTGAGGTTATATAAACAGAGAGTTTATATAACACTGGCATCGTTCAAGTTTCAAGGTTAGTTACATGTATAATTTTAAAACTCGTTAATTTCGTTTTATTAATTTGGGTATTCGTTATAAAATTGCCGAAAGGGTATCCAGGGATACCCCCGAACCTACTAAGAATCGTTAATTTAGTGTAAAAATTAGAAAATTGAACAATTTTCCCAAAATCCCCTGAGAAAGGTATTTCAGTATATAAATATTTAGTATGTACTACTGATATATTATTTTATACACGATCTTTGTTCGTATTTCTTAGTCTTCTCTTAACTTATATTTTGTTTCATTTTGACTGGTTCTATTATCTATATAGTAAGTAAAAGTCGGCAATAAGTAATTGGGAAAAGTGTGCTTACTAAATTAAAATACGTAGTATGGACTCAAATGGTTTTCATTGATTTTACTTACTTAACGTTCTAGTAAACACAATTTTATCTTATTTCCGCGTTGGTTGTTAAATTCATTTTTAGCATAGATCGAGTTCTCATTCTTTATCGCGGCGTACTTCGTTAAAGAGTTGACAGTCTCGAAATAATTTTCAATTTCCTAAAAAGTACAAACCTTTCAAATTGTTATCGATTTCAAGAAGCGAAGTTACGTAATGGCGAACCACTTGATACAAGGATACTGATTTTTATGTCAGTCAACTTTATTTAGAGGGAACATTTTGAATAATATTTTACATGCAAGTGAAGATACGTAGCAACCATGAAATATAAATTTATAATATTTCAGGAAGGAACAATATTCTTGCCGCGTATATACCTAACTCATTTGATATTTGGAGCACGACTATATCATTCTACTCCCGTATTTCGTCGAAAATTGGAAATTATTCTGACGTTGTCAACTTGTTACCGGAATGAAAACAAACTGAGCCCACGAAAATAGTTTCATAAATTATTTCGTCGTTTCTCGTCCCTGTCCCGGCTTTTTTTGTTACAATCAGGACAATCTGTATAGCATAACAAATCGTAGACCTTTCTCGACCAGGGATTCAGTTAATGTAGTATATAAATAACGTCAGTTACAAAAAGCTTTACTTTTACATTTTTATTAATTATTGTTCGTGATGTCTTATTTCTTTGTACTGCTTCTAGAAAAAGAAATTGAGATTATATTACCGATGATTCCAATGAGTGAACATAGGTGGATGCGATACTACATACAGGCTGTTTCAAGTTCAAAGGACACCACATACATTGGAACTACGAGCACACAACAACATACAGATGATTGTATCACTAATAACACCAGCCGTAAAGCAGTTGTAATGTTTTCAAATTTTGCATAATAATAAAAACATTGGTTTGAAAACCATCATAAATAAGAATATGATTATCTATATGATTTCACATGAAAAACTCTAATTCGTTAAATTAAAGCAGTGTTATCACAAAATCTGATCGTGGGTTAGTACATTTATGTTATTGGCCCGCATTAGATCACTAATATAGTCATTGAAATTATTACTATTTTTTTAATAGCGAAAATAGTGCAATATATATTGAATATTAATGTCTTGTGGAATAAATTTTTTGAAATAGGACCGAACACGGGGTAGTACGAAATGAATATGTGGGCTGATAAATGAGTAGATAAATATTAATTAAGGAAAAAGATATCTGATGCTATTTAAAAAAACGACTTTTCTGACTATTTTGATACACATGAAGAAGGGGTCATCGGTAATTTGTTTAAAATAATTACCAAATTCTTAAAACAATTAGGAAGTACTATTTTAGTCTTATTCTAACTTCACTGCTTGACAACACTGCACTTATACTGGACACATGTAACGATAGCTAGGTAGCGGTAATTAACTATGGGACTATATTAAAAGTACTCATTTTTTAAGTCACGGTAGTGTGACCACTGTCATGCCTGATTTAAAAAAAGAAGAATGGCTAAGATTTAAAAGTCCTAAATATGAGCTCATTAAAATGTGCTTGTTTTTTATATTATCTACTTTATGGTTTCTTTTACCATAGATTTGTCAAACCTTGTAAGTTTAACGCTCTTTATATCGATCTTTGATTGCCCAACATATACTTCATTACAATTTTTAAATTTCTGATTTATACATGGCATCCACTTGCACCTTAGGGTTTCCTAAGAAGTTTTTGAGATTATTTCACGAGAAAACAGTTTTCAGTTCAACTTAAGAAAATATATTTCTCATTATTATTGTCACCACTTTCTAGTGTGCTGGCGTTTCCTACTAGTATTTCAAACTCCATCGTCAGAATATCCATAAAGGGATGCAAAGGGTTTTATGATTTCTTAAACTTCTTTCAATAACGGTTTTTAGACAAAGTGGAATTAAATAAATGGTGTGCCAAAAAGTTTATGTTCCCATGAGTGACTTCTTGTATTATTGTTAATAGATTGTTTATACATGTTTACTTTCGAATTATTTATATTGCTTATTACTACACACACTACTTACACACATCAAAAAAAGCTGTCTGCTTCCTCTTCATGGGTAAATTTGACGGGGGAATTTTGAATTTGGCAGCTCTAAAAAATCTGTTATTGAATATTTGCTATTATTGTATCATCAACGTATCTTATTGAAACTTACGGAAAATATGCTACGTGTTCTTAAGGTGAGCTTCAAAGTTGCCTATAAGGAGGTTGGCTATAAAAAGAGACAATATCGTTCCTTCAGTTTGCTGGTAAAAGGCTTTACTGATTTGAGTACTTGACTAAATTTGAAGATTGAACGCATTCTTTTTTTAGAAAAAGGCAAACTATTTGGTAGAAGAACAAACCTAATAACCATTTTTAAAGTAGAATTTAGTTTAGTATTTTTGAAGGCTTTAAAACCTTCAGACAAAAATCATCACTGCGGAAATTCCGCTTTTGCTACATAGCTTACTAGACTCTGAAAATAATGAAAATGTTAAACTCGTGTTTTATTTGTTATAGTAAGCGATATTTTCATAGCGCCTCTGAAGCAGCAAAAGAAGTGTTGATGTCCAGAAAACAGACTAAAGTTTTAAAATAGCTAGATATTATCCTCACATTACGGACGAGTGCACATGACATAGAACACCGCTTATTTTTATTCAAAATGTCCAGCCGCTGTAGACTAAATTCCATGCCTCTTCTCATAGGCAGCGAATTATGAAGAACTAAATGTCAAGAACATCGTCTTTGCTAACCATACAAAAATAACACATCCGCAAGTTGAGAATGTCAGATAGCCAAAAGCAAAAGCGGCAAATGTCAGGCCACTTTATTAATCGAAAAAGAAGCTAATGTATACGCATAAAAAGGATTTCTTAACCCAACGAACTATATTTTATGACCCGTATTTCTTTTAAAACAAATATTTATTATTTTCGATTGAAAATTTATTATTTTGGTCAAACAATAGGATGTTTTCCAAGTGTTTCAATCAATTACTTCTTAACCTGATTTGAAGAAATTATTTTTTCTCTATGGAAAATTTTGAAGATTGAATTGCGGAATTATACGATATAATGAAGCTAAGCTATCAATCAAAAGCCGTTTTGACTCTAGATTACCCTTTAGATCTAACTCTGCAAAGCTTTCCACAAAATGCGTGAGTAAATATGCATTAAATTCGCATCATTGCTATCACCGTTGTTAGTTACTTGAAATAGGTAGCAAATCAGTTGTGTTTTTAATGATAATTATTATGCAATTATGCGTTACGCAAATTTTGGTTAAGCACCGTTCCAATAGAAATTATGAAAATGCTCATACATTGAAATATTGTTAATTTAAGCTAATAAATGTACATATAAAAGGGTGGTATATTTGTAGATAAGTAAGAAATAGGACATTAGACCAATGGTATTTGTTAAGCTTTAATAGTACCTAGAAGGTCTTATAATTAACCTGGGCAAATATGCGGTAACAGCTAGAGGCGTGGCGAGCGCATAAAAGTTTACACATAAAATACAAGGTAAGAAATAAATTATAAAACGTGCTGAAACACGTACCGTTTTAAAAGTCTTCCGTGAAATTACAAACTGGGTAACATCTGTTAAATATTTGAATCATTAGATATGTTTCCACAGCTGTTTCAGTCAAGTGAGTACGACGTGCGGAATAAATGTTTTTTAATTACGAAAACGACAGTTCGACATCTAGCGATGTTATATTTGCATATTTAAAATAATCTTTGAAACAATTTAATGCAGCTTCACACGCACCTTCACAAATTTGTCTTAATATAAGAAAATCGGAGTCTTTTTCTAAAACACTTTCAAATTTTCATATTACACACCAATTTGTTTCGCTTTCTACAGCGCATAACGGAGCGTGAACATTCACAATTTGAACAGAATCCACTAGCGACATCGAAACATTTTATAATTTTTCTATTCCCTCTGCTAGTCCGAAGTAATTGTTGTGAATAGTTTGTAAATCTCTTTTAACCTGACTATCGTGAAATATTTCCTGGCCTTTCTTGATTGCTCCAGCTTCTGTCGGATTGAATTTTTAAACTACCGTCTTTACTTGATCAAAATATTTCTTGTAGTAAAACGCAGCCTGCAACCATGTTCCCCAACGTGTAACAATCGGCTGTGCTGGTTCAGGTAAATCAGGATACAGTTTGTGAAATAGTCGGGTACGTTTCGGGGACTTTAGAAACACTGCCTTTGTACCGGCAATCAATGCATTTACTAGTGGAAAACATGTAGGAATTGTTTGTGCCGCGAGATTTAGAGTATGGATTTTACGCGTTACATGTAAGAACTTACCACTGTGTTCTTTAAGAGATCGGCCCAAAGAACGCATGTTTGCGGCACCATCACTCTTAAACATTAAAAGTTGCTTAGTTGAAACTTCAAATTTGTTCAATGAGTTCATCACCACCTTTAAAATCTCATCGGCAGTACAATTTATAACTCTTTTGGAAGCAACTAAGAAGGAGGATGACGGTCGATGTGGTTCCATTGTAGGTACCATTACATTAACCACAGAATGTTTTTGACGATGTGTTATTTCGTTCACACAACCACAGTTTTTTATCTTTCAATTCCGTTTTCATTCTTTTTTCTATATGTTCACAAGCAAATGGCACTACATTTCGTATCGATGTCCGACTATGTAATTTACATTCTGCATATTTATTCCAGAAGGAGACAAATGCTTCTTTGTCTAGTAAACGAAACGATAGATTACATAAAATAAGAGTAACACATAAATCAAATGTAAATCTTTCTTGGTCTCATATGCCACTTTTTGCAGAAGAATGCTGTTCGCTTTCGATGTGACGTTGACAATGGCTCCTGGACCAACACATTAAAGGGATTTTACAAACTAGACATTGAATTTTAGCGCCATCAAAAATTAAGTCCGGTATGTCCACTATAAAGTTTTTAACTGTGTCTGCCATTGGTCGTTTTCGCGACGTACCTAATTGCGACATTTTTAAAGCAAACATAAGCGTACAATTACGAAATAAGTTACGACAGCGCACCTATACACAGAACTACTCGCATAAAGCATCGATTTAGTACTGACGCTGTGAACGCGTGAAATAAATAATCGCCGACTCCGCACCACATATCTACTACACTGGCTGTTACCGCTGTTTGCCTAGACTACTTATGATAGTTTTTCGTTACTCTAAGAGCAAATAAAGGCGAAAATAGCATAATTTTCAGTTCAATCTTGCTGCGAAATAACAAATGTTCGTCTATTATCCACTTTCATGTTTTCTTGTTTCTTCCATAAACAAATAAGCACGGATTCATATAGAATGAAAGAAAAATAATCATCCAGTTCATCGATTGAATATTAAAATCAGGCACACTTTTAAAAATAAAAATCAAACAAAAACGCACTAATACTTGCAACTATATTTTCCTTGTTATACACAAATGCATTGCGACTTTGTGATGGCTAGAGTAGGTAATGAATATTAATTTTAAACCCTCACATCTGAAAGCTATAACGATTCGCCGTTCGATATAAAAACTAAAATAAAATGATTTCATTGTCGCAGCGATAATTTTTGCTTGTGAACACTGGAAATTAGGACAGTAAAATTGGTTAACCATTAGACCGAAACTATGACACGCTCCGTATAAAATGTGGAATTGTTCGTTCTGACGCAAAAGTATTAGGTTTTATTTTGAATGTATTAGCAGTAGGAACGCATTTTTTAGGGGGTTTGACATCATACTGCTTGCATATTATAATGAATCCCTTTTATCGCCGTTTGTTCAACTTACTTTGCGGCGAACATTGAAGCGGCAGAGCATCAAACAGCAGTGATTTTCACAGCTAAACTCGTGTGTATAATAAATAAAATAAATGTGAATCACTTTAATGCCTATACAAGCAACGATATAGACTCACATGTAAAGGTAAAATACTTTTACACATATGAAATGCAATAGACTAACACACTCCGTAAGCTACAAGCATAATAACAGCGTTTGGTACGCTAATCCGCAGGCGCACACACCGATGTTTCGAGCTTATTGGCTATCATCAGTATACGGCACTGCAGGTAAACCTATCAAACACTGCCCAGGTAGACCTACTACATTCCCGTTGTTCCAACAGACGTCAAAAGAAAATTCAAAAGACATCTATTGGCATATTAAATAGGTCTTAATCCAGTCTAACGCTCTCAGTTTGGCACAGCCAACACAAGAGGGCGTCGTGCGTAAATGGTCACCATGCTTTGGAACGCCCAATATAACGAAGCAGATTCATATCTTAGCTATCAATTCAGTTGCAGAGGGCGTATTTGTTAGTAAATGCGCATGCGCTTGTAAATATTTGCTTAGAAACATGGTTTATAAAGCGATATAATTTCCGTCAGCTTTGGTTTGATTGTCAAACTCGCGTTTCATTTGTTTTATCGTGAAATAGTTTAAACTCAAATTCAGAATTTTATAAATACTCAAAGGTATGTATTAATAAATATTTCCTATTGTAAATTGCAATATATGTCTCTTGATTTTTTTTTGACATCTGTTGGGATAATGAGAGCAATGCAGGTCTGGCCAGGCAGTATTTGGTAGACTTACCCGCGTGCTACCCGCACTGATCTAGAGTTGCTCAATTTGCGCCAACAGCCAGTGCGGGCGCATAAAAGTTTACACAAAATAAATGGTCAGAATTAAAATATAATACGTGCTCAAACACTTACCGTCTTAAGAGTCTTCCGTGAAATCACAAAGTGAATAATCTCTGTTAAATATCTGCAACATTAGATATGTTTCCACAGTTGTTTCGGCAAACCGAGTGCGGCGTGGGGAAAAAGTGTGTTTATATGCAGAAAACGAACGTTCTACATCTAGTGACGTTATACACTTGCATTGTTAAAATAAAGATAAATATTGTTTTTTTTACAATGTTTTCTAATACTATATGTGACAGCAACACTATCTTGTAATCAGTACAAGAAAATTATTGTTAAGTTCGTATATTTAAAATTAATATACCTTCTCCTTAATTCTTTTACAACCACAATATACACTGCATGGGTTGTTATTATAACAACATAATTAACAAGTCGATCAAACCGAGTTTGCCTATGGCAACTACACATAGACAATTAGCTATTTTCGATTTACAATAGTATAGCCAATTGACGAACAATGTGTTCGAGTTAAATGTGAACAGTAAGTCTTCTGTAAATTATTAAACATTAAAAAACAAAATTTATACAATATGTGAAATCAAAAATTTGGACAGCTAAATCTGTGGAAATTAGACCGGTCCTATTCACTCTAGGTGACAAGGAATATATTCAATAAAGGTTGTCTACAAAAAAAAAAAATGAAATTTACTTTGTGCGTGGTTTCAGTTGCAATTTTTGTAAAAAAACACCAGCGGGGTAAAGTCGATCACATGATTCGCCGAATTTTGCTCGGTTTTGAGGTTAGCAATTCATTTCTCGTGATTTTCTTGAGCGAAATATGTTTGCTACGGCGTGAGATGTGCTCGTATTTTTAGGTAAATGTCAAAACTGCTAAATAATTTAATTTTAAAGCATTTTACAGGATTGTACAATAATTTTTTTGTGTATAAAAGTAGCAAATATCGTACTCATTTTAAACTATTATACTTTTTTATAGATGCCACAAAAATACGTAAGGAAAAAGGGTGCTTATGGTAACCCATTATGTCGAACAGTTAATTGGAAGTAGAGTTTGGCATGATGAAGCCCAGAAGAAGCTCCGTGCGATAGAGAGCGAAACGTTGGTATACTGACGCACACTTGACGCGGTTTCAATTTGGAACCCTCTTTGAAAAGAAAAATCAATGACTGATTAAAGCGCATTCAAAGAATAAATGTGCGTTTTATTGCAAAATATTGCTGAATGTCACCCTAAACTGTTCTAAAGTGATTTAATACGGGTGATCGACTTTATCTCGAACTCGGGGTGAAGCCGATCGCCTTTTAACCGAAATTAAACAAAAATACTCATCTCGGCCCTGGTACAATAACGAATCGATAGCCTAAATATCAGCGAAGTTATATTTTTAATTGCATTAAAATATAATAATTTGTTTTTCAGTCACATATTTGAAAAAAAGTAATTTTTTGATTGACTTCACCCCGACTTCTCACGGGAATTATCGATTTTGTAGTAGAACCCGAATGTGCATTAATAGGCAGATAGTTTTAAAGGCAAATGTGCAACATAAATAAAAAAAGGTTGAGTTAGATCATCCAAGATAAGAATTGCGAATATGGGAGGAAAGTATTAGAATTTGTAAAAGTTTTAACAAAGAGTAAAAACACCGCAAGGAAACAAAGAGTGGGGGTTTTAGAAAGACGTACATTTTTATTTTATATGCATCTAACTCACCTTTATCTTTCGCTAGTATTATTACAAACTATCAGTAGAACTTGTGAGTTAACCGGCGATACGTTATGCAAGCGTTACGCGCTATTATTTTATATGTTAAGTGTATCTTTAATATCTGGCGGTATTATGGAGAACTAATAAATTGGTTTCGTTATTGCCAATAAGTGGGTAGCCACAATGGCGGTCATTCGGTGAAGCTGTTACCGTTGACTTTGAAATATCTATTGGCCCATACACTTGAAATATAGCTTATGATAGGACGCTTTTCCTAAAATAAATTTTGTTTAGTGTTATATGTACAACACATACGTTGATATGGGGAAAAATGAAATATTGTGATTTCGATATTATAGCATATGCCGTCACTTTAACGAGTAAGCTTTCCAAATATAAAATGTTAAAAGTATTATCAAAACAGATTATAGCGTGATGTGAGAATGCTGAGAAGGTAATTAATGCTTTTCTAGGAATTTCAGTTTTCTGTGTATTGCAATATACTTACTAGCATTATCATTATTATTATTATTACATGCACATATGTACACAGCAAGGTCCTAAAATATGACCCCGCCAAACTAACTTTTGAACGACAGAAGGTAGCGTTTCTAGAAAAAAAAAAGATTGATTACTTTTTGTGAAGTACTCTCCGGAGTTATCTGCAGTTCAATTACATTTCCGGTGTTACTGGAAGTGTAACTTCTTTCTTATTTTAAATAAAATAACCTGCATATTTTACGTTTCTGGAAAGGCAATCGAAAGGTGAATCCAACAATATCACATACACGTTGGTCCAGATACGAACGGGGTATTGCCTTTGTGAATGGCAACAGCGCACTTGAGTCTCACTTATAGAGATAGATTCTATCCAATCGCAGTTTATCATAAAGCGAGCAGCGGTACGCACGCATATTATAAACATGCATGTCCGCTCAATCTACCTGATTGAGCGGACATGCATGTTTATAATTTTTAGTTAGTTGAAATGGGCGAACCTTGCTTTAGCCGGTAAATTGCAGACGCAATCGGTGTTAGTAGAAGTACTATGAAACGTATTTTGAAACGCAACAAATACAAAAGTTACAAAGTTAAAAACTGTCAGATTTTTTTCCCTTAATAAAGACACATTGTTAAAATTTCAATTTATTTTGTATAATTATCGAATTTATTTTCCTTTAGTTTAATTTTATAAGAATCGTTGTTTATTTTCCTACTTGAAATTACTTTTTCGTTCTCCTACATCGTATAGCAGCAACAAAATGAATATAAGAAACTGTACCTTCTAATTATAATATAGGTAATATTACAATTCAATGCCTTCTGACAAAATGTGTTAATACAGAATTACTGCGTAATTTTTCTGTATTCTCAGATTATGTTAGAAGGTACAGTTTCTTGTGTTCATTTTGTTGCTGCTATACGATAGGAGAACGAAAAAGTAATTCTAAGTAGGAAAATAAACAACGATTCTTATAAAATTAAACTAAAGGGAAATAAATTCGATAATTATACAAAATAAATTGAAATTCAACAAAGTGACTTTATTAAGGGAAAAAATCTCCTGACAGTTTTGAACTTTGTAACTGTTGTATTTGTTGCGTTTCAAAATACGTTTCATAGTACTTCTACTAACACCTATTTCGTCTGCAATTTACCGGCTAAAGCAAGGTTCGCCTATTTCAACTAACGAACAAACCCTCACTTCTCTCTCCTCCAGCTCGGGATGCTCTAGAGGAATTTGAGGCTGTTCGTCTATTTGTTGGCATTTACGGCAATTCCCAAAATACCATTTAATGATCTGTACTATCTCTGCGGTTGTATAATCTAACGTAATCTATTCGAAATCCACGATCTCTTGTTAGAACCTTACGAGCGCACAGAAGGACAAAGAATGCATTTGATAGGCCTCTCTGCAGTTACGCGCGGCGAGGCTGGCCGGCGGGGATAACTACAAGGATGCCAAATCGCGCTACATACAATATATTTCACAGCCCGGTGAAGCCAACGTGTATATTATATTTTAGTTTAAGAAATACTAAGATGCGCAGCAATAAAGATTTTAGTAATCTATTTTTGTTGTTATGCAAAGTTGGCTAGGAAAAGACGCCAAATTGTCTTCTGCGACGTCAGGTTGATCTAATTAGCTCGTTGCTAGCGAACAATTACCGAGCGGTTAAATCTCAATTCTAAAACTGTAAATCACTCTTGTTATTTATTGGTAAATATTTTGTACACATTACAAGTTGATGGAGAACTCCCAAATGTTATCGTGAACGCCGACGAGATGACCAGAGTTAACAAAACAAATTCTATACGATTTCTATTTCGAGTTACGCATTATACGATTGGCTTTCATTACTAAGTTATCGGACAGGATGCAACAAGCCCTAAGTCTTGTAGATGACTAGTATAAGTAAAAGCCGCTGACAGTTAACGGCTGAAAGCCTTAGGTAGATGTGAGAAGTTGTGTGGGAAAACTTTGAGTTCAAAGATGGTGTAATGACTGCCCACAAAAATCACTAACATAACAATAACCCATTCGGTGGTATGGTTAGCAAAGATACTGTGGCAGAAGGCTATGTGTCACGGGGGCCATGAGATCCACGTCATTAACTGCTATGCATACCGAAAATCATTCTTAACTATTACATATTTATACACAACGTGAGGCCAGGAGAACAGTTAATAGATTAATGAATAATCAGCTGCCTATAGTTAGATCGTGTGGTATAGATTACCAGAAACTGTTGAAGGGATCTAGAGCGGAGTCGCTTTTACGCAGGTCTCATGCGGGAAATATCTAGTACACATACGACTCAAAGACAGAGTTTGTCAGTGCCGAGACAAATTGAATTAGACAAAAATAGCTAGAGCACCTAGGTAATATTCCAAGTTGCAGTAGTGACAGTCTACGGTGTGTGAAAGAGATAAATAGGTAACAGATTAATTGTCTATCCTTTGCTAATTACTTTCAGTGAAGCGCTGATAGAACAATCACTCAGCGCTAGTCAATACGCATACCAACCAGGGAGGTCAACAGACCCAACGGTAGATGACATAAGTGGACTTATCGATTGCCGAGAATAACAGTGTTCTAACTTCACTTTTGGTTGATTTTGGGATTACGGTACCTTTGTGACCTAACTCTTTAGTTCTACGTATCTTTGTTGAAATTTTGGGAATAATAGTGGTCTAAATCCATAAAGTCGGTATTTTAGATTAGCTCTAACTCCCTTCGGCTTTAACAAAGTCTTAACCTTATTTGTGCTTTCCTGTAAAATTTGGTAAAACAGAGTTAGGACAACGTTATTCTCGACAATCATTAATCGATGCTTTCCTAGATACAGAAGGGGAAGGGGAGGTTAATAACGCAATCACAAATTATTTGGTAGAGGCAGTTCCTCTACGACTCTGTGAATGGATAAGGGCCGCTCTGGATGAACGCACAATAGTAGCTAGCGCCTCTGAGAGAGGCCAGTATCAAGTAAGGGCAGGAGGGAATATTCACAGGTGTACTATCCCCCTTGCTATGGGCTCTTTTGGTTGACGACTTCATAATGAAACTGTCCGAAGAGAGCCTCTATTGCTTAAAATATGCTGATGATCTAGCAGTAGTAATACGAGGCATGCTTGCTGGGGTACTTTCAGAAAAAATGCAGAATTAACTGGTGTAGACAGAGAAGTCAATGACCAAAACACAAAAGTTATCGTTTTCACAAAGAAGCAGATAATACAAGGCTTAAAATAAATTATGCTAGGGGGAGTGGAGATCCCATTTATAAAAGAAATGAAGTACCTGGGAGTATGGCTCGATCAAAGGCTTACATGAAACTTTCATATTAATAGTGTAACAATTTTATTGTTTTGCGGTCTGTTTATTTTGAACGGCGCGGTACCCGCGCAAATATTTATTTCGATTTGTTACAACATTGAGGTTTCCCAAAGTCTTTTTATTTGCGTATGATTTTTACGCGTATTTTCGACCGAATGAAATTTCCCTTCATCTCTTCTCTCACGAGCTGGTGCACGTGTTGCATTGGCCTTCCCTCGCATCGATTTTTGGATATCAAATTGCTAGAATTTGAATTTTTCTTTTGGAAGTTACAACACTACTTTGTGTACTATTTTGAACTAACGACCTATTTTAAAAGCTTTTATATATTCTATAATTTCGTCAAATTGCTGGAGATCTTTTTTTTTGCATCGAATTTTAAATCACTAGCTTAATATATTTTTTCTTTCCTTTCTTTATTTTGATCAGCACATTTTTCGATATTCATTGAATACATGTAACTTTTTATTTTATTCTTCCCTAGTTTCGCTTGCTTTACCCTCCGTTTTGCTGTTTCTTTCGTACTTCTAGGTACATAAAAAACCCAGTTGCAAATAACATTGAGTATCGCGGTAAAATCTTACCAGACCACTACGACTCGAGAACCGGTTACGCGTCAGCCCTCCAGCTGCCAGAGACGACTCCCTCATGATCCAGATCGCCAAGGACTCAGAGATTCAAAACCATATTTTTTCCTTGATTATTTACTTTCATTTCACATATAATTAAATTCAGAGAGTATTGTTGAGATTGATATTTTTTTATTTAACCAAATAACATTGTTGCCAAAATTTTAAATTCACGTCTTGTATTTCCACATATCAGGGAAAGTGCATTGTATGCGGGGGCCATGAAGCTAGAACCTGGGAGTCAACCTTAACCTAGAACCACTACATATCTATATTCAAGGGAAGGCTAGATTAACAACCTATATACTAATGAACTGTCAACCTCCCATAATTAAATCGCATACTGGAGATTACCAGAAGCTGTCGAAGAATCTTAAGGGGGAGCCGGTTATAAGCAAGCCCAGTGATCCTATTAGTCCAAGTACAGCTTTGATAAGAATTGTAAGACGATAATAAGAGAGAGGAATGGAATGAAAACCCCCCACTAAGATCGAATATATCTGGTACATAGACAGCTCAAAGAGAGAGATTGGGATCGATGTCGAAATCTGTGGTATTGGACCAAGAATAGCTAACAATAAGTCAGTAGTTGTAAGCCTAACTCAACTGCCACAGTATTCCAAGCCGAAATAGCGGAAGTGCTGGAGTGCATCGAAGAAATAGGCAAGCAAGAAGGTAATTGTCGATATGTTGCTTTCTACTCAAGCAGTCAAGCAGTACTAAAGGCAATGGACTCCACGCAAGCAAAGTCGAGGTTGGAGTAAGACTCCATTGAGTAATCGGACTAAAGTCACTTTGGTCTGGGTACCGGCAGATGAGGGCCACCGAGGGAACGTCAAAGAAGACAAACGACCTCAAACAGGTTCATCAACTGCAGATCTCTGTAGGCATGGTATACACGGCAGTTAAAGTAGCTAATAAACAATGGAAAAACAAGAAATCTTAAGTCAGAGATAGGCCAAGCAATTTCTGATTAGATATAGATCCTAGCTTTACAGCAGATCTAGTAGATGGAGGTAGAAAATTTGTTAAAACAATAGTAGGCTTGCTAATATTACTTTGTATGCTCCAAAAAACATATTAGTTATCTAGGCCTTGCAGAGAAAACAGCATGTAGATTCTGCCAGATGAAAGAAGAGGCGGCGATCGCACAAGACAGGCACGAAACCTACGCAAAAGGATCACTCACAGGACTGATATGTCTGGTGAAAAGGCAACGCTAAATGATCTAACAATTGAGGAACTACAATAGATCTGAAAAGGTCGCAACGGGTTATCTCAGAGACCGCTTCGTTTTTAATCTAATCTAAAAGATCAAGCACTCATAAAAACGCTTGGCTCCTTACAAAGTTAAAGTTGATGTGGAATCGCATCTGCGCTTTGAACAAACAGAACAGTTGCGCCGAAGAAACGTAAAATTAAGCGAACTAGCTAGAGCATATTCATCAAAAGTTGATAAAAACCCATGCCTACCTCTATACACGGCGTGTATGATGATTAAAGCAACTATTAAATAGTAATTGAAAGAAAACGAAACCTGGAGACTGGTGGAAATCAGCACTGTGGTGTTATCCGCTTAGAGTTTCTTTTAAGATATACCTATCAAAATTGGTATTATTTCTATTAAATACGATATGATTCACTTGACGTTACGGGTAGCACTATCACCGATGGCAGTAAATTTACGTTGGTTTTGTACTAATATTGATAACAGAGTTGTATTGCTACTAAGCACATAATCCCTTAAAAATTTTCATACGAGTTCTCCAAACAGCAATGCGTGGTTTTCAAGAGTGAACAAACACGAGGCAAGAAAGAAATAATGAACAACCAAACACCGTCGCGAGAAATAATGAACAAGCCCACGCCTCTACGAAATATTGAAATAATAGAATTTTATCGTCGGAAATTAATCAACTACTCAAAAGTACGAACGTGATTCACAAGAAGTTTGCACAACCGTCGAAAATTAAAATGAAAATATCCAATTAAATATGTATATAACGACGAGAAGGAGACGTAAAACCAAGTTGAAAAGAAACGGAGAACAAGAGAGAAAAGCGATGCAAAATCTGAAATGCCGGAGAATCGTCTTCTGTGAGCCCGTTTCGTTGAGTTACTTTTCAATTTAATGCGTTTTTTAATTTCAAATTGAAAAGTATGGAAATTAGTAGAATTTGGAGAGAACGGGCTTTTGTACTACCAACATTTTAGCACTTTATGCAATTTTCTATGTGTGTGTTACTCTCTGTAAACTCATTGTTATGTACATTCTAACAGTCTGAAAAATATTTTAATTTATACAATTAAACACAGATTAAAATACTAAACGAGTTTGTTAATTTACATCGATTTTATGCATTTAATAATGTCATTTGAGCGTAGCTAAAACGAAAAATGGAATATTTTAATCACAAGTGAATGATTACTTTGACAAACACCAGAATTTAGTATAATTTTAGCAAATTTAAATTCTATAGAGCTTCTGGAGTGTTTCTGTGCATTTGTTTGCATTTATGATTACAATTTTGGCTCTGTGTATTTATTATTACAACTTTCTTAAACAACACTATTTTCTATTTTCTATGATCTAATAATTACAATTTGGATTTCAAGAGCAGGCATTCAAAGTCGAACAAATGAAGAATAAGCACACATATATACCAGGTAGGCGCCATAAGTTCTCAGCCTGATATAGAAAAATAAACTTGGTAAAATATAACAATTTTTATTTTTCAAGAAAGTCTCCCCTAACTTCAATACATTTATTACAACCATCAACTAATAATTCTATACCCTTGTAAAAATAATCTAAAGTTGTATTAGAGCTGCTCGCAACTCACTATCGACCTTAAAACGGCGTCCCCTAAGGTCTTTCTTTAAATGAAAAACTAAATAATAATCACTTGGAGTCATGTCCGGACTATACGGGTGCATTGTCGTGCAAAAATCGAACACCGTTTGTCAATTCTCCTCAACGTTTTGCACAAATATTGTCCGTCAACCTATGCAACAAAGACGTATAATATGTGCTGTTGACAGTTGTATGGCGCTGTTTAAAGTCAATGTGTAAAGTACCCTCGCAATCACAGAATATTGTGGCCATCACCTTTTTCGTTGATTGAACGATTTTCACCTTTCTGGGACGAGGTTCACCGGGTCGCCGCCATTCCATCGATTCTTTTTTGGATAGAGGATCATAATACAGAACCATTGTTTCATCTCCTGCGACAATGGATTCCAAGATCGGCTTCACACATATTTAAAAACGTGCGTGCACTTTCGACCCGACGTTCACTTTGGAGAACAGAAGAAAGATGCAGTACCCATATTGCACTAATTTTATTCATACCCACATGGTTATGGTGAATCCGGCGACTATTTGTTTCCGAAATGTTAGAACATTTCTTTAATACTTGAAATGTTTTAAGGCGTTATCATCAAGGGATTCTTGCTCCAAACGGAAACAGTTTGCTCCCTTTTTATAGGAATATGAAGGAGATAAATCACCATAAACGCCGTCTAAACGTTGCTTAATGTGATTAGGGGTACGCCCTTCTTTTGTTAAAAATTTAATGATCGCGCGATACTCAATTTTCGTTACCTGATACATTTTCATGCACTAGTCACGTTGTGCGACTGGCTACTAAAAACTACTACTCTTCGAGCCGTAATATATATAGTGTAGGCCTCACACATCTGCAACTATGGCGCAACGGAGTTTGAACACGATTGAACCGGTATAAGCCCGTCGGGTCGAGAATTTATGACGCCTACCTCGTATATCTAAATCCGATGACTGTGTATCGAAGCTCTTGTAATGTTAGGTACTACAAATTCAGAAACTTTATCGAACGCTTCTGAAATATAGAGTAAATGGAGTAAAAATTGCTGTGATGAACTTCTCAGTTATGTACTTACAAGGGAACACCGCCAACCCGCGCAAAAAAAATTGAAATTTGGTGAATTTGTAAAGGGGTCCAATGTAAGGTCATTGCGTGCATCCGTTTCTGCGGAATCCTCCGTATGTAAAGTGCGCTCTAATGAAAATACTACCCCTTGAAGTTTGTGCTAATATCTCAAAAAGTATTAGAGATATTCAAAAAAAGTTAAGACAGGTTTTCAATTGTTTAAAGAGGAATAAATTTAGCATAATTGTCGTTTCAAAATTTATTAACTTCAATAGAGAAACTACCCCCACCCCAACTTTTTTTAACTTTTTCTAATTTTTAGATACAGCAAATGAGGGTCTGTTTCATGCAGAATTCAACGATATACATTATTGTCATTTAATTTTATTCAACATAGCGATTACAATAACGGTAATCTAAAAAGGAATGTTCAAAACACAAATATTGCTTACACCAAGAGCAACGTACGAGAGCAGGTTTTCCACAAATAGTACACAGTGGCGTGGATTGTGCAGCTTTGGCAAAGCAGAAATTTATTGGATTTTCAAAGGCATTTGGTCGCTCCGCAATGTATCCACTTTTGTACCAAGCATACTTAAAAACACCAATAAATCTCGGAGACAAAAACTAATTGTGGGTTAGAGAATGTAACTTGATAATAGTATTTCTATGGTGCAAATTTATATCGTGGCCCATCAAAATAACTTGGTAGGAAAAAGTTCTCATAAAATTTTTCCATAACCTAAAACCATACACGTTTGATGATTGAATCATCGCAGTTGTCTCCTTTGAAATCGTCAAAATATTTACATTTTTGTCTTTTGGCGTTAATGTATGTAGTTCTGTTGGACAATGTCCACTAGAAATAGTGGAGATAATAATCTTCCATTTGCAGACATTATAGGCATTATAGTATAACTGTGAGCAATAGAGTGTAAGGACTGTACGGTGGTTTCAACATGTTTTTCACCTCGTGGAAACAATGTACGGCCAGAGCGTATTTCCATATTAAAACCACTTTCGTCTGTATTATAAATATTATCTTTTCCAAGAGTATTAATACAAGATTTTACGTTATCTATAAATCTGTCGCATACGTCGCGTAATTCGGTAGTACCAATTGCAGCAGAATGAGTAACAAATTTCGTTATTTTGCGTGATACAATGCCATGCGCCTTTTTAAAATGCCTTATCCACCAATGTCCTGCTTTAAAACTTGTATGTCCAATTTCGTCTTTCGCCTCTAGAGCCCAACGTCGAATATTCATATCCTGCACTATATTTCCCCGTGTAAGTGCATTTTGGAACTGTATAAGTACATATTCTGTGACATATTTTATTTTTTCAATATTGGTTCCACTTCTATTAACGCTTTCTTCCCATCTATACAACCGCTGAACTGATTTTACCTTTCTAAATTTGCTTTTAACACTTTCAAGTGTTCTTCTTGCTTTTTCACCACTTCTCCAAAATTCTACAGCTTTAATCTTATAGTCAAGATCTATAATGCTACCTTCATCGTCAGGAACACAATCTTCGTCTTCCCAATTTGCATTAACTTTATCTTCTGACCGTAATTCAACAAACTGTGGTTCATGTGGTTCTAAAGGTGATTCAAATTCTAAACCCATTTCAGTCTCGAACCTCAATATATCTTCTTCAGAAGCTCTAGTAATAATTTCTTTCAAGGCATCGTGTAACTCCGTTTCTTCTGGTGTCGTAGGAGTTCTTGCAATATTTTGAGTTTGCAAAGTTTTTTGTAACATATCCATATCCACAAGATTGGCAATGTTAATTCGTGGCCTTCTCTTCGTCAGATTTGTTATATGTTCGCAAACTGATAACTTGTACATTAATTGTAAGAATTTCAATAGTGTGTATATATATATGAACATATTAGGAAACTACGTGGCGAAATTATCTGATATTAGACATACATCACTTTAAAACAATTCTGAACATGTAAACACGCTGTTATTGTGGTTTAATGCAATCATTTTAATACTGGTTAGGAAATAAATAATAAACAAATAATACATAATTGCGGTCTTATGTCGCTTGCTAGTATTTCTACCTAGATTCCCTTTAAAGGGTAAGCTATTCAGTGGATGCCTTTAAACATATTTTTCTAAGAAGCCCTATGGATAAATTGTTTTAGAAAAATCGCAGTTACAATTACAATTATTTCAAAAGTGTTATCACATTTTACTTCATTTACCTACACTTGTAGTACATCCGCACATATACATTTAACATAAGAAAATATATTTTTTTTTGATTTAAAGGTAGAACTTAATGACAAGGATGTATATAGTTGAATTCTGTATGAAACGACCCCTTATTTGCACTACCTAAAAATTAAGAAACCTTCAAATAGGTTGGGGTGTGGGTAGTTTTTCCATTGAAATTAATAAATTTTGAAATGTCGATTATGCTATCGCTTAGTCTTCTTTATACAATTGAAAACCTGTCTTAACAATTTTTAAATATCTCTAATAGTTTTCGAGATATTAGCACAAATTTCAAGGAGTAGTATTTTCATTACAACCCCCTCCACTCCGCATACGGAGGATTCCGCAGAAACGGATGCGCGCAATGATCTTACATTGGATCGCTCTACAAATTCACAAAATTTCAATTTTTTTTTTTTGGGGAGTCCGGGTTGCCGGTGTTACCTTATTAGTATTGTAATGTTATAACGGGAGAAAATTGTCTTTCTACACTAAATTAATTAATTTTTCGCAGACTGTAGGTCCAGGAGTATCCCCTAGATACTGTTTCGGCAGTTTAAATCTCTGGCTGCATTAATATGAGATAGAATAGGAAACCTAGTTTTTCTGTATTGTTGTCACAAAAAAATTATTATTATTATCTCTCTTAATATCAACAACACAATAGCTGCTGTTTGATTTAGTGATAATTAAATTGGCATTCCTAATTTCTCTTTCAACAGTGCTTTTATCGAGTTTGCCTTGAAATCTTGAATTGTTTGAAATGCTGGCTTTTTTGTTTTAAATAAATGTTCTAGGCTGGTTCTAAGGAGAACCTCAGAATCGATGTTAAGTAGTCTCGGCCAAATATTCGAGAATGTAAATCTGTTTGTCCTGAATGTTGCTTGAATGTTAGAACCTGTATCACTAATCTAATACATTTACAGACATATGAAGGCGACAATTAATAACAGGCGGAAACTGTCTTATTTACTAATTTGACCTTTTATTTCGTAGTTTTTTATAAATGCCTTGCGTGACTAAATTTCATTACCCATATATTTTTTCTTTATTCATTTTTGCACCGGTCCGCTTCTATCTCTTTCTAATTGTTGGGTTGGTCACATTTGTATGGTGTATTACATGTTCCGACGCACATCGAAATATTCTTAACAATGCCGTGCGGTTGAGAGAAATGATGGAAGTAGAAAAGACTAACTAATTTAATCACTGTTAGACGTCAACAAGCAAAAGAAAAATTAATTAAATTGGCGATTCAAATAAATAAAAAAAAAGTGTACAGTTATTTTGAGATAAGTACGCTAAAAATATTTCTCATTAATCAAAGAATGTTCAAATTTCATCTTTTTAAGTAAGTTGTACATTTTTGAATGGGCTATACGACGTCATTTTTTTCTCAATTTGTCTCATAAAAATTGACTAGTTTTAGGAACAGCGTACTTGTATAATTATTTTAGAAAATCCTCCCAGTAGTTTGATTAGTACTTTGAACAAGTCGATGCATTTAATTTTAGTGGCCGCATAGACAGCTTTCATGTTTGGGACTTTGATCGATGTTTAGGCCTAACGTTACTAGTGGCATTAATTATGAAAATGATTTGACTACACAGAAAAAGAAATGTTGGAATTACTTCTACAATTGTAGCAAATGCAACTACAAATAGTTATAGGATCGATGATGTTGACAAAGTAGCAGTTATAGTGAAGCAAAATTATACGAAACAAGATTTGCGCAAAACTTGCAACGTCTATGATCTCGATACAAAATTGTGGTTTAACAGATATTACAGCAAAATTGATTACAACTTGAATGTTAAAAATAAGATATCAATTAAAATGTAAAAATAAATATGTATTTATTTTGCACGTTTGAAATAATCAGCGATCAGCCCTAATAAACTTCTTAATCGCTGTTAGCAGTGGCAAATCGTGTACTTTACGTTGGGGAGACTAAAAATAGAAATTTAAGATAAAACATCTATGACATTTTCTTTAAATGAGTAATCATTAGATATTTGGCTTAGTAATTCGTTCTTTATGAACAATATTCCCAAATTCGGTAGTCAATCATTTGTCATAGAATTTCCATGTAATTTTTAGTAGGCTTTTGTGGTTTTGTAGTTTCTTGGTAGACAAGATCTAATTCGTTGTCTACAAGATATCGTGAAAGGCAGTGAGGTAACAAGTATTTTTTGTCTGTATACGGAATGTAGTAGCGGTCTAGAATTTGCTTTGAACGCCAGCATGCTAACTTCTTTGGCGTTTGTGCCCATTGCAAATATGGACGAAGCTATTGATATTCTCACAGATGCTTTGCCCGCAGAGCTTTTTCCACTCCCCAACTGGTTTAAAGGCAATTATGTAGGACGTATGAACAGCTATACACAATTTTTTAGAATTCCTATATGTATATTATACAGTGCGGTCCTAAAATCCCCCCCCCCCCCATGTTAACTTTTGAACGACAGAAGCTAGCGTTTTTAGGAAAAATAGGCCGATTACTATTTTTTGTGAACTAACTTCTGCCGCTATCGGCAGTTCAATTGTATTTCTGGTTTCACTGGAAGTGACGTCAACTTTCTTATTTTAAATAGAACATCCAACATGTTTTTACATTTTTGGAAAGGTAACCAAAAGGCGAATTCAACGATACCACATATGTTATACCTTAACTTAACAACTATGACAATATGCAGCAATAAAGGTTTTGGTAATTTGTTTTTATTGTTAAGCAAAGTTGGCTAGGAAAGAGCGCCAAATTGTTCTTTGTGACGCCAGACTGATCTAAAGAGCTCGCTGCTAAGCAGAGTAGTTATAACAATTGCCAAACTGTCAAATCTCAATTCCAAAAGCGTAAATTACTCTTGTTATTTATTGTTATTATAACCTGCATTTGCCATACTTTCGTTCTTTGTGCTCGTTATTATTTTATCATTATTGTCATTTTATCTTGTTTCGTCAATTGTTGTTTCTCCTTTACTTTATCCAATCTTATTGTAATTGTTTTAATATTCGGTGAATTTGGCAACAATTACCACCAAGTGGAACATAATGAACACTGCCCTTGTACAGTTGGAAATATTTGAACTTTGCGCTAAGTAAGGATAGATAGTATAAAATTTACAAGGCGTACTGCTTTAACAGAAGATAATATGATTTAAATTATTGTACAATTTGTTGCGCAACCATGGCCAATAAGATGATAATTGTTGCCAGATTTACATAATATTAAAATGGACCCAGTTATTTTACATGGTTCGTGCTGAAGCCATCATAAATGTTGCAACACAGAAAACCTAAAAAAAAACAGACATATTGTCTATCAAAAGCTAACACATTTAAACAAACTTACCATAATTAATTACAATTAATTACAATTGCAATAAAGTTCGATAAAATAAAGAAGTAACAACAATTAACAAAAAAAGTTAAAACGGGAGAAAATAATAACGAGAACGTATGACAAATTGGAATTGAGATTTAACAGTTTGGCATTTGTTATGATTACTTTGGCCTTCTTTCCTAGTAAACTTTGCCTAACAACAGAAATAGATTACCAAAACATTTATTGCTGCATATTGTCATAATTCTTAAGTTAAAGTATAACATATGTGGTATCTTTGGATTTCCTTTCGATTATCTTTCCAAAAATGTAAAAATATATCGGGTGTTCTGTTTAAAATAAGAAAGTTGACGCCACTTCCGATGAAACCGGAAACACAATTGAACTGCCGATAACGGCAGAAGCTAGCTCACAAAAAATGGTAACCGACTTATTTTTTTTGAAAACGCTAGTTTCTGTCGTTCAAAAGTTAGCATGGGGGGACATTTTAGGACCGCGCTGTGTATGTATTAATCATTTACACACGAAGAAATGGCAGGTGTCCGCTACTTTTTCCTGATGAAATGCGGAACCTCTACCAAAGAACGTTGGAGGGACAAGATCGAAAAAATAACCGTTGTCCAACATAATTATCCTCAAACCAATTGCGGAGTGGTAAGAGCTCTGCAGGTAAACCGTTGGTGAGAATATCAATAGTTTTGTCTTATTTACAATAGGCACAAACGTCAAAGAAGTTAGCACCCTGGCATTCAAAGCAAATTGTGGATCGTTGCTACACGCAGAGATACGTTTACTTGTATCAAGACTGACCGCGCTACTTTCAGACAATTATCGTTTTAATTATTCACAATAGAGTTACTGTTTCAAATCAAAAGAAATATTTTGTTAGTGTTCCTTCTCCGCTTAAGAAAAGCATATACTTGCAATCAAATAATGTTATTTCTTTCTTTAAGAAATTTGTTATAACTTGATTCAAGAAAATCTGCGTTTTATTACTAGGTTGGCTATCTCTTTCTCCATTATAAGACATCACAAGATGTACAGACACATTGTATATATTTATATTGCATTAATATTACATATATTACTTAACTACAATTACATTCATACTTACCCATACAACGATATAACCTTTAGCATACAACGCTCCATAAACATTTCTAATTTCTTAAAAAAGTAATGTTGTTAAATGTGTGTCCACCATTTAATTTATTAGTTAAATGATTTTTATTAATTGCACTACCTACTGAATATTTTCCTAACTTAAGACCAAATGATTTACTTCGAAGAAATATGTTTCTGTCTCCGATTTTTTTGATTTTTTAACTCTAAGGAAATATTTATTTGAGAAGAAAATATAGTTTTCTGATGCAGGAAAACATTTTTACCAGTGTATACAGAAAAAAATACTTATTACCTCACTGTCTTTTTCCTTATAGACAATGAATTAGATCTTGCCTACTAAGAAACCAGAAAGTTTCTATATTATTAGTGCTCGCAATACCCACTACAACTGTAAGTAATAGAAGGAGTACGGCTACACTTAAGCATATTAAAAACTACATCGAGAATCCTATGACAAATGACTATCGAATTTGGCAATATTGTCCATAGAAAACAAATTATGAAGCGAAATATCTGATGATTACAAATTTAAAGGAAATGCGATAGACGATTTACCTTAGATTGCTATTTTTAGTCTCCTCAATATAAATTACACGCTTTGTCACTGCTAACAGGGATTAAGAAATTTATTAGAGCTGATCGCAAATTATTTCAGACGTGCAAAATAAATGAATCACAGACATATGCGACCCTAGACACTTGCGACCCTTACCCATTTGCGACCCCGTTTTTGAATTCCGAGTAAGTGGTGAAAATTAGGTGGGACACTTGTGACCCTACTTTTCAATTACCTTGAAATATGCCAAAGAAATTTATATCGCCTTACTACAGTATAAGTAACCAAAAAATATCCGAATGCATATACGTATGTGTCCTGCACTGGCCCCCATACCTCCCGAAGATGCTACAAATGGTTGGATATTGATTATGGAAGATGCTCCAAGTTATGCTAAGATTATAGAGCTTTTTAATTATTTTATTGAACAATGGATGGAGAATGAAGTAATTTAGATTAGTATGTGAAACGTCTACGGACAGAGAACCAACAACTCTGTTGAAGGTTGGAATCATCGCCTTAATAAGGCTATTAAGAATTCCTCTACGCGGACAACAGACTTTATAAAATGTTTAAAAAACGAAGCTGCGTACTCTGATCTTTTAGCAAAACGTAAGCATTTAAATCTAGAAGGAAAGCGAAGTAAACGAAGCTACATTCGACTTGATGAAAGAATTGAACGTATCCTCCTGAAGTATCACACTACAAAGGATTTTAAAAAATTCTTAACGACTCTTGGGTACATACAGAAGCTAGAGTAGAATTTGTATCCAATAGCCATCATATATATTTTTTAAATGTGATAAAAAAGAAATTAAAAAAATAAAAAAGTGCCAAAATAACGACATACCATGGACGAACTTTTAAACACGCTGTTAGTTATATCGACAGTCCTAAGCCTGTGAAAAGTATGAAGGGAAGTTAAATTCAGCAGTCCAAATATCGATTAACTTAAGAGACGCGTATATTTCATTTTAACAACTCTCAAGCTGAAGTGAGGGTAAGGAAGATATACTTTGTAATTAGACCCTGCATATAGCACACAGGGGTCGGCATCTGTCCCGACACCAAAATAAATACATGTTTATTTTTAAGTAGTAGTTTATTTAGTATCATTAGCATTTAAATTATAATAAATTTTGTTGAAATATCTGTTAAACCACAATTTTTTATCGCGTTGGCGGATCGGGTCGACGGCGAATTGGCCCTACGGCGAATTGCCCTTACGGTGAACTGGCCTTACGGCAAATTGTCCCTACGGCGAATCGGCGACGGCCAGTAGTCCCATCTCCAACGTTTACTAAAATAAATTTCTACATTTTTGAGCAGTTGTGCAAGTGCACTTATTGAAATACCAGTGTAACGAATTTTAACAGTTATTACATTAGATTAATAAATTCTTCGACAAATCATAGCAATTAATATAGTATTTACAGCTTACCATTTATTCAAGTAAACACAAGATAATTGTAAAGAAAATTGTAGCAATTATTTAAGTAATTAAAACATTTTGTATTAACAACAAGCACTTTATGCAGTGTTCTTAATCTCATGTATAATAGTGGATACACTGCAAATGCCATATACCACTGTTAGGAAAATTTTATGTAAAATTCTGAAAATGTACCCTTATAAACTGCAAGGACTGTTTGATTTGAAGGAGACACATTTGGCAATCAGGTACAATTTTTCTTTGCAAATAATGGTTCAAATTGAAATTGAACCCGAATTGTTATTCCGTATTTTATGGACAGATTTTTCTCTTAATGGTGGAGTCAATACAAAACTGTCGAATAAGGTCAACAGAAAACCTACAGGCAATCATTCAGAAAGGTTTTATTGACAAGAAAGTCACTGTTCGGTGCGGTTTCACAGCTAATTTCGTATTTTTTTCGAGGAAATACAGAATGACGAGGTCGTAACTGCAAGTATTACTGGTTATCGACACCTGCACATGTTAAGAGATTATGCAATTCCACAGTTGCAAAACGAGACGCAATTGAAAACATAATTTGCTTGTCCGGCACATTTATCGAGCAGTTAAGGACTTGTTAACTGCGGTTTTTCAAAATCGTGTTATAAGTAGACATTTCGAAAATTCGTGGCCACCTACGTCGTCTGATCTGAACCCAGTGGATTTGTGGCTTTGGAGTTATTTAAAACATTTAGAGTTAGTTAGAAGAATTAAGACAGTATTAATGAACAAATTGCTGCAATTCAACCCAAAATGTTGTATAATGTGGTGCATAACTTGGAAGAAAGGTTGGTGCTTTTATACCACCAGAATGCAGGTCATATTTAACAGTACGCTAAACAGTGTTGGACATAAGAAATCCTATTATTCAAGAAATTCAGTTTCTATTGATTTTTGTTGTTAGGTTGATTTGTTAAGGTTGTACAGCTAGTTGAAATACATCCCATACTTTATGATATCCTTGTATTTTTTGGATAATCGAACTAAATCATCCAAATTATTTGTTTCAAACAACATGATATTTATTTGCCTGTATTCAAAGTTAAATTTTAGTTAGAGTAACTATATTTGGTGGTCTCAACTAAATAGGTCTTTTAGTGTAGTAAACAATAGGGCATACGTTGCGTGTAAATCTTTGTTTTAGTACTTCCCTTTAGATATAGCACCAAACTTCGCAAAAAGTAGATTGTATACATTAGTGTAATATTCGTAATGTTGCATTTATGTAATACATCTAAATATTGAGTTGTTAAGATTTTAGTTAACCCCCGTGTGCATAAAACCCTTACAATTATCCCACCAAAACAGAACAAGCATATGTAAATTGCACCAAGGTACGAAAACATCTCCATATCTCGTTTCTGACCATTACTACAAAAAGAGTGGAGTGCAGATAATGCAGAGAGTTGAGAACGTAGCCAACTTCGAGTGGCAATGGGGCACTGTTATAAACTGCTTATCACGAGTATTAGACTATCCGGACATTAACATTGCAGTGAATACATTAAAAGCTCAACGGTGTCCTATAAAGCTTCGTGATAACGGAGCTTATAAAAGTATATAGTATATTTCGTCGAGAGGTATTTAGGAAACCGAGTTTGGGAATTATGGCTGTAGAAATATAGTGATAAATATACGGACATCATTTGCAGCGAACTGAAGTAAACCTTTGGATATACAGCTATTGTAGTACTTTGTAGTGTGGAACAATTATTACTTCTACGATAAGGATATTTGTAGCAGTTGAACGATATACGAAACTTAACACTAGTAAAATATACGATTCCGCTACCTACATTTTATAGTTGATATTTAGTTAATTAGCGATTGGATCGATCAGCATGTAATATTTTAAAATAGCAGAATATAATGGCAGAAATTCTAATTTTGCTAATATTTTTACGAATAACAATGTAATACTAAAAACTAAAAACTAATCACAAATAATGCTCTTTTTTATGTTTTGTACTGATTGTGTTATACCAGCTTTTTATTGATCTCCATTTCTTAGCTAATATATTTTCATTAAATTCTGTTACGCAACAATGTTACAATATTACATTATTATGTTTTAATTCTACTCATTGAATTTAATTCGAATATTCTGAGTAATTGAGTCTTTCGTTCACTTAATTAAAAATTATCTGTTAAGAAAAAGTAAAACTAAACGTAAATACTAAGGAGATCTAGAATAAGAAGTTACTAACAAGCTTGTTGGTTCAACTGCAGTGATAGTAATAATAAAATAAGCATCTAATTCAAAAAATAAATAAACGAAGTATGACTAAAACTCCACATTAGTGTCTTATTAATGAAAAAAAAGCTTATATAGAAAATTCTAGGGATTAAACAAATTTTACTTTGATTTATTCAATAATTCCTACAGGGAAACAAACTACCAGATAGGTTTAAAAATATAAAATACTTCAATGTGAAGATAATCTATAGGTGCGTTTACACAGGGCAGGGTGAAATTATCATTAAGATTAGCGCGAACTTATTTGCAATATTCTGCCGTAATTCTTAAAATAATTCAGGTTAATAGTTTCATTTTCTATTTTTTTTTTGTTATAATTGTAATTTTTTATATTGATTTATCTAATATATGCCTGTTGAAAATTTAGTAGTTTCGCATTTGAATATCAGATCGCTGTTGCCATCGTTAGATTTATTTAAAGATTAATGTGTTAATCGAGACAAATTTTAGTATATGTTGTTTGAGCGAAACGTGATTAGATAGAAGCATCCTAGATGCGGACATCAGAATTGAAGGTTATTCAGTTATAAGATGAGATAGAGGGTCACGTGGGGGCGGTGTAGCAGTTTATTTGAGAGATTATCTAAATTTTGAAGTATTTGAGAGTAATTATTCTATAGAGGGGCTTTGGTTGACAGTAAAGATAAGAGACTGTACTTTTGGTATAGGTGGAGTATATAGGCCTCCCACCTATAGTTATCATTTATTTATTGATTAATCAATAATTTATTAGTATTATTATTAGTATTATTATTATTATTATTATTATTTATTTATTTAATTGTAATCGATAATCTTATTGTTGTTTGATTGAAAATTGGGTTTAACCTGGTTTAATCCTAGAGTTGAAGTTGAAAAAATTGGGTTGCTTTCAGTTGTAATTGTAGGATTACTATCGCGTAATAATCATTCCGCTGATAAGACTTGCGTCTTAGTGGATCTTCGTTGCAGAATATGATTTTCCCCAGAATGTAAAAGTGTAAAAGAACAAGATGAAAACCTGTATAAATAAAATAAGAAAAAAATAGGAAAAATGAACTAGGAAATAAACGACATAGGAATATAGGCATATTTTGCGTTGTAATAGTTTTTGTTTGGGGGGTCTCGCAGGCGGCGTTTTGTGGGGTGCACCCTGTGAGCGTGGCCTGTGTTGCTTCCGCGAGAGGACCCCGGGGGTGGAGTGCTTTGGCGATTCATCCCTGTGGCAGGTGTCGGGGTGGAGGAAAATAATAGAAAAAAAAATTATGTTCTTCTTCTTCTTCTTCTTCTTCTTCTTCTTCTTCTTCTTCTTCTTCTTCTTCTTATTATTATTATTATTATTATTATTATTATTATTATTATTATTATTATTATTATTATTATATACCGTGTCTATTAGCAGTTTCTGCAATAATCATGAACAAATTTAAAAGTTTATGTAAAAAAAGAGAAGACGTTGGCGGGTACGTGCCATCAACATTCAAAGAAAACAACAGAGACCATTTAAATTTAATTCTGGAAAACTTAAATAATGATACCAATTTCTTTTTCTTATGTACAAGAATGAGTGTTGATTTATTTGAAAATAGTAGAAGCAAATCAACGGTCAGCCAAATACTGCGGGAATCGCAATCAAATACTGCGTTTGAAGCGCTGTAGACTGCACTACAGCCTGTCTACTCACCAAGACGAGGCATACATACATGCACATTTGTACAAATTATGTTACAAATGGTAGTTTCTTGAATAACTGGCAGTCTCCTAAATGTGTGTGTAAACAACCTCACAATTCTGGCTTTTCATATTACAATTATATGAAAACTTTTAGTATTTTATTTAGTGTATGCAATGCAAACTATAAATTTGTGGATACAGAAGCCTATGAATCTTCAAGTGATGGAGGAATGAATAGCAAAAAAATCAAAGAAAATTAAACCAAACTATATACATAACAATGATGTAAAGAAAGCATTTTCAATGACTTTTGTTTTATAGCACATTATCATAGAAAGGAAAAGAAATGAATGCGTACACCCAAAACATAATTTATTTAAATTTTATTCTATTTGTCATCATCGTAAAAGTATAAATGGAAGTTGCAATAGAAACGATTAATGTTTATCAAAAACGAATAATACGTACGAAATTAGAAAATCAAATCAAAAAGATTTCAAAGATTTATATGTTATTCTTTCTTAAATGATATAGTTACCAAATGTTTCTATAGATTGACACCTATTACATTGCATATAAATTCAATTGTTACTCTTACATCTCGATGTACTTTGACGCACTTCCTTTGTAAAATGCATAATACAATGTACGTACCTACATATTAATGCTGTTATTTTGTACAAATACGCTTGGAATTATTTTGTATCAGATAACCAAATATATATTGTATTTATTTGGAAAAAAAGAAATCCTATAATCTATATATTTGAAGCAAATCAAAAATTACAAAAATTTTCTCTTGGAATATTAACTCTCTCTTAGTAAATTTTAATAGATAGGAAATTCTAAATCGTCTGAAGAATTTTAATAAATATTTCACTAACAAGTTATACATGGTGACGTATAGATTAGTGCCAGATAAGGCATTAATTGCATTATCTAACACCTCTAAATCTTTTTCCAGAGCAAGCGTTATGTTTCGAAAACATAATCCCATTCAGGTTGTTCCCAATTGATATGGATGCTTTTACGAAAAGCACCACAGCAAATTTTTAAGGTTAATATCGTACACTTCTATCTTATCAGACACTACGATTCCATCTTTACCGATGCAAAACAAATTAGCCTCATTTCAACTATACACAATATATGTGCTCGAGCTTCCTCTTTATATAGATGAATATTTAAAGTTGTATACGCCATCTGAAACAATCATTTGTCTTAATGTCCTCATACTTGGTAAATGTAGTACTTTGCTTACGTATTCATATATCTTTGGTCCCAAGAAATACAGATTTAAAGCAAATACCTAACTTTGCATCTTTGTGTTCTGCGTGAAACTTTACAATGAATGCTAATTCACTAATTTAGGAGATAACAATGACACATAGTTGAATGAAATGTTTAAATCACCAGGAACACTTGTTGGAGTCTTCCGAACCTTCGGCTTTGAGAGCTATTTTGAGTTTATATTTCCTAAGCGAATTTGAGCCTCAGGTCTTGTTGATTTAAAATCCCATGTCAATTGTATCCGCATTATTGTTATATAAATATATATAATAAAATCAAATATTTTTAAATCATCTTGATGGGCTTCTGTGACCATTCTAGTTTCGGAATCTACTTGTATCTAATATGTGCTGTTTTGTTAGAGGAAAATTAAAAGTTCAAAGTTAATAAAGAGAATGTCATAACCTCAAAAGCATGCATACAAATTGACACGAACCGGCACCTGCACTGATGTGATTGGTCGGTTGTATTAATATGAGGGACACGCTATATATTTTGAGATGCCACAAAAGTAGAGAAGTTAGAGCTGGCAACACTGCGTTTCTAAATACCACCATCCTTAAGTAGTAAACTCTGACTGTCAGTTGAGTCGCTGCTGTCATAGAGTAAACGTGGTAGATACGATTTGTCATCGAAACATGGACTTGTCAAGAGAACATGTACGCGCAATGATTTACTACGATTTTAAGGTCGGTTTAAGTGAACAACAAAGTCTTAAGCGATTGCAACTCGCATTTGGTGGTGAAAGTCCTTCACGTGCAACTATGTTTGCTGGTATAGCGAATTTAAAAGAGGACGGATATCGCTTGGTGATGAGGAACGTACCGGTAGGCCCTGTTCTTCACTTACCGCTGGAAACATTGAGAGTGTGAGACGTATGATCGACGAAGATCCAAGATGCACCTATCAAGTGATTAGGCAACTCTTGGTGTTGGATCCGCAACAGTAAATTCAATTTTACATGATTATCTTCAGATGAAAAAAATTGTTACTCGTTGAGTGCCACACACCGACTTCCAAAAAGCGGAGCGAGTAAGAATCGCTCGGGAAACATTGGAAATGTTAAATAATGGTGGACATCGCATTCTATCAAAGACAGGTGATGGAACTTACATCCCATTTTACGATATTCCTACCCGCCAGGAAAGCCGCGTGTGGATCCACGAAGATGGACCAACACCAACAATGGCCAAAAGGCAAAGGGCTGTCGAGAAAGTTATGTACGCAGTTTTCTTCCGTAGTACCGGATTAGTAAAAGCAATAAAGCTAGAAAATCAACGTACAGTCATAGCAAACTGGTACACTACAAAATGTTTACCTGCTGTTCTTGAGTCAGCCAACATTCGCGGGTTAATGTTGCATCACAACAATGCATCGTCACACAGTGCACAGCAGACAGTTGAATTTTTACGTGAAAATAAGGTAAAAGTCATTGAACATCCACCCTATTCGCCTGATTTGGCCATGTGTGATTTCTGGTTGTTCTTCAACCTAAAGAAATATTTACGTGGTCGATGTTTCACGACGGAGGATGAGATAGATGAAGCAATTCATCTATTTTTTGAGAGCATTCCAAGAGATGACTGGCTTCACGCTTTTATGTTGTGGAAGCTTCGGTTACAAAAGTGCATTGATGCAGGAGGAGATTATTTTGAACATAAATAAAATCATTTTCGTAAAAAGACTTGTAGTTTTCTTGTATCTCAAAATATATAGCGTGACCCTCGTACAACGCACAGTGGGACGAAGTAACGAAAACGCGATCAAAATTCTAACGACACCAATTTCTAAAATAAATCAAACAAAAATTATTATTACCGAAAAAATAACATCAATTAACAATTCGTGTTAGTTATTTAATCACTTTTATCACTAAGGTCTTCTTCATCTGAAGCGACGACGTTATCCACTGTCACTGTGGACGGAATGTCCAGTTGATCCAGCAAACTAGAGGCTTCAACAGAGAGGCTGTTATTTATTTTTAAACATAGACTGATAAGTGGATCTGAAGACACAAGAAGTAAATGTATCAGATCTGTATTTCTAGCCACCCTAGATGTTTTTCGTGTGAAATGTGTTCTGAAGGCTTTGAGGTCTTTATTTCTAACTTCTTGGGCTTCCTCCGATAATTACCCAATTGGCAGTAAAAAACTAGATATAACAGAGGACCCATGCAAGAGAATTTTGTGTATACTGGCGGGCATGTAAAACTAACAGTATACTTTTACATAAAGTACTGTCTTTACAGTAGTTATCAAATTCGTCTGTCTTAATCTTAAATCCAGAGGCTAAAACTTGTAAAATTACGCCAAAGCGCCTTATTAGTTCTTCATTGACTCCAGTGATTTCAGCTGTTTTTTATAATTTTGAAAGAAACGACGCGCGGTGTTTCCGTCGTTAGAGGTTCCAGATCCTCCTGGCTGCATCTGATCTACTATGAGTCCTAATTCTCCTCTAAGTCGCGTTTGGACAAAGACTTTCTTTTCCTTCAACTTGTTCAAAAATTCGCCTCTAGCCTGCCATTTCTTAAAATCCAGTCGATAAGAAATATGTAGAATACATTCGAGAAAACGTAACCCGGCGTGCAATGTGGATAAACCAAAACGAAATGTACTTTCATCTGTAACTTTTGTTGATACTTTATTTAAATCATTCATCTCTTTTGGTGTTGCGAGGCATATATAACATTTTTGCGATGATAAATTTGTTGTTGCAGCATCGTAGATTCTTCCATCCACCATCGTTAGCAGCATTGTGCACGTAACTTGTATCTTTTTTGTGTTAATTACAAATTTCGTAGGTTTTAAATTCGAAATTTGTTTCTCGATGTACTCAATCTCTTTTTGAGAAACAACAGTCGTTTCTTTTATGAATTCAATTTTTATTGGTCTACAGTACCGCGCAGAAGACGGTTTGGGTTCTTCTTGAAGGTTATTTACAGATTCTAGTAAGAGAAGCTTGAAAGCTGTATTACTCAACAATGGAAATGAGTTGGCTTCAATCCCAGTAGGTCACTCAGTCTACTTAAAAGAGAGTTATGACAACATGAAGTTCCTTTTGGATAAAATACAATATAACAGACATCAGTGGATGGTCTGTGGACATCTGAAAGCTATCGGTATTTTATTAGATCAGTAACAGGGGTATACTAATTTTCCATGTCATTTGTCTGAATGAGATAGCCGGGCAAGAGGGAAGCATTGGACGCAACAAAATTGGCCTAATCGAACCACTTTAACTCCAGGATGTAAGAATGTAACTGACAATAGCCTAGTGGATCGTAACAAAATACTATTACCACCTCTTCACATCAAGCTGAGGGTGATGAAGCAGTATGTCAAAGCTCTCGATAAAGAGAGGGATTGTTTTAAATATTTCTGCAACAAGTTCCCTTCTCTCTCAGAAGTGTAAAAGAAGGAAAATTTGTGGGACCACAAATCAGAAGTGTTTTCAAAGATACGCAGTTTGAAACTACAATGACTCCAGAAGAAACAGAAGCATGGAATGCCGTCAGAGATGTAACTGAGAAGAAAGCATCAAAGATCCAAGCTATGCAGAAATAGTAGCCAATATGCTCGAGAAACGGACGATGGAGTACATCAATGATAGCGGATTACTGCTGGCTGCTCCAATGAGAGGATTCTGCAGGAACTCACAACAGAAAATCTAAGAGAAGATCACTGAAAGTCAAACGAAAACGTTATTATTGATGCAATGACATTAGAGTGAACTAACATTCTGCATTTCCAAATAATACAACCAGTACTTTCGTCGCAGTTCTAATAATATTCATAATATATGTGTATCTTTCCTATAATAAACATTGTATATTCTTCATTCTAGATTTGTAAAAAAACGTGATGTGATAGGAAAAAATTGATGACGTTTTTGAAAATGCAGGTACTCAATTGTACATAATAATTTGTTAGAAGTGAAACAGCTCTCACAAAGTTTCGTTTTGTGTTATTAATAACCAACTATCCTCTTGAAACCATTTATACAGAAAACTATAAAGATCAAAATATAAGAAATGTCCCAACTCCTTCACTTCCTCCACTATGTTTGATTTGTATTATTTATTACATATAGTCTTTTCATTGGAAATATTGTATTGATTCAAATACAGAATAAAAAAACCGTTTCCAATTATATTGCACTCCATATACAATTAAAAAAGAGAAAGTTATTTTTCATTGTATTATTACTACGAAACTCCTATACATGTATGTACATACGTATATGTATAAACTTGCAATAAAACTTTGCGCTTTCGAACATTTCGCTCAAGTGCTGGTTAATTATCTTATCACTACATAGGATAATTGAGTTTCTTTCAAACTTAAATTGGTTTATTCGCATTTGGTAACTTCTTCACCGAACCCTATTTAATTTCAACTTAAGTGGCTTCGAGTCGAAAGTATCCTGAAACAAAGATTCTTTCTCCTTTATTTATCAACTTATAAAAGTTTCAGCTTTCGTTTCAATGATCTCATGGAAATCTTATGTGTGCAAGCATGCCTTTATTTCCCTCGAAATATACTTTTATAATCCCACGCGGGGATAGTACGGAATTTTGTTACTACAACTTTTAGTTTTTAAGTATAGGTCGGAATAATTACAGTAGGATATAGAAATGTTGTATGTGAGTTTAGTTTTTCTCTAATAACTACAGGATAAACGAACCTACGTAAAAAACATTAGACATGATGTTGAGAGGTTGTACAAGAAGAACTTATAATTACATGGCAGAAAGTAAAGGAACGCGAGATCTTATAAGTTAAAGTAAAAAATATTAAATTAAGAAAATCAAGTGCGTTTATTTTTAGCAATTTACTTACAAAAATGTAGTATAATTTACTTTCAGCTGTAAATCAGCTGGTGTATATAAAACGCTATAAAGATAGGTGTATTAAAAATAGATGAGATAAATGTTATTCAGAATAATACTGAAAATAATGTTGGAAAATTACACTGGTTAACAAGGTTTTTGCCCCAAGTGTAAAAATGCCTGTTTCCTATGTATTTTTGCACGCTGAATTCAAATTCACTTTCAAAATTACTGCATCACCTACAGTTTTTGAGTTGCAGTATATCCACGTAGCATAATACTGTGTGCTTTACAATAAAATGCCGATAAATATGCCGGGATATTTAGGCATTTGAAATAAAATGTTACACAATATTGCGTAATTCTAAGTAATCTGGCGCCATTCGGAACAGGCAGAACAGGTCTCGACAAGCTGGCCGGGAGCAATATCTTTGGCCGGGAGCGCAGTTGCATAAATTGACCGGCTAGGGAACATTGCAGCTCCACATTTGCCTTTTTCTAACCCTTGAGAAAGTGTGCTGTTGATACCCCAAGTGCCACTGAAATGTTATGAACTTTATTTTGGTTGTAAAGTAGGCGACCAGGATAAAAGTTGGGCCCCCATATTTGCTGTGTCACATGTCTTCGGCTTCTCACAGCATGGGCAAAAGATTCACGTCATATGCCTTTTGCAGTTCCTATGGTATGGAGAGAACCTAAAGACCACGTTTCGGTCTGCTACTTCTGCCTGACAAATATAACTGGTATTACATCAAAATCTAAACACGCTGTTGTATACCATAATCTACCATCTGCACTGAGACCAGTACTTCACAACGAGGAGTTACCTGTACCAGCACCTGCAGAGTCTAGTGGTGAGAACGCACATCAAGTAGCAGAAGAAAATTTGAATTTGAATCCCACATTTGAATCAGGATGTTCTTCAAATGAACCACATTTGCTGACTCGAGGAGACCTTAGTGACCTCGTTCGCGATTTAAATCTGCCTAAGAAACAAGCCGAACTTTTTGGATTCAGATTCAAGGGCTGGCATCTACTTCAGAGTGACACAAAAATTTCGTTTTATCGCAGTCGTCATGCCAAATTCAATGATTACTTCACCCTTGAAGATGACCTGGTGTTCTGCAATGATATTGTCTCGGTTATAAGTGCACTTGGCCATGAATAGCACACTGATGAATGGCGTTTGTTCATTGATTCATCCAAAGCTAGCTTAAAAGCCGTTTCACTTCACAATGGAAATAAATTGCCCTCAATTCCTCTGGCCCACTCAGGCAACATGAAGGAAACATACGACAACATGAAGATTCTTTTAGAAAAAATCAAATACGATGAATTTAATTGGAATATCTGCGGCGATCTGAAGGCTGTAGCGCTATTACTCGGATTGCAACTTGGCTACACGAAGTACTGTTGTTTCCTGTGTGAGTGGGACAGTCGAGACAAGAAAAACCATTATGTAAAGAAAGTGTGGCCAACACGAACATCATTGACTCCAGGAGCTAAGAATGTCATCAACCCCCCTCTTGTCGATCCTCAGAAAATGTATCTGCCCCCTTTACGTATAAAACTAGGACGTATGAAAGACTTCGTCAAAGCAATGGGCAAAAACGGTCGCAGATTCGCGTATTTCAGGAATAAGTTCCCCAGAATCAGTGATGCTTAAGTAAAGGAGGGTATATTTGTAGGACCCCAGATCAGGGACTTGTTTCGAGACGAAAAGTTCGATATAGAGCTGAATAAAAATGAAAAATCCGCCTGGCTGCCATTTAAGAATATTTGTGAGAACTTTTTAGGCAATCACAAATCCGAAGACTACAAGAACATTATAAAAGACCTTTTGACCTCATATGAAACATTGGGGTGCAATATGAGTCTAAGAATTCATTTTTTAGACTCACATTTAGATTTTTTTCCCGGACAATCTTGGAGCCGTCATTGACGAACATGGGGTGGAGCCCCTCTATGCTGGCAGACTATTGCTGGACACGGATGAGAGACGTTCCTGACGCTAAATATAGCAGAAAATCACACATTTATACATTTTAGAAACATTTTCAGTTGTTTTATAAATTAACACATTATACACGTTGTTCTACTATTTATTGTGCTGTCACTTAGAAACTCTGCCTGATAGAATATTTCTGAAAAAAGATTTGAATTCAGCATAAAAGATGTTGCAAGGTTCATATATACTAATTTGCGTGACAAGAAAATGTTTAAATTTTGTTAACCAGTGTTATTAGAGCAATTTAATAGTCTATTTGTTGAAGATAGATTAGGGAAATTGAAAGGTTTTCAATTAGAAGTTCCTATTAACCCGAAGGTGAAACCAGTAGCGCAGCATCCAAGAAGGGTACCACTCAACTTAAGGAAATTGGTGGAGAAGGAAGGAAGAAAATTATATCATTGAGAGAGTTTATGAACTCACCCTCTGAATATCGCCCATTGTGACATTGTAATAAGTGGAAAGAACATAACGAAAGATTGCAGAAAGTTTTAACGAAAATTGAAAATGCTGGGTTTACCTTAAATAAAAGTAAATACCAGTTTGCAAGGAAGAATTTTTAGGACTTGACATTTCTAAGCAAGGAGTAAAACCAGCTAAATGAAACCTTTAAGTCATACAAGAGTTTACACAACTAAGAAATATGGAAGAAACTAGTAGTTTTTTAGGATTGGTGGACTTTTATAAATTTTGATCTACCTTAGTCAATAGGTGTTAGACGCGGATTTATGAATGCACGGTAAAGTTTGAAAAATAATTCTGTCAACTTTTTTGTTAACACACATATTTGAATGAAATTTTGGTTAAAAGCATTTCAAAGCCGTCTGAATTCAGTGGTGTACTCAAATTTTTAATAAAAATAAATAAAATATTCCTATTTTCGACCTCAGAAAATAATCATAATGTGCTTTGAAAATGTAGATGAACTTCCGAAATGTTGTGTGCAAGTAGACTTTTTGATCTACTATGTACTAAAAAAAAAATGGTTTCGGTTTAATGTAAAATATAGGTTTTACAGGGGTGTCTACATTTCAAATGGTTCACACTGTATATAAAAAGTAGCAATTTCGAAAATGCAAACACTATATAGAAATGTGACACTGTTAATCTTACAAAAATGTTTAGGTCATCAGCATATTACGGACCTAACACGGAATCTTGAGGTACTCCAGTTCGTGATATATAAGATGCGAAGCCGCAGTAGGCCCAGATAAATATGATTGAAAAACTTCAATCAAATCTGAAGAAACTCCAAAACTACGGGTATGAGAAGTACCCGTGTTTGAAGACAGATGGTGCTCTGTGTAAAAATCTGCATTACCGACTGCGGGTACTATTCATTAATCCACTACTATCAAAATTTCGGAGATTCATCAAGTAGTGCTGTTTTGAGAGCTGTTGAAAGCGAGCAAGCTTATGTATTTCTGGAATCATGGAAAGAGAACAATACTGGTCAATGATTCAAAAGGAAGTTGGATGCAGTTTATAAGGACCATGCACCTTCAATGACTACTATCAGACTATACTGGTTTAATGAATGGCGTGGCCGAACACCCGTCTTTGATGAGGAGCGACCAGGTTGACGCATTGAGGTGATTACGGACGATATAATCAATAAAATTCATAATAGCGTGTTAGCAGACCGCCGAGTGGGGATTAAAGAGATACCTGATACGGTAAACATCTCAATTGAACGTGTGCAAAACATCTTTCACGAAAAATTGAGTGTGGGAAAGCTATCGGCAAAATGAGTGCTGTATCGGCTGACGGTTGATCAAAAACGCAATCGGGTGATAACTTCAGAGCAATGTTTGGACATGTTTAAGGGCAATACGAGAGAGTTTCTGCAGCGTTATGTCACTCTAGATGAAACATAGATGTATTACTGCATGCCAGAAACCACAGGTCAATTGGCGGCTTTTTCCTGGCGAACATGCGCCAAAGAAGGTGAAGACGATTTCATCAGTCGGAAAAGTTATAGCGACGAACTTTTGGGATACTACGCTGATTTATTGGATTGATTCTACACTGAACTAATGAGAAACAGGCTCCACCTAGCGAAGAAGAAGTTCTCTACCATGATGATAACGCCTCGACCATCGGCAATTGCGACAGCAAAACTAGTCCAGTTACGGTACGAATTGGCGCGTCATTCACCATACTCTCAAGATTTAGTCTTCTGTGATTTCTTTTTCTAAACTTGATGAAATGGTTTGGCGGAAAGCCGTTCACGTTAAAAGAAGAGGTCATTGCCGAGACAGAGGGCTATTTTGCAGAGTTCGACAAATCCTATTATTTCAATGGCTTACAAAGGCTGGAATATCGCTGGATTAAATATATAAAGCTACAAGGAGATTATGTGGAGAAATAAGTTTAGTAAATGCAAAACAATTGCGTTATCTTCCTTAACACAAGTACTTATCATAGGATCCTTGTAGGAAGGATTATTCAGTCGGTGGAACGTAGTCATGCAACAAGCATACGAAGAATTTTGACACGTTTGGACGTTGCACATACAAGAGTATGGTAAACATTACGTACACATGGCTTCTATCCTTATCATTTACAACGGATTCAACATCTTTACGCAAAAGATGAAGCTAGACTACTGAAATTTTGTCAGTAGCTCATTACTAATCGTCAAGTTATCTCATTAGTACTGTTCACTGATCAAGCTGTACTTGTTTTATATTATTTAAATAATTAATAAATGCATTCAATAAGTCATCTATCTTTGCAACACCTTTTGAAAATCTTTTTGTGGGTAACATTCAAACAGTCGTGTTTTTGTTATCATTTAGGATTGGACATATGTTTATAGGAACTTTTTTATATAAAATAGTCCATACTACCACCTCCTTAAATATTTACTATTCCTCTTGAAGCATCTTGTATGCTGGTTGTAAGAGAATTTTATATTATATAAGAAATTTATGGAATAGTAGGGTGTACAGATATCGATTTTACTAAAGCATAAACTTGTATTTATGTCGATACTCACCGGGAAAGGTTTGAAAATTTTAAAGAGAAAAATGCATAACGGAAGTGGCGCAATAAGCGCTGTGTTGTGCGACAATGCTTGTAGACGTCTACCTGGGATATCGAAGTCGCTTCACGATCCTACATGTTAAGATCAAGTCGGTATTAAGGTCTTCCGACATGGATGATGTACAACCTTTCCTTGTAATAACATCACGTAAACTATAAGACAAGCCTTTCTGTGTAGGAGAAACATTGACAAACGAATAGTAGCCAATTTTAAAAGGCTACAGGAGTCATCCCGACAAGAAAGAATCGCAACTACAACGATCCTTTGTCGAATGTTTCCACGTGTATGGGTTGTATAATGTTCTTTCGTTATTTTTGTGTCCCATGAAGGCGTCTTGTAAATATATTTTATTTTCAACGATTGTAGCGTATTGCAAAATTACCTTAATTTTATCCAAATGCTATTTATAGGTAGTTGCACGATCTCCACTCTCATATAACCTGCAACTAGTTGACACTATTTGTATTACGATAAAGTTAAGTATACGAAAAGATTGTTCTAGAACAACTATCGCTAACATTTTTTAATCTTAATTGTATTCGAAAAGTATCAAAACACTATTGAAAAGAATCTACAACGGAGAGCTATAGAAAGTTCAAAATATTGATGTGGTAATATACGTTGTATACAAGGTTTTCACAAAATAAAACACAATAATAAATTTAACGTTATTGAAGTAAGTCTGCATAAATGCAACTTAGGTTTTCGATGTCCTTTCTAGAATTGATGAAATCAGGAGACTTATTAATATAACACTGTTCATCATTAGGTTAATGTTGTCAAATTAAAGGACGACCGTTCTGTAAGTGGATGCTTAAGGCGCTTGAACGAGTGTCATTACTAAAGGTGCCACCAATGAGTGCTGTGGTATTGCATTAAATTGAACGCGAAGTCTTAACATAATATAAGTTTGTGACTAAAGATGTTGGGACGGATTTTTCATTCTGAGTAAGTCGGCAGCTTTAGTCATTATAGACATCCCTTCTATATCCTGAAATGTGATTTTTCAACTTTTGTGACGTTTGACTGATATAGCAACAAGCAGAACAATCATTGCTGTTGATTTGATAAATCAAATTAGATTTCTCCAAATGATAACTTTTCAATTATTGAAACCTTTAAATAAGTTAAAAATCTTATTACTCAGATTTGGTATATGTTGCAGCTTATGGTGCGTTCAGCAATGTTGCCAAAACTAAAGCTCGGTGGGGTAGTTTCATCGCCAGCAATAATGCTAGGTCGAGGGGAAGGCTATCATAACATACTAAGAGAAGCCGAATAGTGGTTCTTTTTTAAGGTGTCATAAAGCAATTTAGGGTTCCTGTCGTGGTGAATTAGGTGACAAATGGTAAGGATACGATATTTTTTAGGATTAGATTAATTTTAGATTTGGGAAGATGGCAAGATATATAGCTAAGTAGTCAAAATTATTGGTGTTGCCCTTAAAGAATTTAATACTTTCAGAATCAAACATAGTTTCCAACATGCTGCCAAAATTTATAACTATCAATTACATTTGACATTGTTTCTTTTTCTATAAACTTCTCCCTTGACTTAGTTCTTACTATATCTGATAACTTCCATCTAATTTCTGAACATTGCTCTATATCTGTACCTCTCTTTTTGAAAATCGTTCTTTTGGGTTCTTTTCTGAAAAGATTGGCTGCCCTAGGGATGGTCCTAGTAGCCCTTCAATAGCTGAAATTGTTATGAACGCTTTACTACACCACACTAAGGCTTCTGTCGATTTTGAATTTCCTTTTACTTTTCAAATTGTTAACGATCTCTCTATCGCTTTACACAACGACAATGTCTAAAGTACTTTGAATGTTTTCAACAGCGAGGTTAGATGCACAATAGAAACAGAAATCGAATAAAGTGTTCCTTTTCTCAATACTAAAGTTATTAGAGATGCCAATAATTGCATTAAACTAGGTTGGTATTGCAAACCAACCAGTTCAGGTCACTATCTTAACTTTAGATCTTGCTATCCCCTCAAACATTAAATTAGTCCAATCCTGACCCTTAAATATGGAATACTTAATATATCCAATACAATTTAGCACGGTAGGAGCCTTAAATTACTTTATGAAATTTTGAGAAAGAACCACTATCCTGCTTCTCTTATTAGTAAGTTGCTACATTCTTCCTGTCGACCTAACAGTATCGTGGTGGGTGATGCTGTTTCTGAAATTACCACACCAAGCTCTAGTTTTGACAGCATTGCTGATCAAACCGTTTACCATAAGCTGCAACATATGCCAAATCTTAGTTACAAGCTTTTTAACTTATTTAAGGGTTGCAATCATTTAAAAACTGTAACCTATCCACCTAAAAAACTTAATGTTTTCTTGAAAACCTAAAGATAGGATAAAACAATCGGAGAAATCTAATTTGATTTATCAAATCAACTGCAATGATCGCTGTGGTTGCTATATCGGTCAAACGTCAGGAAACTTCTTTATAGAACAGTCATTCTTTTAATTTTGACGTTAAAATACTTGATGTTGAACAGAATTATTTTAAACGTTGCATCTTAGAAGTGTGTCGCATTAGTAAGTGACCTGATCCCATCACTTATAGAAAGGACATCGAAAACTTAAGTTGCACTTTAATAACGTTAACTTTATTATTTTGTTTTGTAAAAACCTTGTATGCAAGGTATATTACCACAACAATATTTTGAACTCTGTATAGCTCCCGTTTTTGCATTATTTTCAATATTGTTTTTACACTTTTCAAATATACAGTATGTTTACTTAAGTTGGCTGCATATGGAAAACTTTTTATTATTAATTTTAAGGAAAAATGTGACTTTATAAAATGTTCTACTTTCTGACAAAATAATATTAACAAATTCAATTTTGAGGTTGTACGTATAGGGTAGTCAAAAATGGGTAGGTCGCCTCGGTATCTTGCGAAACATTTTCGAATTTTGAAATTTTGACTTCTGATACTTAAAGATCATAAGAAAGTAGTAATGTAAAGTCGTTTTCTGATATGTGGGATAGTTTTCGAGATATTCGACTTAGAACTTACTTTGTAATTTTAAACAATGTTCTAAACAAATCAGGTTCAAATACACAGTCATATCTAGACAAAAGATTGCTAACATGTAAAATTAAGCGTTTTCTGATGATTAACTGATAAAATAAGTGTTAACAGAAGTTCAGATTCAAAAATCGCTGTAGCGGAAAAATAACTGACCTTAGACTGCTATGTGTTGGTAATTTCTTTTCTAGAATTTCTCGAAATATTCAAAACTAATATAATATACAGATGCTCCATAAAAAAATTAAATTAGCAGTTCAGCATAATCTAATTAATTGTATTAATTTCTTAAATACTTCAGAGGTCTACTGTTAATATTGCAGTGCATTGTTTCTCATATACCAATCGCGCTTTGGGAATACTATTTCACTAAGGTCAAATTACATTTGGTAGTTATTTATGTAACAGTGTTGATTATTTTTCTTTTATTTAATACCAATAATTTCAGCTTAATTTTAGTTACTTGAATGAATGCTTTATAGATTTTGGGTCTTTTATACTGCTTGATTCTAATTTCATACGCTTCAGATACTTTACTAATGCACAAAGTTTTGATGTAAATGTGTTGTGGGTGATTATTTTTGACGTGAAACAGTCATTCAGAATTCTATTTGGGTCGTTTGAACAAATTATATAATCAGTTTATGTATGTACAAGTAAATGCATATATAGCACTATTAAGAAAATAGTAACATATGAATTGATTCGCTATGCGCACGTAATTTCTGCATCTGAATATTTTGATCTTGGTTGTAACCCAATTTGTTTATTTTGTCACGTTATCATTGGGCAAAGCGCATCGAGTTACAGAAAGATTATTATCACATTATCGCTTGTTATAATTGGCAGATCATACTAGAATTTTGTCGAATCCAGTGAGTTTGCAATCTCTGATAGGGAACCTTATCCAAAAAGAAGGTATGTTTCCATTTCTGTTCTTAAAACCTACTCCTTCCCGACCGCGATCTGATTTCACATTCTCTAGATTGAAAGTTAAATAAGCTGACCGTTCGACCACCGAAACCATTCGCAGCCTCGTTATTTGAAATATGATTAATGCGGAATAATTAGAAGCTAAATGCTTATAAATTCAATTTACTAATGGGTCTAAATAACTTTGAACATCTCTAAAAATTTCATCTACTGGCCTATTGGCGTTGATTACTTTTATTTTTTCGCCAAATCCCCCTAAGATATCATCTTTGAGGTCCATATATGTTTGCAACCTCTTCTGAAGTGTTTCTTCATTGTCATCGACTCTACTAGATTCCCTCGCTCTGTTCATTACTCGTTGTTTCAATACGTCTGGTGAGGCATCGAAAAATAGAATAACGCTCACTGGTGCAATTGCTTGTTCGAACAGAACCCCTTGTTGCCGTTCGCGTGGATATCCATCTAGTAAGAACCCTTTAGCAGTGTGTTTATATTTCATCATTTCAGTTTTGATAAGATCTAGTACAAGATCCGTTGATACTAATTTTCCAGACTCCATAATTGAAGTTAGATTAGAACTTTCTTCCGGCTTCTTTTGGACTTCCGCTCGAATTAGATCTCCAGCCGATATATGTACAAAACCATACTTCTTAACTATATGATCGCACTGCGTTCCCTTACCACATCCAGGACCACCAATTATCCATACTATGGGCACGTGAATTTTATGTTTGTCATATTTCTTTGAACATTTACATTTCCGTTTCTGTTTCTCCATCTGCTATTTTCTTTTCTATTTGTTTTAAGAGTGGCAATGGAATTTAGGAGTTGGAATCGTTTTGGATCTCTCTATGTGAATTTGACATTTGCAGTGAAATTATTTGTGACATTTGCTATACAGCGTTTTTATAATGACACTGTCCAGTAATACTAACAAAAGTATTGGTAATGGCCATATATGTTAGCAAAATGCTATAAAGACATAATGCTGCAAAATTGTCTCTTTATAAATGTAAGGTTCTTGATTGATTGATTGATTGATTTTCTACCAGAGCAGGGCTGGTCTTTACATCCCTAACACTGAAGCTTAGCAGCTTATTGTATTATTCCTGCTTTGGTTTTGTTTTACTTAAACAGGTTAGTTCCCGCAATCAGGTTTAACAGCCTATGTAGTAAATCTTTCTCCATTGGTAGTTCAATTGTGCTTCGCATAGCGAATCTGCGTTGAGCTAACGCTGCACATTCGATAATGTGAGAGGCTGTTTCCTCCTCCTCATTACAAAGTCTACATAAGGGCTCATCTTTGTAGATCCCCATCTTATGCAAGTGGCCTCTCAAACAGCCATGTCCTGTTAATAGACATGTTGCTGCTCTAAGCTGTATCTTGTTTAATTCAAGCAGGTCAGCAGTCAGATGTTGCGACGGTCTTCCCATCATCCGTTTGCTGTGCTTTTGTCCAGCTGCATGTTTCCAATTTAATTGGTGTTGTGTTATAATCCACTCATTAATTGCACCACGCACTGCACTTTTGGTAATACCTAGACCCGGTTCAGGGCCTATATGATTCATTTTTGAACCTTCCCTCGCTAGGTGGTCTGCAATTTCATTGCCCGCTATGCCCCTGTGCCCTGGCACCCATACCAGTGTGACCTTGTTGTGTTTAGACAGAGCCATTAGGGTTTGCAGGCACTCCCATACTAGTTTGGAGGTTATGCGATAAGATGCTAGTGCCTTTAAGGCTGCCTGACTGTCAGAGAGAATGCACATCGTCTCACCCTGCGGTCGCCGACGCAGACTCTCCCACGCGCAGGTTTGTATAGCATATATTTCTGTTTGAAATACCGTGGTGTATCGCCCAAGTGATACACATACTTTGTATCCCTGGTTTTCCTCATATACACCAACGCCAGATGTAGTGCCCGTTTTGGACCCATATGTGTACCAGACTAGTGTTCTTGGTTTTCTCCCCTCTCCATCCCTCCATTCTTCCCAATTCAAGAAAACTTTGAAAGGTTTGTCATAGGAGATCCTGGAGATTGTTGTATCACTACCCATATCATAGATAGGGTTTGTTACTACTGCTTCTATTCTGGTGTGCCCAGATCCACTATGGGATCTCCAGTTGCTAGTATTTTTCAGTCTGTATGCCCCCATTCTGGCTTCTCCCTTGATATAAATCTCAAGAGGAGGTAAGTTTAGCATGGTTTCCATAGCAGCTGCTGGAGTGCTTTTAATAGCTCCATGTAAGGTTCTTAGTTTACAAGAGCTAAATAAACATGTTTCTTTAGGTTATCATAAAAGTTCAATTGTGAAAGTAAAGTATGAGAAGTACGAGGCATATTCCTAAAGTAAGGGCCATTTGGTCATTTAAAAAAATAAGCTCGTGAGAAAAGGTTTTTATTGACAGTATTAGTTTACTACATTTCTACATTACTTCGCCATTCAGTTCTAAACACTTTTCGTAACGCTGCACCAGTTCCTTTAAACCCTCTGCATAGAAGTTCGCCGCCTGGGAATTGAAGTAGTTGACAACGGCAGTCTTGAGTTTCTCGTCGTTTTCAAACCGTTGCCCACCAAGCCACTTTTTCAAATGTAAGAAGAGGAAATATTCGCTAGGTGCAAGGCCGAGACTGTATGGAGGGTAGTCAAAAAGTGACGCGCGTTGTCGTGAAGGAGGATTACGACGGACGACAGTTTCCCGCGTCGTCGATTTTGGATCGCACGCCGCAATTTGGTAAGCGTTTCGCAGTACACGTCAGTTGTAATTGTTGAACCACGTTTCACGAAATCGACCAAAATGATGCCCTTTTCGTCCCAAAAAACGGCAGCCATCATTTTTCGACTCGAATTCGGAGATTGTTTTAACTTTTTCGGTTTAGGTGAACTTGAATGGCGCCACTGCATTGACTGTTGTTTCGATTTTGCATTGGTGTACGATATCCACGTCTCGTCGCCCGTAACAATGTGGGAAAACAAATCATCTCCATCTTGTCGACAGCGATCCAAAAACGCGCATTCTTTGCTCTTTGTGCTGGTCGGTGAGCATTTTCGGTACCCACCTTGCGTACAATTTGTGATATCCAAGCTTTTCTGTGACAATCCTGTAAATAGAGGTTCGTGCAACATGCGGCAATTCATCAGCCAGAGCACTAATCGTCAATCGCCGATCACCTCGCAGTTTTCGGTTCATTTGTTCAACGATGTCGTCGGTCTGAATACTGGGCCTGCCACTCCGCTCTTCATCATGCACGTTTGTGCGGTCATTTATAAAGTCTCGACAGCATTTTCTAACCTTTCCTTCACTCATTACTGAAGATCCTTTTGCACGCAAAAATCGAATCACAGCGCGCACTTCAGAACTGGCGGGAGAAACGATTGTCGCGGACGCTGCGATCTGCATTCACCGGCTAGCAAACGACTACTGAATCAAAACAACAACTGCAGTGGCTTCGTAAATAGTCAATAGATGGCGCTGCATGCGTGAATCTGTGTTCAGACCTGCCATTATTTAAATATAAACCGACGGCCCTTACTTTAGGAAAATGCCTAGTATCTTTTGCAATATAAAAAACATGTCATCTATGTTGACTTTTACTGTACTACTCTGGTTACTTACAAATCCACAAAAAATATTTACATAATCGATTAAAAACAAAACTATTTCCTCTTACTCCAACATAAATAATAGTAGAAAAATAGTAAGTAGAAATTTGCTTGAACCCTGATGGTAATTTTTATGATAACTGTTATGTATACTACCGCACATGCGCATTGTAACCGATACCTATACAGTAGTTGACAACAGACACGGACGAACACGTGCAACCTAATAAATAACTAACAGTTATCAATGTTTTATTACTAGCATTATTACGTAACAATACGTAACATGGCGCAGTTCAGTTATTTAATACTATAAGAAAAGTAGCGTGAAGTAAAGTAAAAGTGAAAACGTGAAGTGAAATAAAGAAAAAAAGAATAAAAAACCACTCAACAAAAATGGAGGTTAGAGGAATAAAACCATTGAACTTAACCGGCAATGTGTCACAAAATTGGGCTGTGTGGAAGCAGAAATTTATAAATTATCTAAAAGCAACCGGATTAAGTACGGCAGATGAAGAGAGAAAGCGTGCACAGTTGCTATTACAGATTGGAGAAGATTGTTTTCCAATATACAATACCTTCAAGTTTGAGAACGAGGAAGAAAATAAATTAGAACCGCTATTAAACAAATTCGAAAACTATTTTATACCTAAGAGGAATTTAACCTTTGAACGTTACACATTTTTAAAATGTAAACAAAAAGCGAACGAATCTTTAGATCAATTCATCACAGAGGTCCAAAACAAAGCCAGTAGCGCCGAGTTGGGAGATTTGAAAGATGATTTGGCGAAAACAGTATTTATAACAGGTATAAATAATGATTATATTAGAGAGCAATTATTGCAGGATGACACGCTATCTTTTGAAAAGGCTATTGAATACAGCTTGATGATTGAAAAAACGAAAGAAAGATCTAAATGTATGACAGAAGGGTTTGAAAATGCGGAGAATATAAATGCGATAGACAAAAGCAAGAAGAAAGGAAGAGATAAGACTATAAACAAGGGTGATGATAGAAACAAAAAGCTATGCAGCCGCTGTGGTAGAAGTCACGAAAAGAACGCGTGCCCAGCTTTCAACAAGTTTTGCATGAAATGCAAAAAGAAGAATCACTTTGCAAAGGTGTGTCGCAGTAACGAAAATATAAACGCAGTGCAAGAGAATGTAACTGATGAAGAAGAAACAAACTTTTATTATATCGATGAAGTTAGTGGATATAATAAAGTTGATGACTGGTCAGTAAAATTAAATGTAAGTAATAGACTGTTAAATTTTAAAATAGATACAGGTGCTCAAGTTAATATAATTACTTTAAACGTACTGAAATCTTTAAATACAAATGTCAATATTAGAAAAGCAGACAAAATCTTAAAATCATACACCAATGATCAACTTGATGTTGTAGGTAAATGTAATTTGCTTTGTAGATATAAGAGTATAAGTAAAAATGTTGAATTTTATGTAGTAAATAGTACAACACAATTATTGTTAGGGCTAGAAATTTGTAAAAAATTTAATTTAATTAAAAGAATTGATAGTATAGCTAGTAATAGTAATAACTATGAACATATAACAACTAAATTTAATCACATTTTTGAAGGGATAGGTTGTACAAAAGGTTTATATAAAATAGAAATCAAGGAAGATGCAGAACCAAAAGCATGCCTCTCAAGGAAAGTTCCATTAGCCATGATGGATAGTCTAAAAAAAGCTCTAGAAGGAATGGAAAAGGACAAGATAATAAGAAAAGTTACACACAGCACAGATTGGGTTCATCGTATACTAATTGTGAAAAAACCTGACAATTCGTTGAGAATCTGTCTTGATCCAAAAGAATTAAACAAAGCAGTGAAAAGGCAGCGCTATAAATTACCTACAATAGAAGAAATTTCCAGTAAGTTAGCAAATGCAAAAATTTTTAGTACTCTAGATGCGAGAGCAGGATTTTATCAAATTAAGTTAGATTCAAAAAGTGCAGATCTATGTACATTTGCTACGCCGTTTGGTCGATACCAATTTTTGAGATTACCATATGGTATTAGTGTCGCCCCAGAGGTATTCCAAAGAATTTATTCACAACTATTTAATATGGATGGCGTGGAAATTTATATAGATGATATTTTAATACATGCCACGACGAAACAAGAACATGATATAATTCTGGAGAAAGTTTTTAAAGTGGCAGAAGCAGAAAATATTAAATTTAATCTTTCGAAGTGTAACTTTGGAAAAGAAAAAGTAAGGTACATGGGTCATGTGTTTTCAAGTAATGGAGTACTACCAGATCCGTTGAAGATTAAGGCAATAAAACAAATGCCATCCCCAACTAGCAAAGAGGATGTACAACGTTTTTTGGGAATGCTAACGTACCTAAGTAAATTTATACCGAATCTGTCTCGCCTGAGTAGTCCATTTAGAGATGTGGTAAGGAAAGATTCTATATTTGAATGGAATGACAGATTAGAGGATAAATATAAAAAAGTTAAAGGGATATTGAGCGAAGAAACGTTGCTAAACTATTTTGATATAAACAAAACAACGACAATTTCAGTGGATTCAAGCAAAGATGGAGTAGGTGCTATACTGATGCAGGACGGAAAGCCGTGCGCCTATGCCTCGAGAGTACTTACGGATACTCAAAAGCGCTATGCGCAAATCGAGAAGGAACTTTTGGCAATTTTATTTGGCATAACAATGTTTCATCAATTTGTGTATGGTACAAAGTTTATGGTAGAGACTGACCATAAACCACTTCTAAGCATAGTCAAGAAAGCATTGAATGATTGCCCTGCTAGATTGCAAAGAATGCTGATACAGTTACAGGTTTACGATTATGAACTGAAGTTTGTACCAGGAAAACAGTTAATTCTAGCTGATTGTTTGTCAAGAGCTTATCTGAATGAAAGTGATGACGCATTCGATCAAGAGTTAACTGCACAGGTATCACTAGTAGAACTGAATTTATACGCAAATGATCAGAAGATGAAAGAACTTAAAAAACTAAGTAATGAGGACGGAGAAATTACAGATTTGAGAAAGATGGTAGCTGATGGTTGGCCTAATAGACTAAGTAAAGTCCCACACATAATCAAGCATTACTATAAATATAAAGAGATGATAGTAGAAGGAAATGGGTTGGTTTATAAAGGAACCAAAATCATAATTCCGAAGGCATTCAGACCAAAATTGTTGGAGATCATACACTATGGACATTTTGGAGAAAATAAGTGTGTAGCAAAAGCAAACCTTAGTTATTATTGGCCATTCATGAACAGGGAAATAAGCGATATGGTGCAAAGCTGCAACATCTGTGAGAAATATAGAAATTCTAATAGAAAAGAACCATTAATTTCACACGAAATAGAAAAAAAGCCATGGTATAAATTAGGCTGTGATTTATTCGAAATAGAAGGAAAGCAATTTCTATTAGTAACTGATTATTATAGCAAGTATGTGGAATTAGCAGATTTAGACAAAGATATCACGTCACGAACCATAATAGACCACTTAAAAGCAATTTTTGCAAGACATGGAATTCCATCACAGTTGATCAGTGATAATGGACCACAATTCAGCTCATATCAGTTCAAAACATTCTATGAACAATGGCAGATTAAACATATACTGGTTTCCCCCCGTTATCCACAGTCCAACGGGTTGGTAGAGCGATTTGTCCAAACTATCAAAAGAATGATTAAGAAAGCAATGGACGACAATCAAGATATCTATCTAGCACCTTTAAACTTTAGAAACATGCCTATTGATGGAAAGCACTCTCCTTCCCAGTTACTAATGGGACGAACGTTACGTGAGTTGATACCGACGACATCGCAGAACGTAGATAGAAAGGGATATGCTACTTTTATTGAAAACAACAGAGAGAAACAGAAGAAGTACTATGACAATAGAGGAGTGAGGAAATTGGAAGAGCTGAAGAAGAATCAATTAGTTAGTGTTCAACCGATGCCGCTCAGTGAGTGGAAAAGAGGAAAAGTGATAGGTAGAGAAGGTTTAAACTCATATAAAGTACAATTAGAAAATAATAAGGTCATTACTAGAAACAGACGTTTTATTAAAAATAATTTATCCAATCAACCATTTAAGTTAAATGATCGTAGTCCATTACCTTTGCATATACCTTGTAATCGTACTAATAAACCTGAGTATTCACTTAAAGATGACAATGCATTAAGTACAAAGGTACAAGACGGTTACGTCACCAGATCAGGCCGAGTTGTTAATTTACCACTTAGATATAGATAAGATTAGTTTTAAAATATCTGTATTTTATTAAAAAAAGGAAGGTGTTATGTATACTACCGCACATGCGCATTGTAACCGATACCTATACAGTAGTTGACAACAGACACGGACGAACACGTGCAACCTAATAAATAACTAACAGTTATCAGTGTTTTATTACTAGCATTATTACGTAACAGTAACTGTATATAATGCAATATTTAGAATTTTGATTGTTCTATAATTGGAATTCCTAAAGAAGAATTTTTTTCATTTTGCGATTTTGCAATATCTAAACCAAGTTTGAGAAGCAAAAAGGAACTAAAAGATTACATCAACGTGTAATAAAAGATAGAGTTTTATCAAATGTGCAGAATTCAACTTTAATAATCAAGCAAAATATATAAATGAATTCTCGACCTAATAGGCTTACGCAGGTTGTAGAGTGTTCAAACTGCGTTGCGTCATAGCTGCACATGTGCAAGGCTTACACTATATATATACTACGGCTCGAAGAGTAGTAGTTTTTAGTAGCCAGCCAGGCAACGTGACTAATGCATGAAAATGTCCTAGGTAACGGAAATTGAGTACCGCGCGGTCATTAAATTTTAATGAAGAGAAGGGCATACGCCTAATTTCATTAAACAACGTTTAGACGGCGTTTATGGTGATTTATCTCCCTCATATTCGACTGTAAAAAAGTGGGCAAAATGTTTCCGTTTGGGGCCAGAATCCCTTGTTGATGGTGGACACCCCGGTCGGCCAGTTGATAACGCCCCAAAACATTTCAATTATTGAAGAAATGGTATTAGCAGATCGCCGTTTGAGTGAAGGAATTAGCAGTGATGACTAACATTTCTGAAACAAGTATTCGCCGAATTCTCCATAACCATTGGATATGAAAAAGAAGAGCAAGATGGGTGCCGCATCTTCCTTCTGTTCTGCAACATGAACGTCGGGTCGAATATGTGCGCTCGTTTTTAAACACGTTAAGGCTTCCTAACATTTTATTGCTATTTTTTACGCTAACAAATTTGTTACTGTATTTATTCTATTTTGGAAATCCATCATTTATTGTTTTACCTGGTAAATTTAATTTTTCATTTGTGTTAGTTGTAAATTCACCATTTTACTTGCTTTATTTCTTATAAATTGATGTATATTGTATTATATTCCTTTAAAACATTGTATGTGTACGTATTTAACATAAAAACACATCTAAATTCGTTTAACATACATAAATCACCTGCACACAAAGTGAGAATTGTTGTGAAACTGTATTAATTCAAATAATCGCAACTTCGGCACGTTATTATATTGTAAACCTCGAGATAAGACGCACGCTAGAGAGAGGACCGCTGCGGTCGAGCATCAAACCGACAATCCCGGCCGAGAAAGCAGGCATAACGCACGTACACGTCCTTCGGTGTGCCGGAACTTCGTCGGAGAACGTAGTGTACGAAGTGTTACGATTGCCATCCGTCGTTCCTCCGCATGTGCGTAATGCAGCACTCGGACTTACACGATGCTTGGTGTTTGAAATCTCCGCTTCTATAGGGAGGCAGTAGCGAGATGGAGCATCCATACAAGGTACATAGCGTATAGGTTCTAACACGAGAACGTCTGGGTAGTCTTCTACGGCTATATTCTGCTACTGCCTCCGCGACCTGACGCTCGAGCTCCGTCGCTCCGCGCGCACTCGTACTAGGTGCATTTAAAATTATACAATTATATAAATATACATTGCGAATTTAAGAAAGAGATACAAACGTTGCGATTTAACATATACTGAGACACATTTATACAAATGTACATAGATATATACCCACAAAATGTGTACACAAACAACTAAGGAAACCGCATTATAAAATGTATACAGTGTAGGCCTAAACTGTCCCCTCCCCATGCTAACTTTTGAATGACAGAAGCTAGCGCTTTTAGAAAAAATAGGTCGATTTTTATTCTATGTGAACTAACTTTTGCCGTTGTCGGCAGTTCGATTGTATTACGGGTGTCACCGGAAGTGACGTCAACTTTCTCATTTGAAATAGAATACTCTGCATATTTTTACATTTCTGGAGAGATAATCGAAAGGCGAATCCAAGGATACATATGTTATACTTTGACTTAAGACATATGACGATATGCAGCAATAAAGGTTTTAGAAATCTGCTTTTTTGTTACGCAAAGTTGGCTAGGAAACAACGCCAAATTGTTTCTTGTGACGCCAGACTGTAGAGCTCTTTACTAAATAAAGTAATCATAACAATTGCCAAACTGTCAAATCTCAATTCCAAAGGCGTAAATTATTCTTGTTTTTTATTGCTATTATATCCTGCATTTATCATACGTTCCTTCTTTGTTCTCGTTATTATTTTTCCTCATTTTAATTTGTTTTGTTAATTGTTGTTATTTCTTTATTTTATCGAACTTTATTGCAATTAATTGATTATGGTAAGTTTGTTTAAATGCATTAGTATTTGATAGACAATATGTATATTTTTTAGGTTTTTATGATGACTTTAGCAAGAACCATGCGTCAATATAATATTATGTAAATCTGGCAACAATTGTCACCTTATTTGCCATGGTTGCGTAACAAATTCTGCAATAATTAAAATCATATATTCTGTTAAAGCAGTTCGCTCTGTAAATTTTATAGCACTAGGTCCGCACTGCATAATACTAAGGTATATGCATATTTTTTATATATTACAAGAAGGAAACCTCACATTTTTTATATTATTCTTTTATGTAATAATAAGGGGAGCTGTTTTAATAATTTTTTTTATACATACGTGCTGTGTTTCATTTCGAAGAGGTACATACTGAGTGAACTAATAAGCAAATATTTTATACATCTAAAGCAATGGGTTCTCCCTCTTCGCAAGAAAGATACACCGAAGCAGACGACTAGCGGCATTGTTCTTCAAACCAGGAGAACGTGACACATGTGTGGAGACGAACCGAAACCGATTTTGGAGTCCATTGTCACATGAGATGAAACAATGGTTCTGTAGTCTGATCATCTATCCAAAAAAGAATCGTTTCAAGGACAATAGTGAATTGCAAGCAGATGTAATACAACATTTTGAGGAAAAAACTTTGAATTATTTTTGCAAGGGTATAGGTCTATTAATTGATCGTTGTAATAAATGTATTGAAGTTAGGGGAGGTTATATTGAAAAATAAAAACTGTTATATTTTACCAAGTTTATTTTTTATTTATTAGGCCGAGAATTTATGGCACGTACCTCGTATTTCGGATGATCTGTGAAGGCGCTCTTCACTTCCTTACAATAATAAATATTAGTTTTTCTTTGATTAACAAATACGTGATCCATTACGTACATACATATATGAATATTTATTTATTTATTCCTGAAAACATAGTTCCTCCAACTACATATGTGTATCATTCTCCTTAAGAAGTTTTCTTTATTCAGCAGGTATACAATTTTAGTTGTAGTTATGTAGATGATCATTTTTCCATATTTTGCTAATGTTACCGTAACTGAGGTAGAACGAGTATTTGATGATATTTCATAAATCACATGTTTGTTTTCATCCAAACGCCTTTATGGGTTTGTTTTTTATCGAGCTCCAGCTTCTTCGTATATCCTGTTGAACGTTAATGTTCTTCATGCTACATTTGTTTTCGCAATTGTGATCGTAACTGCATTGACGGGCGCAATCGGGTAAGTGGAGAAACTTTGAAACTCAACCAGGAAACAGTTAGGTTGTAAATTATATTATTAAAGATAAACAACTTGGCAAGAACAAGAAAGTATTAATTCTAAACCTTAGATTTTGTTTGTAGGTTAATGTAAGTTCTATTTCAGATGATTTATACGCATTAGCTGTGAACATCTTAAAGTTTATTTTTAAGGTCGTTGCAGTTTTTGTTCGTGCTTGTTTGAAAATTGGGAATATCTGTGTCATAGAGGTGCAATAGGTATAATTATGAATTGTTCTTTTTTAAATGACCGCAAAAGAACGTGACGTCGTAATATTTTATTTACACATATCTGATAGAAAACCTCAAAACTATTTTTATGTGAAGAAATCGAGGTAGCGCTCAGCAGGAATATGGAAAATAAAACACAAAAGTTATTCTAAATATTGCATTATACCACTGTGCAATTAAAATGCCAGAAAAATATTCATATCGTTGACATCTGGAGAAAAAATATTAAACAAAAAACAAAATTATGGTTACAGGTTGTGAAGAGTAATGAAAGCAATTTATCTAAAAATACAAGCGGCTTTGATTGTGAAGATCATCTCAATGCGAATATATATATATGTATAGAGGTTGACTAAGGAACCTTTTTTGATTTCAACACATGTATAACGTGTTGACAAAAGTTTTTGATATAATGCTCCAATTGACGAAAAACACATTTTAAGATTAAATAAGGTAATTATGACATTTCAAACTGTCAAACATTTTAATTGTCATTCATTAGTAGTCTGGGCAAACAGCGGTAACAGTCATTGTAGTAGATATACACATATGGTGCGGAATCAGCGATTATTTATTTCACGCGTTCACAGCGTCAGTACTAAATCGATGCTGTATGCGAGTAGTTCTGTGTATATGTAGGCAGTCGCAACTTATTTCGTAATTGTACGCTTATATTTGCTTTAAAAATGTCGCAGTTAGGTACGTCGCGAAAACGCCTAATGGCAGACACAGTTAAAAACTTTATAGTGGACATGCCGGACTTAATTTTTGATGGCGCCAAAATTCAATGTCTAGTTTGTAAAATCCCTTTAATGTGTTGGTCCAGAAGCTATTGTCACCGTCACATCGAAAGTAAACAGCATTCTTCTGCAAAAAGTGGCATAGGAGACTAAGAAAAATTTACATTTGATTTATATATTACTCTTATTTTATGTAATCTATCGTTTCGTTTACTAGACAAAAAGCATTTGTTTCCTTCTGGAATAAATATGCGGACTGTAAATTACCTAGTCGCACATCGATACGAAATGTAGTGCCATTTGCTCGTGAACATATAGAAAAAAGAATGAAAACGGAATTGAAAGATAAAAAACTGTGGTTGTGTGTGGACGAAACAACAGATCGTCAAAAACATTCTGTGGTTAATGTAATGGTACGTACAATGGAACCGCATCGACCGTCATTCTCCTTCTTACTTGCTTTCAAAAGAGTTATAAATTGTACTGCCGATGAGATTTTAAAGGTGGTGTTGAACTCATTGAACAAATTTGAAGTTTCAACTAAGCAACTTTTAATGTTTATGAGTGATGGTGCCGCAAACATGCGTTCTTTGGGCCGATCTCTTGAAGAACACAGTGGTAACTTCTTACATGTGACGTGTAAAATCCATACTCTAAATCTTGCGGCACAAACGATTCCTACATGTTTTCCACTAGTAAATGCATTGATTGCTAGTACAAAGGCAGTGTTTCTAAAGTCCCCGAAACGTACCCGACTATTTCACAAACTGTGTCCTGATGTACCTGAACCACCGCAGCCGATTGTTACATGTTGGGGAACATGGTTGTAGGCTGCGTTTTACTACAACAAATATTTTGATCAAGTAAAGGAGGTAGTTTTAAAATTCAATCCGACAGAAGCTGCAGCAATCAAGAAAAGCCAGGAAATACTTCAAGATAGTCAGGTTAAAAGAGATTTACAAACTATTCACAACAATTACTTCGGACTAACGGAGGGAATGGAAAAATTACAAACTGTTTCGATGTCGCTAGCGGATTCTGTTCAAATTGTGAATGATGTTCACGTACAGTTATGCGCTGTAGAAGACGAAACAAATTGGTATGTAATACGAAAATTTGAAAGTGTTTTAGAGAAAGACTCCGATTTTCTTATATTAAGACAAATTTGTGAAGGTGCGTGTGGTGATACATTAAGTTGTTTCAAAGATTATTTTAAATATGCAAATATAACATCGCTAGATGTCGAACGGTCGTTTTCGGCATTAAAAATTTATTCCGCACGTCGTACTCACTTGACTAAAACAGCTGTGGAAACATATCTAATGATTCAAATATTTAACAGATGTTACCCAGTTTGTGATTTCACGGAAGACTTTTAAAACGGTAAGTGTTTCAGCACATTTTATAATTTATTTCTTACCTTCTATTTCATGCGTAAACCTTTATGCGCTCGCCACGCCTGTGGCTGTTACTGCATATTTGCCCAGGTTATTCATTAGTAATAAAGAAATGTACACTAACGAAGGAAAACGAGATATGTTAAGTATTTTTTATTCAATGAACCGAAGTAAACAGTAGCGACTAGGTACAGGATATCTATAATTGTATCCAGGACAACGACATCCACATTGCATCGTTTTTTTGGGTCTTGATGGAAACTTGGTCGGAGAATAAATCGTATACCAAGTAACGTAATGTTTATGTTAAGAGGAATTTGAATAGAAACCAATGGGATATTTTATAACTGGTAAATTGAAGGTGTGTTTTTGCAAGTTTATGTAATTTTTACACCCTATTTGTAACAATGAATGAAAATAACAATAACAGTAATCATAATAGAAAAGTAAACAATACACCAACAACTACAGTAAATGTTCAAATAACTGGCCATTTTCATTAATGAGCAATTGCGCAACTTTCCTGCATTTTGAACTACCCTTATGGTTTTTTAGGAATTACATCGGCATTCTGGAGTCTGCCATGAAGTTCTTCGATGTTTTGTGGGACATCAACTTTATAAATATTGCATTTAACAACTCCCCATAAAAAATAATCTAGAGGAGATCTCGCCAGCCCTACAACAACTCCACTATTTCCAATCCAACGGTTTGGAAACTCTTGGCATAAGTAATTCCTCACAATCGCCGCATTACAGTCTTGTTGCTGCTATAAATACTGTAGCTGATTTAATGAAATATTATTATCTAAGAAGCTAGGTACTACTGTACGAAGAAGGTTTAAGTATCTTTCTCTATTTAATGTTTCTGCATACATAACTGGTCCTTTGAGACGAATTCCCGGGATCTTGTACTGCACCGCTTTTCTGTTCCTGTACTGATTAAAAGCTGTCTCAAGATATTCGAAGCTCATAAACATGGAAAACTATTGAAGATAGTAGTTACGATGTGTACACGTTTAAAACTTAGGACATGTTTTTACAGCGAACTAAAACTCATATGCCAGTTTGCAAGTCCTACATCCAATTGCTTTCTCATTTTAGTGATGTTTGGTTACCTACGACAACAGTAAACATACTAACATTGACGATCTCTTGAATCAAAACTTCGGGTCTAAGTAAGGAAGAGTTAGGTAATATATGGTGTAATTTATGTATTAGGAAAGAGTGAAAGAAGTTGTGTATTTTAGTTAGCAGGATGTATAATCTGCTCTATCCTCACCAACGACGTCCACAACTCCAAACATTTGTCAAACTAAAGTTGGGACTTGATGATATTAGAAAAAATCATTCTACTCATGTAGAAATATAAAGAATTATAATATTATAAATTTACAATTAAAACAAAAATTAAAAAAAAAAGCAATAACATGTAATACAATTATTGAGGTATACTATGAACAAACCTTTATTGTAATTTTTATTGTAGTAGTTAATGGCCACCTACTTATTTACCTATTTATAGTGCACGCTTGTAATTACTTCCTTCTATCTCGATACATGTGCGCAATAGTTTCTAAAAAGTGGTGCCAGATTTTTAATAAGAAAACCGCTAATAACATTTTGTTATTTTTGAACTTGAAAAATAATCATAGTACACCTTGAAAATTTAGATTAACTTCTGAAATTTTGTGTAGAAGTAGACCTTTTGATCCACTATTTATTGAAAAACATTGGTTTCATTTTAGTGTGAAATATAGGCTGTATATTAACTACTTTTTATGTAATCAACGTTTAAGAAGAGCAAAGCAATGTTTTGTTTACTGTTATCGTGGTAATCAAACAATGCAAACACAAAAACCCACTTGGCGTTTACTTTAAATATATTTTACTTTGAATATTGGACATATGCAACGTTATACAAAAATGTCAGAGATATAAATTTCCTATGCGGTGGATACGGAAAAATACATTTAAAAACATGACGTTTGGGATATTTGAATTTAGTAAACTTTTTTGTTCAATACTGAACATCCTGTACATTCTGAAGACGTTCTGATACCACGGGTAAATAGAGCCAAGTATGCAAATTAATTTTGTAAAAATTTACCATAAAATGTGTTTGCATTTCGTTGTTTTTTTGAAGGAAGTACATGTATCTACATTTAGGCTATTGTGAACAAAATTTCGAAATTTATTAGAAATGCATATTACATTAGTTTATCTTTAGATTAAGAAATCGAAAACTTAATAGTATAGAGAGTGTTGTATTTGAAATAGCAAAGTAGTTCATGGTCCGTTCCTTACCGATCACCTTTTATACACAGAAATATTTTGAAAACATACCTCACGATGTCTTTAATACACTCTGAAAATGTCTACATCCTATCGTTTATACAATAGCACAATTCTACAATAAAATTGCAGAAAGTTGCAATATCCTGTATTTTATTTGATTTGCAAGTGAAATACAAGAATCTTATTAAATCTATTTATATCTTATTAAATATCGATAAATTGCGATACGCCCACTTGATGTTTTGGTATGCTTGCTTGATACCAACTTTTGTAGGATTTACTCAAGGCGTTTGGATAAAAACTTCTCCATAATTAGCATAAATCACTTTTATGATTTTCGACATTAAAAAGTAATTTTGTGAGTTAGTCAACGGTTGGAAATCTTGAAAATTAAATAATTGTTTTCTGTTGTTTCAGGGAAGCGAAGAGAGGAGGGACGCAAGCGGAGTGTAAAAGCTATTTTCTTCGCCTGTTTATCAGAATTATAATCTTGAATCCGGACGTAAATTGTTCGAGCAAAGGAAATTTTAATTTCACAGTTTTCCTTATTAAATCCTCAATAAAAAAGTGTATATAAGAACTCGCTTGAGTTAAGTTTAAATTACCAGAAACTTTATTAATTAATAATAGAGTCATATTAATATTTAATTAAAATTTTTTCTTTTTGTAAATGTGGCATAGATGTGCTTTATTTAATGAAAAGAAAGCAACTAGAAGGGATTTGCGTGCCATTACATGTTCTTCGTTAAAACACAATTTAATTTGAAGAGTGGTTGAAATCATATACAGGGCGAGTCAACGGTTTGGCAAAGTCCGCTCATTCCCTAAACAAAGGTAAAATCAAAATTTGATATAGTTAATTTTTTTTAAATAAAGCATCCTGTATATTATACCATTACATCCGAATTTTTTTTATTAGAAGTACACTATACTTTAACCTAATTGTTGTGAAATTTCTGTTTTACAGTTATTTACAAGTTCGCTATACATATTTCATGGCATCATTGAGGGAATCTTGTGGTAAGCAGGTAATGTAGGGTATGTGGTACTTTACCGACGAAGCGAAATTTTCTGGCATTATACAGGCTCTTCTAAATAGCCAAAGCAAACAAAAGAGGTGATAGTTGCTATACTATCAAAAACTTAAACAAGTATTAACCTATCTGCAATAGTTTAGCAGATATTTCAATTTCTCAAGTTAATTACATGTGTTTACAATTAGCTAAGTACCTAGCCACGGAAAATCAAGTTAAAAATGTTATTCGACTTATTTACTGGGCTACTGCGTTGTGCATACGATTTCGTTCCACATTTTGCTTTCAAACTCATATTTTCATATTTTCTTATTTTTTCCTGTTTACTGTTCTTTGTTGGTGTTGGATATCGTTCGCTCTATTTCTTTATAAGATTAATGTAAATCTACTCGATATGGGCGAAATTTTGATTTTCTAGTTATTTTACTAATAGTTGGCTAATTACCAACTATTATAAAGAAATATAACAAACAGTAAATAGTGACAATAAAGAAATAAGTAAACAGGAGAAAAATATGGAAATAAGAATTTGCTAGTAAAATGTGGGACTAAATCGTATGCGAGTAAGTCGAATTTAATTTTTTATCACTGTTATCTATGGTAGCTTATATAACTGTAAATAAATATAATGAATTTAATAAAAAAATTGAAATATCTTCATCGTTTTTTCGCTAGAGTGTGCGACGGTTTTGTTCGGAAGGATCGTCCGAAACAATATACTTTCGTCAGCGTTGTAGACCTGATGGGGTGTTAAATCCATTTCTTCAACATTCATTAAAAATGTTTGCTGGAAATGCTCAACAACAGATTCATCAGCAAATAATTTGTCGCCAATGATTGGTAAGTGAAAAACACCCACCGTCCAGCCATCCGGAACTTGCTTCAAAATTGTCTCTTCTAGTTATGTTGATGAAACCACTCTCGCATACCATCTCACCAATTATTGGAATGTGCTGCGTTCTTTGTTGTAAAAACCATGTAAAAAGTGTGATTTTGGTATTTGGATCTTGACACGATTTGAGAGTTTTTCATTGTCCGGGACCACTAATTGTTAACGAGACGTAAGTAATAATTTCATCCTTTTCCGTTTTAATGTCACTTGTGAATTTTCCTGTATGATTTAGTAATTTCTGTCACGCTTTACCCCCTTTCAAACTTGTTTATAATCTCACCTGGAGCGATTCTGTTCCATGGTTTTACTTTAGCATGACTGTTACATCTGTCGAAACACTCGAAAGTGCAGTTAATGCTGACTGTACCAAAAGACATAACAAACCTATTTATAGTCTTCGAAAATTCTGGATTGTCCTGGTATATAATTTTTCCTAGAAAATTAAATTGTCGTTCGATACGATAACTAAAAGAATATTTATATGAAATTTCGGCAGCTTTTAAGTACATATCTCTATAACGTGCGGCAAATGAGTCCGTAAAAACAATAAAACATAAGACTTTAAAACAACCTGTTAATAATAAGAGCCGGGTTGTTTCTTTATCGGTCATACATGCACTGTGCAACTATTTTTGTTTTCGTTTTATTTCCAAAAGAATAATTTAAGTAATCTATTTTTATCAAAACTGCTCGGATTATCGGAATCTTTTCGACTTACTGGATGTTCGAATTACCGCATGTTCGGATTGTAAAGGTTTCGCTGTATTTGGAAATTAATGCACGAACAAAGCTTGCTGTCAACCCTGTCAGTCAAAATACAACGCTTAAAATGGGAAATAGGACAGGAAATGAAAAATTATTCCAGCGAGAAGTTTACTTGTTCGTTCGATAGATGACTTTCGAGGGATTGCTCATGAATTCATGGACAGTTTGAATTTTTGCGTTTGTGACTTCCATCTTATACCCGGCTCCTATTTTCTTCTTATTCTTATACGCTCAGTCGCAAAGAATCACAATGAATGTAAGTTGGCTTTAATTCATGCAATTAGTGGAGCTTAACTCTTTCGGAACGCGGAGTCGGAAACTTTTAATGCGCGTTATTAAGAGAAAATTTACGTGTGCCCGAATGCAAATTCGCGTTCGTGGCGGCGGCGGCGGCAGCGCGGTGGTGCGAGTCAAGTTGAACGAGAGGAGGGTAGTTGCTGCTCCTCCGCATAGGGGTAGCAAGTACTGTAGAAGGAGGGAGGGTCAAACATAGAGTAGACGTCGGACCAGAAAACTTACTTTGAGGGATTGTTCCGTATTCAATTGCGCTAATGTCGATCGGACATGAATTCCGGCAGAAACTTTCTCCATCTCCTTTCACCCTCTTCGTGTATTCTACTCCAGCAGTTGAACGAACAGTGTGGCATTTGTTTTCCTTGTTGTCGCTATTTGTTTTGTGCTTCTTCTTCTCCTTTTGTCTCCCACTTCGACGATAAATATGCATGAGTTGCGGTTATTAATTCTATTTTAGATTGTTTTACTTTATGTAAAATTATTGCTTGTTCTATTTATTATGGAATAATATGATTTGGAAAGAGAGGCGTAAATCAAATTATACGCGTCTATGTGTAGATTAGAATAGATGGTAAACTGAAGAACATTCCGTATGCTAGTCTTACCGTTAGATTAGAATGGAAGACATCTATAAAATTTTCACTTTTGCTATATACTTGAATAATGTATTACTTGTTTTTCTAATAATAATAATAATAAGGTATGAGAAACCCTATAAGAGGTATAGCAAAATAAATACACAGAGAACAAAAAGTTCTTGAATCAAACAAATATATATCTTTAAAATTATTTATTTAATTCAACAAAGGTTTATTTGATTGAAAGCACATTTTTTAAGAACAACAGATTGAATTTGTTTGAATGTACAAACGTTTTTATTTGACATAATTTTGTTGGGTCAAACAAATATATGTTAGAGTTGATCAATTGCGACTCGTTGTGAGTTAATCATCCTTGGGGTCAATAAAAGTGGTAGCGCAACACAGTGTTCTTCAATTAAAAAAAAGAAATAAAAAGTTACTATGGTAATGATAGTTTAAGTTTTATGTTCTTTTTTTCACGTTATCTAGAACTAAACGTTACTACCTATTAAGTTCCCAATGTGTTGTGACGAATTTCGTCAATCAGATGATTTAATTCTTTTTCAATGTTAATTTTTGCATTAGATTTGAAAACAATACAATTTTTGAATAGACAATGAAGAGATCTTTGAAATGATATATCACAAGCCCCTACTCCCCATTTAAAAATGTAGGAGACGCAACCCTCACTCTAAGGGTGTTAAATTTAGGGATGAAATTTTTACGCAGTAGGATGTAATTTTAAAATCTAAAATTGACGTGTTTCGGGATTTTTTATAAATATGCACAATGATTGAAATAACGAATTTATTCCATTTGGCTGTTCCACACTGTATATTTTGATAACTAACTGGATAAAAATTTCTGTATAAAAAAAAATAATTGCAACGGATTGGTGACTATCAGAATTCCTGTTTGTATTAGAGATTAGCGAAAATTACAAAAATCTCGCCGATATCGTTTTCAAGGCCAGTAACATCAATGTTAGCAGTTTAAATAAATTGCGATGCAATTCACCACACATTTAACAATGCTTTCATCATTCTGTTTTCATATTTTGTAACCAATTGTTAATATATTTCCTCCTTTTTTGATATAACAGGTATTTCAGCAAAGGCAAGTGTCAAGACATGATACCGTTGTGGTATCTGCTGTTCTATCTTCTACCCTCTTTGTCATAATACCTAGCACCCTGCTAGCACCTAACCATATTGTTATCCCTGTCACGCGTTCGTAATTCTCAGGATTCCTACGAGATTACCGAGGTAGTAAGTTTTGTAATATTCTTTATAAATAAAAGTAGTACAAATATCACTTTAATCTTTAAGTATCTGTACACACAACACAGGTTATTTTGTGGTTATGTCATCTTCATAAAGATAATTTTGTACGTATACAATCACAAAATTACGTATTCATGGATAATCATTGTTTTTATAAGTATATACATACATATATAAAAGTGCATACCTTTTAACCATTTTTTCGTCGACGTATTTTTGTAGCTATATATTATGACAATTTGGACATACCTAACTTTGATGTTATTAATATTGTTAAAATCAGATTACAATCTAATCAGATTCACTTTACAGGTTCCTTGGAAATGCGAATAATCTCGAAGAAACTTGAAGGAAATTTGCAAGATTTAGGGTTCACCGTTTTTGCTTACGACCACGTAGATCTTTAGGAAGGCCTTGATATCACCTTAACGTATTGGGGGAAGTTATTGTAGTATTTCAGGGAGCTGGGGTTCATTTACAAGAATAAAAACACCACGTCACTACAAAATGGAGATTAATTTTCGGTATTATACTTATTCTTTACGTACTTTTGTTAGTTTATCTACAATGTTAATAAAGTTTTTCAAAAGATTGTGTATTTTTAATACATTGTTACCCTATGTGCTCATAAATGGATACTTTCTTCTCTGAAAAGAAAACATCTACCGTACTAACCATTTCAGTGGAGTAATAATACCAACAGAATAATATATTTGTCAAAGTAATAGCACGCTTTAAACCACAGAAACATTTTGTTAAGCAAATACATATTTATCCCACCTTTTAATGGCGAACGTTCCTAAAATGGAAACGTACTAAAAAATCGATTTTTTTATTGAATTAATCATATTATTTGCATAAAATTTTTATAACCAACAATCAAAAAATTTTACATCTATTTATATTTTAAAACATGTGAAAATTTTATGCAAATAATATCATTAATCCCATAAAAATTTTTGTGTTCTGATTAACCTCTTTACCTTCAAAGTGAATGATGATGGTTTATTAACTTTAATAATATTTTGCCACGTGTTCAACGTTGATACGATTTTTACCTCTAGTCTAAACTAGTCTATAGATGTAGGATAACTATGTGAAAGATGTGTGCAATCAAATGCAACAGTATATTTGTATGCAGTGCTTATGTGTGTTATAAATAAATTATTATAAATAAACTTGGTTTTCACCTAAAACACTTCTTTCAAATTTGTGTTTTTTTATTGATGACTAATACTGCAACATATACTTTGTTAAAGATTATTGAATAAAAGGTCGACATTGAAAGAAAGTTAAGAATAAATTTTCATTCATAAGTTTGCTTTCGAAATAGTTATTTATACAGCATATTTACCTAGTGCGTGGACGGAAGATAATTACTTCCCTGAGTAATTTAAAAGAAAAGTTTTCAAATATAAAATATTCGGAGACATGTTCTGCACGTCATAAAATTATGTTCAAGTATACAGGATGCTCAGTTTCCGCTATCAATGATACAGGTTTGCTTTTTAAACGGAACACCTGTACATTATTACGTTTTTTATAGACATCTCTCTTCATTCGTCTCAACTTTCTTCAGTATTTCCCATACTCATCTGCCTAACATTTCGAGATGATTTGAGACTTTTGCGAAATTCCGCTGTTTCTTTAACAGTCGATATCTTAAACGCCTTACATGCTAAAGCGATTCGATTTACTATTTCTTATAGTTTTCGACAATATATCGAAATTTTCTCCATTAGCTAGCGTCTACAAGATGGTCGTCGAAACCGTTGCCAACCTGGATTTGTGCTATTTCTTTTTCATTATGGAACATCCTGAATATTTTTCCAGCATCTGATAGAGAAATTGTCCTCTACTTAAAATACTTAGTTCTTTAGTAAATTAAATATGAAGATAAGTTTTTACTTAAAAGCACAGAGTGCTGCGACGACATACTATAAACTTTTGTTTCGCTAAAGAAATTCATTAAACTAATGTGTAAACGTGATCTTTTTTCGCATAATTCCAGCATCTACTTGAAGTAACCATCATCTTGCTGTATACACTGTTCAGCAAGTCAACAACCACGTATAATAAATAGCGAAAATAAGCAGACAAATGCTGATTAAGATTCAGCATAAAAAAGAATAGATTTATTCAAAGCATCGTACACTCAATTTTTTTAGTAGTAAAAAATATAATAGGAACATACTGAAACTTGTTTAAAAAGTTCCCAATGTAGCTAAATAAAAATGTTAATGAAAAAACTTTCTGGATGAATTTCTTAATGCATTGCATAACATGATTCCATAAAATATCACTTCCGAAATGTTAGTACTTCAACAAAATACAAGAAATCGCACATTACAGTCTGTATGAAGCAAAATGGTGCTCACTTCCAATAGATGTTGAAATTGTATCCGTAAATTAATTTTTTCAGATTATTTTTAATGAACATCTAGAAAAACAAAAATGTATTGTATTTTGTCGCAGCATGAATTTTAGCCTGCAAAGCTTCATAGTTAATTTAAAAGAACACTTTTTAGGTATGGGGAAATATTTATAAAAAAATTCTAGAACAGTTTCTCTATCAGATTCTGAAAAGATATACAGGGTCTTCTACTTAAAAAAATTGAAATAGCATGAATCATGGCAACGATTTCGACAGCAGTCTTAGTGCTAGTTGAAAAAATGTCCATATATTGCCGAAAACTCCAAGAAATACTCAATCGAATGAAATTTTTTAGTATGTTCCCATTTTGGGAACGTTCGCCATTAAAAGGTGAAGTCAAATAAATAAAACTGTATTGTTGAATCAAACATATTACGTACATTAAATCAAACAGATATATTTTCAAATAAAAGTGGAGGTTATTTGTTTCGAGAGATCATATGTTTGAATCAAATAACGATGTCAAAAGAATTATTCCTTTCAATTAAAAAAATATATCTTTGCCGCCATTTAAAATTACGATTCGGTTGACTGAATGCATATTTGTTTGAATCAAGTACTTTTTTACTCTGTGTATATTAAAAAGCACATACCAGATATTCAAAGATAATATAATTGTAATATAGCTTATAAACATGGTGATAAAGGTTATTCGCCCACTTTCAGTATTTAAGTTTTATTATCCATTATTTTGAATGTAGGAATCTTCTTCCACACACTTTTGTACAAGAATGGGCTGAAAAAAATCCCTGCAATAAAAATATAATGCAGTCCTCTATGGAATTTCCGATGGCAAGCAATAACGTTTATCAATCCGATTCTCTGCAACCTTAACACCTTTGTGATGGCAATGATCTAAAGCCTCTATGTCTGTTTGGAATTGCTAAGTTCTTTAAGTTCGGTATCTGCAGCAGCTTTAACACTGTCGTGTCCTGAAAATTTTTGATCTGGTAGGATTTTTTTAGATACCGAAAATAGTGGTACCTTGGGCGTGTCTAGCAAATGCGGCTACAAAACCAAACCTACTTCGTTAATTTTTACTAAAGTATCACATGTGATACTGAAGTGGAGCCGCGTATTATTTTGATAAACCAAGATGCTTTTCATCAACTACACTCACAGACAAAAATATTGCATATGTTACTTTAAGTCTTTACTATTATTTTCTTTAAAACTTTTGTGATTTCTATTGCTAAATCTTTTACACTTGAGTGTTCTACGTATTTTGCAATTTATTACAGAAAAAAAATTTTTTAACATAGCCTTTTATAAGTGAATAAGAGATAACGATAAAACGTTATAAATTAGCGTAATATGTATTAGAGTCCAAAACAATGATTGATCTTCAATCGATGTTGCCAGAATGACATTTTCGGAGCTTTAGTGCACAAGTGTGTAGTTTCGGTCAGCGAGATGCCTCATTTAAGTGTCATAAATTGTGTTAAAATTGTTTGTTCAGCCAACAAAGGGTACAGACAAGAAGATACTGCACGGAGACTAAATATCCGTCAATTGACTGTCCCTCGTATAGTAAGACAACACAATGAGACTGGATATTACAAAAGGCGGTGTGGTCAAGGTCGTGAAAGATGTACAACGCAAAGAAATGACCATGCGTTGTTATTAAGTTTATGTGTAATTAATGTTCCCTTTTTCAATTAAACGTTTTAGCCAAAAACAAGTTATTTTAATAATTCCTCCATGAGTTTACTATAAATCCTCCATATGTAATTTATTTGATAATCAATAACGCAAAACACTCCAGTGTACAAGATTTAGCAAGAAAAATCACAAAAGTTTTAAGGAGAAAAATAATAATGGCCGAAAATGAAATATGCAATATTTTTGACTGTGAGTGTATTTGCTTTAAATTCTCCAAACAATATACGTAGTATTTTTTGCATGTCAAAAAATTGACCCATTCACTACCTTTCCGGCAGAAAAACTGTGTCGCAACTATTTCGATTATTGTCTTATATCTGATGTATAATTATTAAGTATCCACTTAAGTTCCGTCTGTGGTAATAAATTAATGTATAAAATTCACTTTCTTAAAAACGCTTCACATACACCAAATTTGCGTTTGTACCAATTCATCAACACTGAGTAGCCGCAACACCCACCTCGCGGTGCATTGTACGTTCTTCAAATTTACCGCTTTTGATATCCAAACCATTAAGTGCTGGTCTATTAACAGCAAACCTTTCCAACAATTTTTGGCGTCCCATTACGAAGTACATATTCAGTGTTTGCGGAAAATGAAGAAGCTGACTCCTTTCACATATATACACCTAAGGTGTATATATGTGGTATATACTTTAGGTATATATCACATTCAACTAGGTGAAATTTCGGTTGTCATAGATAATATGAGAAATTTTACCAATTAAGATCTCACCAAAAGTGTTCAAAACAGTTTTTTCAGTTATTCAAAGAATTCCGGATACTGTATTGTATTTGCAGTTACTAGAGTCAGCAATGATGAATAATTTCAGTGTTATTAGCTTGGTTTTAATTTAGAGCTAATAATCTCATTATTAACTTAGCACTTGATGATATGGCGTTCAAGTACTTCGTTCTAAGAACCGAATAAATTTAGTAAGTAGATCATAATTTTGCCGACACACAGTTTTTGAATAAATTTTTGGCGACACTTTTTTACTGAAGCAACAAAATATACTATAGTGGAATAGCGAGCGAAGTACGAGCACCCAATATTGTTACTTTACATAATTTTAATTAAAGGTTTCAATTGCTATTACATTTCGACATTAATCTACAGAATTTGAATAATCTTTTGTTGTTCTTCGAATTCTGGCATTTTAATGATTTATATTATTAGTCTCTTATTCTTAAAAAGAAGACTCCATTAAAATGAACCTACAGGGAATAATCAAAGTGACAACTTATTTTCAAGAATTTACCTTCTAATAACAATTTTTGTCAAAAACACATAAAATAATGCAAACCATCATCTACATCGGAATCTAGTCATCAAAGTTCATAATGTCGTTTATAACAACAGATACGATCAACAAAAAGCCAACCATTAAAATACGGAAGACCTTGGATTGATATTCCTGTAGAGACGGGCAAGTAAAAGTAATTTTGACAGAAGACAAGTTTTTGGAAAAAGTATTTAACAATGAAATTAAAAACAAGCATTGAAAGTATATAAATCAGAAAACAGCAGTAAAAGAACTTAAAAACTATTTGAAAATAAAGAAAATTCAAAATTGAATCCAAACACGTTCAAAGACGGTCATATCCAAACAGTGATCGAAAAGAACATAGAACGCTCAAAGAGGGAAGGAAAGGGATTTTGTCGAGAATTTTACGCCTCGCACAAGGGGAATCAACAACTGTAAGTACGTTTACTAAAATTTGTAAGTAGATTATTGAAAAATAAAAGGACGTGATTTTCTTCATTCTATATTTTTATTGAAGCTTGTAGCATCTCAGTATATTAATATTTTTAGTAAAACGGGTCAAAATAAAATTTCGTTGCAAAACGTGAATAAATCAATTAATTATTAAAATAATAAATCTTGTGAGATTTTTATATCTCACAAGATTTATGATATTTTAATAATATAGAAACAAAAAATCATAACCTTTTATGGTTATGATTTTTCCATAGTAATTTACTATAATCCAAAAATAACTTACAACTTTACTGCTTTCAAATTAATTTAAAGAGTATACTTACTTTGTAGATATTGCATAATAGACGTTAATTTTCAGTTTAATTCCTTGACTAAATTTATATTAATACATAAACATTCCCTAGGAGGAAAGAAAAATCCCTAGGAAGAAAGAAAAATACTTTTTACACTGATATATAAAAGAAAGTTTCAGAATGTACGTTATAGAAGCAGAACGTGGCGCACCAAAGAACAATTTGGTTACTAAATTCTGAGTTTGACGAACAAAAACGAGAAATTAACGGATTAAACTTCTCATTAAAGAGATTACTTCCTTGATTAGCTACAAAAGGAATGATAAATTATCAAATGTTTTATTCGTTTTGCGAAGTACCTGTTATAAGATGTTATCAAGCTTAAATTAAATTGTTCTGGAATTTACTTTCCTTCATCTTCTCAGACGTTAAGCTTCGTAAGTGTGGTAAAATTATTCATAAGTCGAATTTTCTTGGGGCGTAAATTGCCCGTAATGCTTAAATATAAAATCACAGTCATAATCGGCTTTATGATTTATGTATACGTGCTGCTGTTTTCTAGCTTTAAAGTTCGTTCAAGTATGTGAGTAATGAGGGCTATGGCTGCACAGTACATCACAAGTAAGATTCCTTTAATTGTGTTAAACTCTAACTCCATATTGCTTAGTATATTTCCGTGTGCTTTAAAATACCAATGCAGTTTTTTTCTGTATTTAAAGAATATTATTGTTTATAAAAAGTTACCTCTTGTACATACAGAGGAGAATATTCCATTACACAAATAGCTAACAAGAAGGAAACATAAATTTGAACGGCTTGTTGCTTTTTTAAGGCTATGGTGGTTTGTAGAATTTTTTATGTAAGATTGTGATGAGTTCAGGATTTAGTTGGGAATATTAAATATGACATCAAAATCGATAGCAAAAGTTACTGATAGATGCAAATGAGAGCTTGTTTAAAAGTTATCATCATACGACAGGAAAAATACCAACGGAGGTAATGCCGTTGAATTGATATTTCGATTGTATAGGGTGAATAAACAGTTCAACAATGCCAATTTATTCTCTAAACAAACAAAATTAAAATGTTACATACTGGATTGGGATAAAGTATGGAATCGAGCAAAAATTTTTAAAACGGAAACGATGATATTGATGAAACTTTGCAAGTAAGTGTAATGACTAATGACGCATAATGCATCTGATTTCGAATTTTTTGTTGTTACTGTACTTCCGGTTTAACCGGAACTACTCACAACTTTTTTTATTTAAATGGGACACCATTTTTGCATATTGTAATAAAAAAATGAAAAGATAAAACACTTATTCACATTTCCTCAACAATAAATTTTATTTATTGTAAATTAATGACAAATCATCCAAAGTCATTTCAAATGTTCAAACTGCTCGACAATATGCAAGTCCGATAAGAAATTCCTGAGTTATCTTTTCCAAGACTCTTTTGCGGATTAATTCACATTCAATCACTGTTCTTTGTCTCAACTTCTGCAAAGTAGTGGCTAGTCTGACGCAAACACGTGGTTTGAGATGACCCCAAAGGAAAAAATCTAATGGACTAAGGTTTGGAGAACGTGTAGGCCACTTAATGAATTCTATACGCCCAATCCATCGATTTGAAGAAGTAGCATCTGAAAAACTCCTAACTTGTCTATCATTTGGAGTAGCGCTCCATCCTGTTGAAACCACAAATTTTTAGGTAACTGCCCATTTTGTTGAAGTGCAGGAATAATTTGGTTATTCAATAGATCCAAATACTTTTCCCATTCAAGTTTCAGCATATAAAAATTGGCCTATAGGTCTGTTTCTGCAATTCCTATCCAAGCATTCAACTTTTGTGGATGTTGAGTACGGGCTTTATGAATCCAATGAGGATTCTCATTTGACCAATACCTTGAATTATGGCGATTACCTGTTCCATTTAAACAAAAAGTTCCCTTGTCAGAAAATACCACACTAGTTGTGTTGGATTCAGTTTCTCATTTAATTTAAAATTTGCTACGGTTTTGGTTACAAAATGAAATTGCCACCGCTTGGAGTAATCGCCTGACCACCGCTAGGGAATCGGTGAGTGTTTCACTGCCCCTCATTGTATTCATTTGCATTGTATTTATTCTTAACGGGTGTCTATCAGTTAACTCTAAATTTGTGTGGTATTTTAGATAGCTGTATATGAGGATCACTTTAATTAAATACATTTAATAAAAGTTCACATTCATTTTCTGGAAGAGAACATAAAAGATCTTCAACAATTTTTTTAAAGAAACCCAGCTGGAGTGGTGAAGTTGGTATGAGTAAGTTTAAGAAATGATCTAGGGCAATCTGTGCCAGGATAGGGGTAAGGGGTGACTCCATTAATGTACCAAAAATTTGAGCCAAAATTTGTTATCAAATGATAAATTGCTATTATCAAAAATGAACTTAAGTGATTTAATGAATTCATCCTTGGTAAGATCACAACTCTGAGCTATTACCCAATTTTCATCAATGATTCCTAAACTTAAGGTTAAAGGAATACTAGTAAACAAAGAAATTACATCAAGAGAAAAAGAGATATGATTAAGGGGGGTTGAGAACTTTAAAATAAGTTAGCACGGTCAAAAGAATTATTATATTCGTTATTTTTGCTAGTATATCATAGAGTTTAGTATTAAGATTAATTATTGGGCATTTTTCACTTTCATTTATTAATAAGTATTTATCAAGGATTTTGTATAAAAGTAGGGGGCTGTAATTGTTGCGCGTCCTATCTGGACCATTCCGTGTGGTTCTTGTAGTTGTCATACTCTTTCATGATGGAGTTGTGATTGGGTTTTGTTTCAATAGAGTATTTCTTGGAGTAGTGTATCGAAAGAAAAGATTTTCTATATCAACTAGATTCTAGAATTTGGCAATCGAAATCGTTGTAGAATGTTGCGAGAAACGTCGGCGGCTTTTATTCTTTATTATTTTCTAAAGCAAAATTTTTTTAATTAGTAATATTTTGGCGCAATTGGGGTATTGCGTCAAAAAGTCCAGGTAAATAAAACATTAATCATTTTGAAATTCACACTGCACATAATATCCTTCAAGACATTTTCATTTCAACATGTCAACAATTCCGCATATAATATCCGTATACTGCCTTTTCAGGTCTAAAAAATTTTCTTTTTGTTTTATTTTTGAAAATTAATTTAAATGATAATATTATAAGATGTTATAAATATGACATTCCTTTAACTATAACTTAAATTTAGAGCGTTTTTAATTTTTTGAAATTCAGCTTGGTAACTGACTAGTTTATATTTGTATGTAGGCAACCTTCATAACTAAAAACTCTTGAATATAATTTTGCATATCGGTAATTTGTTACACCCCAATTTACAAATTTCTTAAATCTATATTTAAAATACTTCAAACATTTCAATTCGCGCCAATTCCTACAAGGCGTAGTATTTGTGTGTACATGTTTTAGCTAAATTCATTCCCCTAATTTGTCCCGAGATTTGATCTTTATTATTTAATAAAGCCATTAATATTAATCATTTCAAAATTCTACACCGCCAATAATCTTTATTTTGAACTCTACTTGCCTATGATAACAATAAATATGAGTTGCATTTTTAATCTAATCAGATATTTAGTAATTAACTGTTTAGGAACCAATCATTCCCGTTTCTTTCAATTCTTTAAGGCCCGTAGCTTCTTTGTTTATCAAAGAACATAAATGAAATTTTGTCAACAAATAGTATAACTTCCGCTTTACATTTTGGTATCAGTTAAATTAGATTTCATCCGTAGCTAATTGTTGTAATTAGCAATTATCCAGTTGAATAGACACGCAAATACGTCGCTATACACCGATCTCGAATACGTCATCATATCTTTGCTTCCGCATTGGTCCATACACATCTCGCAATCCCCATTGGATCCCGCAAAATATATAAATAGAGGCGTTCTGACGCCAGAGAGGGGATTATTAAGAATTAGTCACGAGGTCGAAGTTAGACATTAGTTGGCAGCAGCAGTTAGTGTGGCCATAAGTGGTCAAATGTGTTAGAAACCTGGTTTCCTCTGAGGTATAGTCCGTTTCATTTTATTTTAATCTAATTAAATAGTAAATAATTTTTTTTATATATATTTATATATAACGTATTTACCTGCCCAGTAGTCAAATTAAAATAAAATGAAACGGACTATACCACAATTTGTCGTTTGACATAACCCTACTGGGGGATATATGGTGCCCGAGGTCCTGTTTTCCCAACGACTTTTGTTTTGCATTTACATTTGTCGTATTGAATCGTACGGAACATCGCACAAGTTGCGGATCTTAAGCCTTGGTTTCTTCATCTGGATCGTGTCTGCCCGCTGGTTGTCAACCACCGTTTCCTCGATCTGCGAGCCCTGCGCCTGCCCTTTCAACTTCGCCGCCGCGAGAACGCCTGTACTACCGTATCTTGCAGACAAACCTACTCCCTCTACGTGCCTCTCCGAACCCAGTCTTTATGTAAGTTAATCTAAGATATTTTATGTAACGTTGCGAATCACAATTAACATTTCATTTTGATTGCGCTATTTGGTGCATTTAATAGTAATTATTTTGGTTAATTATGATTCGTACTTAAGATTTAAGAACTGCGCTTAACGCCATTACTGTTGCCCGTTCTAGAAACTTGTAAATTTAATTATTAATTTTGTTGTTTAGATTAGTATTAATCTTTGAATATTTCTTTGACGCTTTTATTAATTTCTTTCCTTGTTAATATTTATAGTTATTGTTTTGACCCTGAGATATGTCTTTTTGTAACACTTTGTCTATTTTTTTTTTAGTAGTGCTCTTTCATTCAATATACAGTTTGTTCAAATATTTGCTACGTTTTGAATTTTCTTTTGTATACTCCTTTCTTCCTTTCCCTCGAATGGTTTCCGACGGAAGTATCGACCATCAGCGAAGCAACTAAGTTAAACAAAACATTCAGTGGCGTCCTATAAACAACGGAATTCTTGCCAAAGAATTCGAATACCGGATCGTCGTCTCGGCGAAGAAATACAAAGAACCTTCACGACTTCAGCAACAAATATAAATTTTAAACGCCGTTGTATTATTTCATTCCTTGACTCCTCTCCTTCTAACACTACGTGTAAATAGGTAAAGTTGAACACTATACCATATTCTTTAATTCTTCTTTCTCTTTTTTTCTTAACCGTAACAAATTGTCTATAGTTCACAATATGTATCTTAGCCACTAATGTTAATAAAGAATTTTATTAATATTTATTTCATATGAGCAATATAATTTTATTGTTAGTATTGATTACGTAGTAATAGAAAAGAAACCTATCTTCATGGTTATGTAAGCAATTATTTTAATAAAAGAAATGGCAGTTGGTGTAAATGAACTTTATTTGTTTACTATTGCGCTTGCAAGCTGAAAATTTGATTTCGAAGTTTTAGAAGTTAGTTTCTAAGTTCCTCAGAAATAGTTCTAAAAATATATTAAATGACGGAGTTTCTGTAATCTGTCTTTTAAATATAGCAAAAAAGACTTCGCCTTTAAGAAATTATACGCATTTCATCAGAAAGACGTAGAATTTATTAAGAATTTCGTAAAACATTTGTTTTCATCACTCGGTAGTCGCTACGTGTTCATCTCTTAGTCCGCTGTTGGTGCAAAAACATATCGCAGTAATATAGCCCGAGGGTTTCGCCGACATTCTTCTTCACAACCCTGCACTTGACACTTCAAATTTGCTGAGATGCCGAGGCGGCCTCTTCTACTGTGACTACTACAGAATAGTACTTGTAAAGCGACAGATTGTAGGAGCTCCCTTGTCTGAGCACGCTCATTTTCATTTGTTTACGTTGTCATTTGGAGCGGACTAAGTTGAATGCAGAAGAGGGAATCACTTGTTAAATCTTAAATTATTAGCGTGGAAAAGAGTTGAATTACATTTGCATAGATGCATATAATTACAAGTGCTACTAGTATAGAAAGTGTAAAACAGAGGATGCATTTAAGAATTTTTAGTGACAATTTCTTCTGACGATTATAATTATAATAAAAGAAATAAACTATCATGCTGTTAAACAATGTAGTACATATATTTTGCTAATATCAATAAATGTGTTTTAATCGGTTGATATTAATGGTACGCATATACTGCGTGTGCACCTAAAATTTTTATCATAAATATATAAAGTGTTCGATTGAGCAGATACTTACATGTGCATAGAATATTCTTGAGTGGATTTAAATTAAAACAATGCAAATCTGCGGGAAGCTCCGTGGTAGGAACCGGTGTCTTAAGCCGGATTTAATTCTTTGCTCATGAGCAATGCGCAATATGCTACAATTAGAAATAACTAATGATAGTTTTTTCACCCAGTAATATTAATGTGCTAACACATTAATATTGTATTTGCTGTTTCTAAAAACAGCAAATATATTTAATGAATATTTTCGAGAGAGGAGCTACTGAGTCGCGTTATGTTCAACGTGCTACAAGAAAACTTAATAGACAAGCTAGAAGATGCATGGAAGCTAAATGATAACGAAATCTTCTTAAAATTAGCGATATTTATTTGTTGCTAGCAATAAGCATTATGCTACTTTTAACTGCAGAAATATTGAATGAAAAACGGAAAATAGAAAAGTATCATTATTTCCGTCATGGTAAAGAATAGATTTGGAACATATTGGTTATTTTGCCATTTTTTGCTGGCAATAACACCACTCCACATTTACATATAGAAGCAAGTTATAAAAATGCTCTCGCTCTTAACAGGACAAAGGTACCAAAGCCCGGAAATCTCAAAGAACATCTCAAAATCCTTAAACAATATCAATTACTCAATGCATATTTCACAGGATACTATCCCGATGCAATAAAGTTTTGATAGGCCTTATGAGATGGTAATTGAAAACCGTACTAAATGGACGGCCGGTGGACCTCTTAAACTTAAAAGAGGAACACTGATATGGTACGCATAGGGTTCTAGAATAAAAGAAGTTGGAGTTGCCGTAGGTATTCAAGGTCCTAACTACTACCTTAAAGTGCCTACCTCTAAACTAACATATTCCAAGCGGAAATTTTTGCTTTGGTGCTAGAGAGAATTTCCAGAAGAGTTACGAGTTGCAACTATACACACAGATAGTAAGGCAGTATTAACGGTTCTTAAAACCCATACATTAGAATTTGACCCGATACATACCCATACATTCGAATCTGATACATGATCGTATATAAAGGTCAAAGCAGTTAGGACGTAAAAACCACTTTACGTTACGATGGGTATAAGTCGCTAAGGAATTGGGGGGAAATGAAAAGTGCTATAGGCTGGTCAAAGAAGCTGCGAATATGCCTTTTATAGGTCCAAGCCCTTATTGTGGGCTACAGAAGAATCATCTAAAACAAGAAATTAGCAAATGGGAGCAAAACCAAAAAACCTCGTGCCCTTATTGTGTAAATAGTAGGAACCTAAAATTTATTGATAGCGTAATATACCCCATAGAGTACTTTTCAAAAATATTTCCCTATATACAGCGCGATCGATAAGCAGCGAACCAGGTGTCTATATTGTTATTTTAAATAGAACAATCCGTATATTATGTTTTTAGTTTCTCCTCCTAAAAATAAACCAATATAATATAGGTTTCATGTGTCTACTTTGAGATACCTACATACAATTTTGTTCTCAATGGCCTAAATTTATATTTCCTTCGAAAAATCTGAAATGCAAATACATTTTAGCGTAAATTAAATCGTACACTTGCCGCTATCTAGATATTGTGCCAGAACACCTTCCAAGTATACAGGCTGTTCAGTACTGAACACCAAACTTTACCAAATTTAAACACCATAAACGTCCTTTTTTAAACAATGTCATATATTTTTTTCTGTATTCGCCGTATAGGGAACTTATATCTCTAACGTTTTTCTATACGATGCTCTGTCTGACATAGAAAGTAAAAGTGGTTTCAGATGGTAGCACTGTTTGGATACCATAACAACAATAAACTAATTAGTTCAAGATGTATGCATGTGGATGCAGAGTTCTCTAATGCGGTAGACACTGAAGAGTTTGGTAATTCGTTATTATCGATCTCATTGGTGTTTCGAAACATGGACGTAACCCTGGTGTACTCTTGCATCGCATGTGAAAAATAATTTGCGTTCCCTGGTTTGGAATTTACAGGTTCGCACATTCGTTGCAAATTTTGAGGTATGGGTTGCTAAAGTCGCACGACATTTAAATGTAGAAGTCATATTAACAGTGGACGTTATATATTGATTTAAGAACAATATTCCGTACGGCACGTGCAACATCCACGCACCTAGTGATATGAACACTTTCGTCTTTTTGGGATAAATAGTTCCATCGTGGAAGCTCTACAAAAGACATTGCAGTACATTTACAACATGTGCAAAGTACAGTAAAGACTGTACAAGACGAGTTGAGAAATCAAAAATCTGGCTCACTGTGGAGAAACTACTGATGCTCAGAAACACAGCTTTTAAAATGTAATGGTCCACCGCTCCTTGTTGTTATCAGTAAAGGACTGAAGAGACTGATGCCGAACGTTGTAAATATAATAACAAAATATGACGCGTTGGGAACATGGTCGAGCAGTATCTTACTATCGCAAATATTATTCGCAAGTGAAAGATGTCATTTTCAAACTTAATTCTTCTAATTCTCAAGCGGTTCGCGAGAGTCAGCAACTTTTTTCCAATTCAGACGTTCAACAAGAAATTGATGGCATTTCCATAAACTATTCCGTAGTGACACAAACTATTTTGCAGTTATAAAATGCTCACTTATCTCTACAAGACTCGTTAAATAACATCAACAATTTAGCAGCCGCTCTAGAAAGCTTGACGGATCCTATAGGACTAGATGTCGCGCAAAAATTTCGTGCAGTTTTAAATAAAAATCCGTATTTAGAAAAGGTTCGATCTATATCTGGAATTCAAGACTGCACAGAAGAGATACAGGAGTATCTGAATTTCGCGAATCTTACTTCATTAGATGCTGAGCGATCATTTGCAAAGTATACGAAAACGTTTTCAGACCGTCGTCGAGGCCTGACCGAATCGACAATATGTTGCAGTACTACGCAGCATACCATGGCAGTCGCACATTACCGCAGTGGTCATCGATACGTCAGTAAAAGGTAACAATCTATTATTTTTTAATTAATACTGTGTCTACTTTTGCGCGGTACGCCCCGGACAGTTCCACTAATTTCTCGAACATTATAAATAGTACACGCACACCGATCAACCGATAATAACCGAACGTCCACCCGATTCCTTGTATGTACATAGTAAACACAGTTCCTTTCACGGCGCCTCTGTGGGTACAACCGTTCGTCACGCTTTAACTATTATATAACGCAACGTTAAGTGTGCTTAAAATGTCCACGTAAAGTTACCTGTCATAGTTTCTGTTTACTGTCATTGCGCTTTACTATTTATTATAATTTTATTAGGGCTCGTTCATTGAAATAATTTTTATGTTTATTATTAGTTATTACGCACTGCTTTATTCTTGTTGCCAATTATATCGTTTTGCTGTTGTTGCTGTTAGTTTTCACTAACTTTCATTATCTAAAAATGAACTCGAAAGAGTTCATAGATATGGTATTTACTCTTGGCGCTTGCAACAGAAATACACTTTTAGAATCAAGAATACCCCCTACAATGGCAAAAACAAGCAGCAGTATACAAGAAAAGCATTTCTTCAATTAAACGAGAATAACTAGGCTTAAAATGTAAGCCAGTACGTATAGGGATGGTTGAGAATATGCACCAAATATCTCTCCATTCTGCTAATGGAGAGATATTTGGGTACCTTCTGAATTAAGATTATTTTATTATGAAGAAATCTAAAAGCGTACATTGCATTTTGGAAACTGGAAACAATAATAGTTTTGTATTACGTACTGCTTCTTATTACTTTATAAATAATCTAGACAATTTCTATAAAAAACAACAATTGAGTAGGGGTAAATGGATATGCCTTTATTGTCTCACGATTCTAAAGCCAAGTGAAGCGTAGTCCTTAATTATTGCCTTCTGCGTTACGTCGTGATACATATTACAACTGTTATACCTAAGGACGTGCTGGGAATAAATATAATATATTTTTTTGATCATGGCCATCTAGCTGTTAGATGCCCCGCATATCGAATATTACAAACGTATTTCCCATAAAAGGGTAGTATCTTCGAAAATATTGAAAATAAATACCTTATTGGGGTACCATTTGAAGGTAATTTTATAAGGAAATTGCTAGCAATATCAAAAAATATAGGTTCTACTTTTAAAGATCGAAAAAAAGCGCTTGAATGTCGATAAATGTTGCACGGCATATTGAACACCCGTATATACTTTTATATTTATACCACCTTGAAACATATAAAGTGTTTGCCTCTCAATCGATAGCAAAGGAGTAACTTGCGACACTACAACTTTTTTCAGGCTAAGTCTTAAATCGTCAGTCTGCAACTGTCAAAATGTTAACAAAATTTACAATATAAGGGTGTAATGTTATACATTGGAATTCCATAATCTATCCAAAAATGCAAAACAAATTGGGGTTAGCTATTTAAAGAAAGTATCGATGACATCATTGTACGAATACGGACAGAGTTGGAAAATAAAAATAATCACAAATTGGTTCTAATGTAAAAAATCAATTTGATGTGTCAAACAGTTTTTCGATTATTCTGACAACAAAGAAAAAAATTTCATTCCATACTTTTGGCGCGCACTGTATATACAGGCTGTTTATTAAACACGGCAAAAATTCAAGGGGTTATTCTATGAACTATTCTAAGAATATTTTGTACTTTTATGATTTTTGAAAAGCCCCTTTGTTTCGAAGATACAGGACGAGAAAAATTTTCAACTAAACCAAATTTGATATTTTTGAAATTATTAATGTGGCCGAAATAAAAATATGGCGTGCAACACTGGACTTACCGAGTATAACAAAATTGTAAAAACACGTTATCTTTTAACAACATTCCGATTACAAAGAACGGCTGTTTTATCCACTAACAATAGGCAAGTGCAGACATAGAAAAGTAAATCAGTTAAAACGTGGATTTCATTTGAATACGTTTCGTGATTGATCATTTTGTATGTGTCAAATTTGTTGAGACTGATTGACGTGCATTTCCTGTCTTTTAATTTAACTTTTGTTAGTGAAGTCCTCTATTATGAATCGCTATACGAATGCCGAGATGACTGACATGCATTTCATTTATGGACTTGCTGATGGCAATTCATTAGAAGCTAGACGGTTGTATATTGAACGATTTCCTAACCGTAATGTTTCTGATAGAAAAACCTTCCAAGTATTCATCAACGTCTTCATGAAACAAGCACATTGAAACGAAGTGGAGGACCAGGAAGGCCAATGGCAGTAAGAACGGTAGAATTAGAAGAGAATGTGCTGGACATGATAGAGGAAGAATGTAAGTAATGGGACTGTTTGGAAAATTCTTAGGGAGTATTTGTTGTACCCATACCACATACAACGCGGTCAGGCACTTCTTCCTGCTGATTTTCCTCCACGGATTGCATTCTGTCAGTGGCTTTCGCACACATTGGTTCAAATTCCTCAACTACTGACACTGATTCTTTTTACCGATGAAGCGAATTTCTCAAGAAATGCAATAAGGAATTTTCACAATAACCAGGTGTGGGCTGAAGAAAATCAATATGAAGTACTTGAAGATCGTTTTCAACATCAGTTCTCGTTGAATGTTTGGTTAGGAATTGTGGGTGACTGGCTAATTGGACCGGTATTTCTACCAGGAAGACTTACCGGCGAGGTGTAACGAAACTTTTTGGAACAAACGCTACCTCTGTTTCTGGAGGATGTATCATTGGCAACAAGAAATGCAATGTGGTTTATGCACGATGGTGCACCAGCGCATTTTAGTGTGATTGCTCGTGAGTTTTTAACAGCAACATACGGAGATCGTTGGATTGGTCGAGCTGGACCTCACTTATGGCCTGTTCGATCTCCGGACTTAAACCCCCTGGATTATTTTCTATGGGGTCATCTAAAGTCATTAGTTTATTCTACTCCAGTGGAAAATGTGGAAGATTTAAGAAATTGGGTAATTGCTGGGTGTAACTCAATAAGAAACGACCCTGGTGTTTTTGAAAGAGTTCGGCAGTCAATGAGGAGAAGATTGGATTCTTGCATCCTAGCTGGAGGTAGTCATTTTCAACAGTTCTTGTAGATTAAGAAACTTTAAATGTAATTGTTGGTAATAAAATGTTGGTTTCGTCGAAAATTTTTCTCGCCCTGTATCTTGGAAACAAAGGGGCTTTCCAAAAATCATCAAAGGACAAAATATTCTTAGAATAGTTCATGGAATAACCCCTTGAATTTTTGCCGTATGTTTAATAAACACCCTGTATAAGTCTTAACAACACATATTCGAAAACAATAGCTACAAAAGAAGATTTACAGTTATAAAGCAGAACAATGCTTTTATTAAGCATAGCCGTAAAAAATCACACAAGCGTTCAATTGAGTTTAAGTTACATGAAAATGTGTAGATAATTGCGATATTTATTTAGTATGTGCTTGAGGCTGCGAAGCGGTATGCGACACCACAAACCGCAATATAGAAGTGAAAAAATATTTATCTGAAAATTGGCGTAATAATGAACAGAAAAACGAAGTCCGTACACTTCATAAAGAAAAAGTATTTCCCACAGCACTTCATTTTTATTCGTGGCTTCGTTTCTATTACAGAGATAAAAATAATAAAGTAGTCTCTTTTTAGCCCTTACGATATTAAAAGCGGACGATCCGGTGCGATTAAATGGTGAAATAATCGCTTATGAAAATATCAGGCGCGTTATTACCCCTGAGGCGGTTAATATTGTCGATTTTGCAGTCGTATCGCCTCACACTACCTGCCCATAATCCTGCCTTGCATCTTCCATGGCCAAATTAACTACGCCTTTACTGTTATTTTGTCACCGGTGCTTCTCGAATCTATGGTATTTCGCAATAGCTTCATTTTTGTCCTGCTATAATTTTTGTACACTGGTGTGTTCAGGTGAAACGAAGTAGCTTTTATTGTGGTCATGAGCATTTCTTATAAACGTGTTATGTAAATGGCGGTTTCTCTAGTTAATATACCACATACAGGCTTTTATCACATTTCACATTGTTTATTGCAAAAATACGTATATAAATCAATTCACAAATTAAACTACTTTTGAATAAATCTCACTTCTAAACACGTCTACTTTCTGCAGCAGCTAGCGCTAAAAAGGATCGATTGTCTTAGCGTGCTTTTACCCATCTGTTATCAATGTGTTTGTTAATTTTTGGCAAATAACTTTCTATTCTAAAAATATTTATTATTTTTACATAATTCAATTTATATAAAAAAACACATTTCTTTCCAGATTGTAATATTGTGCTAAGGTCTGCCATCTAGCGTCACCACGAAGTGCATCGCCGAGTATCTGCAACCTTGAAATGTGCAAGTACCCCAGAGAACTTGACAACTATAGCGGTATTTAATTTGGGAAATTATAGCCCAAGTAGAATCGTTCTCTGAGTTTACCGAATGAAGGTACTTTAAATTTTAGCACCGAAACAATGTGGGGCGAAGGTGAGTTATGTTCTCGTTTTCCGAAATCATCGTTGGCTGAAGGTTGATTAAAACCCCTTGAATATAGAAGGTGGTAGTAAAACGAGGAAGCTCGGCTATGTAAGCCGCTGCTGCGGCATGTGTCGGTAAAGCCGTGACCTGAGCTCACGTGGCTGAACAGCGCCAGTCGTGGTGTTAGTCATGGTGACTATATTAGCGGTGTAAAACTACAAAGCAATAATCCTAGCTTTTTAGTTCTGACAGTTCTCTTTATCACCATTTTTATATATTAGTGCCATTCATTTTTCTTTTAATTCATGGCTTGATCAGATTCCTTCTACGTATTTTTGATTGAACTGCTGATTGTTTGCTTTTACGAGGATGGTATGAGAAGTACCCCTGTTTGGTGGCAGATGGTGCTTTGTGTCAAAATCTGCATTACCGACTGTGAGGTGAGTACTATTCTTTGGTCGATATCTGTCAAAATTTCAGAGAGATTCATCGAGTAGTGGTGTTTCTGAGACCTGCTGAAAGTGAGTGAGTTTACGTATTTGCGTAATCATGGAAAAAGAACAATACCGGTCAGTGATTCCATTTCCTTTTTTGGATGGGAAACGTGTACAGAAAACAACGAGAACTTGAACGCAGTTTATAAGGACCATCCACCTTCGATATTTACCATCAGATACTGGTTTAATGAATTTAAGTGTGTAAGAACATCCGTCTTTGATGAGAAGCGGCCAGGTCGCCCCACTGTGGTGACTACCGACAATATGATCAATAAAGCTCATGATATATTATCAGACCGCCGGCTGATGAGAGAGATCGCTAATATGCTAAACATCTCAACTGAATGTGTGCAAAACATCCTTCACGAGAAATTGAGTGTGGCAAAACTCCGGCGATATGGGTGCCGTGTCTGCTGATGATTAATCAAAAACGGAATCGCCCGATAATTTCAAAGTAATGTTTGGACATGCTTAAGCACAATACAAGTGAGTTTCTGCGGCGTTGTGTGACTGTAGATGAGACATGGTACAGCACTACACGCCAGAAACCAACGAAGGACGTACACCAAAGAAGGCGAAGACGATTCCATCAGTCGGAAAAGTTATGGCGACGATTTGTTGGAATTCGCAAGGCATAATCTTAATTGATTGTTTGCAGAAGGAAGAGTCGATCACGGAAAAGTACTATGCTGATTTATTGGACAGATTTGACGCTTATACTATCATAATAACGTCCTGGTCTACTCATCGGCAATTGCGATAGCAAAACTGGTCCAAATACTGTACGAATTGGTGCCTCATCCACCATATTCACCAAATTTGGCCCCATGTGACAAACAATTGCGTCTTCCTTAACACGGGTATTTACAATACCATCTTCGTATAGGTGTTTCTTTCACTATTTTTGCGATATTAATTTCATCCCAGTTCCTTGACTTTTCCTTGGACTCTTTTTTATCATTGTTCCGTATTTCGTTGTTCTCTAGGACTTGTACGACGAGACAAAAGTAAACTTGGACGACTGGCAAGCGAAGAGGTAGTATCGGCAGTATGAACAAGGTTCACTTTCGTAGATGTTTACTGCGTATCGTCTAGGTTTACTTTTGTGCCATTTTACAAGTTAAAAGGGCTAAGTTAAAAGAATTATTAGGAAGAAGGGTAGATCAAAAGGTCCCTTTACTCGCAAAATTCTTTTTTAATATAATTAAATAACGACCGGTTTCGGGTCAAAGCCCATCCTCAGGTTAAGAATTTTTATTAATAACAGTTCAAAAGTCGTCTAACAATAAAAAATATATTCCAGATGTAAAACGATGAATGGACATATCAAATTTTGTAATTAATGTAATATTAAAATTAGATTAAAATCAAATGTAAAAAGGGAACGAACACAAGTTAAAATACGATTGTCAAGAATAAAATGTTTTTTTTTTTAAAAAAAAAGAAAAACATCTTATTCTTGACAATTGTGTTTTAACTTGTTGTGTTCGTTCCCTTTTTACATTTGATTTTAATCTAATTTTAATATTACATTAATTACAAAATTTGATATGTCCATGTATCGTTTTACATCTGGAATATATTTTGTTATTGTTAGACGACTTTTGAACTGTTATTAATAAAAATTCTTAACCTGAGGATGGGCTTTGACCCGAAACCGGTCGTTATTTAGTTATATTAAAAAGAATTTTGCGAGTAAAAGGACCTTTTTATCAAACCTTCTTCCTAATATGAACAACTCGTAACGAGTCACCATTGAACATCTTAAAAGGATTACTTTTTTCGTATACATTTTTTATCTGCTCTGATTTGTTACACTAATTATCTTCGATTAACAGAATTAAAAAATTTAATACCATGAGTGAAAAATGCTTATTTAAAAAAAATATGAACTGACTCTTACAGATTGAAATTACACCAAATGTATATACGAAGAAAGTGACTCTCTTATATATGTTTTTTTACGAGTTTGTGCTGAAAATTAGTAAATCAAAAAGTATTTGACGTGAGTGGTTTTCTTTGGAGTGGTTTGTATGTATGCTATATATTACTTTATATTCATTATAATGAAGCTTATTGTAAGTATTCACGGATTTTGTCAAATACAACGGGAATTCTAAATAAATGCTTTACATTTAAAACAAGTAACATAAACAACTCCTACTTAGAAAAAAATTAGCGAACTACAATGTGTTTTGACAGGGGGGCGGTAATAACTCGAATTAAAGCGATTGTTTGGTATTATTAAATAACAAATAACCAAGTGGGATCAAAATAGACGCGACAGTAAATAAATGAAAATGAATTTTTAAAAATTTCCCATTCGTGACTTCATTTTTCAATTGTTCGCATTTGCATTCAAAAAAACGTTGGTATTTGTAAATTGATTTTGTTTACTTATAAAATTACCTTCAAAATATTTTTTGCTCCAACCTGACATTCTATTGCTAATTATTATTTAAAAAATGTAAGGAAAAATTATATAATGCGGTTAGTCCAAAGAAGCAGTTATCTAAGAATAGATATCAAGTTTATTGTTAGCAATAGTATCAATAAACAAAATTCAACATAGTTATAGCATTTTCTACTACCTAATTTGGTTTAAATTTCGATAGATGGTAAACGTCTATGTCACAGTATGGTATAGCAAAAGACTTTTGCAAAAATTATCTTGCGGGTGTAATAGTAAATTGCTTGCTTCTTACAATTAAGGCTTTTTACGACATTTCTCCGAAATTATTTCTTATATTTTAATATGTTGTTAAAGTTGTCTTCCTAACTGACAAGTGGTGAAAAAGAGTTCTTGATTGTGAAAACCGTTGACAGGGAAAAAGCAATAGGTATAGCGAACGAATTCCATTATAATCTGGCCTCCATAAATTCGTCTTGCGTTTTTTTCTTGATCGATAAAAAAATAAAGATTTCAAAGTACAGTAAAGAGATAGAATGAGTTAATTTATGTAAGCTTGGATCGTTGTACACATTAATTTCGAATTTTCATTGATAATATACAATATATGTTCATACTCCTTGAATAGTTTTAATATTTCTAATAGTAAGTACTTACCGTTGATCATGGAGGTTATGTTGGTATTTTGTTTTATATTTTTTTGAGGCTGCTATATTCTGTTTTAGTAATAATATTTTTGGTTCTTTAATTGTTTTGAAATGCTGTCGAAAAGTTAGCTATCTGTAAGTTACTGTATTTTTCTAAAATTTCGTAACCACTTTAGATGAAGCTATAGGTTAGTCTGTGTCAAGTGTCTGCAGCGCCCAACGATCTGGGAGTTTTAAAACTCTCCGCGTTTTTAGACGCATGTATTTATAACAAGAACAATTTAATTAACAATTCTAAAAACTACAGCTGAACGTGTTAGGTTACTGCTTAAAATTACCAATTTAAACAATGCGTGGGAAATTTTGCTTTAAACAAGGTTATACTTACTATGGTTTACGGGTTGGAACCACGATGTAGTCGCAGCTTCCGCCGGAAGGCTACGACAACGACGCGGTTCCAACCCGGAAACGAAGAGTATAGTGTTATTGATGACCGCGGAAGCCTACGTACCAGAAGGTTATATTTACTTTGAAATCTACTTTATAACATAAAATTTTTTAATGACGTTAATAGATGTGATTAGTTTTTCAAAGGCGAATATGTTAAATAAACTGTGTATGAAATTGTAGTTTACCCTATCATTAAATATATTTTAAACGTGATATCTAAAATTTTAAAATATTCTACCTACATTAGTTTTACATAAGAAGGTTTATAAATTCCACGAATTCTACGTTTCTTGCTATTTCTGGTCGAATGATGCAATTTTATGTACTTACTTTTTTAGAGTACTTATGGTTCCTCCAGATTTTCACTTGTTTGCAAACATTTACCGATAAAATCCGTTATTTTTTCTTCTATGTCGAATGTACCATTTAAAATTGATCTTTGGCTGCTTTGAGTGTTTATTTAAATAACAATATATTTTTAGGCCGTTACCTTTTGTGTAGTTTTAAAGAATTACTGAGCGAAACAGAAGTTGCTCTGGAAAGATAAAGAAGTGAAGCTTCCTGTAACGTTCAGATTTTAAGTGCAAGATAAATATTCTAAAGAGGGAAAGGGATGCAAATGAAACACAATAGATTTTTGAACAATGTCCATATTATATTTATCCCACATACACACGGCACGTTGTGAACCTTGTCTTATCATTGTAATAATATATGTACATTGTAGAACGTGTATAGATATACATGAAATGGCTCGACTTTCACACGGTCGAACTCATATAATATTTATATATTTATATATATATATATTGGTAGCATTGGGCGTGCCGAACATTCACGACCGCCGTGCTGTTGAACAACATAATTTTTGTTATTATGTTACAAACTCTATCTGTACAATCGTTCTAAATACAGCAATATGCCATCGCCTTCATTATTATTATTAGTGTAAAATTCTTGATCATTTAAAGTACGTACTTACAATTACAATTCATATTTTATATAATTAATTAATATGATATTCATTATAATGTAAAAGTCAAAAGCGTCCACAGAAGGAATATGGTTATTGCTTTTTTATTGCAAGAAGCCTCTTGGCCATAAATATAAATTTACGTAAAACGTTTGGTCATCAAGGTCTAACGGGTGACATCGGCATGCATCTCTATAATGAAACAGTAAAATTACTCATACTCGTCGTTCGGCACCTCATTAGGCAATATTCCCATCATTGTTAATAATCAGGCGATTTTCTAAATCGCGATGTTTGCACCCGTCATACCTTCAGACAGTGGACCAGACAGGACAGGGGTTGTAACACGGGGATCTAATTGGATTAGGGTTCAGGGTTGGATGCCTTATACATTTGTATATGGTGGTGGCATCGTACCACTTGCTACCTTCCTTAAAAATTATATTTTATAGAGTATATATATCATATAATATATACAGCTTGTATACACTCAATAATAAACGTAAATATTTCTACAAAGTACGTGAAAAAACTAATTAACACGAAAACAGAACGGCGCCCAATCTCCGTACCGTTCTATTACATATACTGGGCGGAGACGGAGTGCTATCATTTAAGTATACAAAAGAATATATCATTTAAAATTCATAATTTTTTCCGTCGCGCTTGAAATCTAAGACTATTTTTACGCGACATTCAACTATACGCAGGATTTTGAATAATATGTAATATAGAAATTTATATTTAAAATAATTAGATATATATTTTTCCATATCAAGAGAAACATTAACAACTTAATCGCCGAACTAGATCGATAGAAAAATAATAATGATACATGTACGTAATATAATACAACAGAAAAATATAGAACATCTTTTGGAAAAATTTAAGTAAAAACTTCTTAAAAGTTCTTTTGGACAGCACGTTTTTTTTTTATTTTCAGTGTATATAGTAAGGCCCACGATACTGTTTGAATTATACAACTGAAAACTTCACAGTGTTGATCATATTGTCGAGATAATATATTCCACTTTTTTAATTATTTTTATACTTCTTTCTTTAAACTTCACCTTCTTCAATCTTAACTCTCATTTATATTTTATGATTTACAAAAAAGTAAGTTTCCTAAAATGCATGAAAATTGCGTTAAACTGTAGCGTTACAATTTAATCATTTGTATTCTAAGCTATTTCAAAATGGAATAGCTATGCTGAAAAGTGTCTCTTTAGTTAGTGCATTTTATACGAATAATATTTTGTTGCGCCATGCATATCTATAATTTTACAAACTTTAAGCGTTTCGAATAATATTATTTATTGAAGAATTTTTCCAAATTTATCATACTTAAATTTGAGATACACCCGCTAAAGATATGTAAAAGTCACACCGTAAAGTCGACGAAATGCTTTGATTCATTAATCGATTGATTCTTCTGACGTCATGTATTTTAGGAAATCGTAAGGGTACAGGCTCTAGCTAGATAGGATGAGTTAGCGACGGCGGGACCACAGAGCGGCCGCTGTGATATGTCCGTATGGCTAAAAAATGTTTGCGTGCGAAAAAGAATTGCGTTGGAATGTGCTGGCCACACTTGTTTTTAAACCGCCGTTGCTGCATTGTCAAAAAACGAAAAAATATACATGTGTATTATATATATAATATATATTCATTTATTTATATTTATATACGTCTACCTCATACACATATATAGAAGATTAATAAAATGTACAGGGGCGTCGACAAATGGCGACAATTTGAGTCAACATTTCTCTCAATCGTTGAAAGAAAAACTGAATCAATTCAAACAAAAAAAGAATTAATAATATGGAGCTACAACTATTATAATATTCCGATTTTTCGCATTTTATCCATTCATTGACTTAATATTTTCATGTATATAAATGTTGAATTTATGGTAATGAGAGTTCGAATATTTGCGATATTAGACTAACTTAATAGTGAATTGTACGTTAGTTGAAATTCAGTGAAAACGTTTATGATAATAACTGAAATTGCTATGTTTAAACTTTAATTCTCTTTCAAAAAAGGGATAGATTTCGAAAAATTCTTAATTGATTAGTTTAAGGAGAAAAACTCATAGTTTTATAAAATGCTAAGAAATACGTTATTTTTCCTTTTTTAATCCTGCTAGAAAAAATATATGTTATTATATACGTAAAATTGCTATTTTTGTTGATGCTAAATAAAATTTTGTGTATATAAGTAACATGTTCAATTAACCAGGATTCTGAAGAGCAATATGTAGCTCATTTTTTACGTTTAATTGAAGTGCAGAGAAATGAAAATCAATATTCGTCACAATTTGTACGCATTGAATATTATATATGTGTATGAATTTCATCTACGGCGGACAAATACTATTGCAGACGAACGACTACTAGCAACAAAATCCGGGAATCCGAAGTTCTCTTATCGACTTCACCGCACTTCCGGATTCAGTCCTACACTAACTACCCCTAAAGAACCACTTAATGCAATAACACAGTTTGATATATCAAAATAGAGTATAAATTAAATGAATTCGACTACTTATATTTACTGTATTGCTCAGGATTGACATTTAAAATACTCATTAAATATATAAATATTATTATTATTTTTTTTGGTATTTTTTGTTTCATCAGCGGTATAATAAATTACTCGAAAAAGAGAAAAAGAATATCAACAACGGAAAAACGTAAATAATCGAAGTCACTGTATTGACATTAGTTATTGACATTGTATTTTAAATTTACCTTTGGTCGGTTCTCACTTTGTTTGTTTATTTTTGTTCTTTTTTTTTAATTCTTCTTTTTGTGATTGGGACGCATTTGGTGACCGCACACTTCATAAATATTATGATGATAGGATCTGCGCCTTTTAACAGGTGTTCTGCTATACAGTGTTCGTGTTTCGTACACGTCGCGTCTGATCTAAAACGAATAAATTATCCGGATGTCTAGCTACTTTCTTTTAATTTACATTAATTACTTTTTAGTATCGCTATCTCTCTTCCTCTCGCTCGCTCATAATTACTTTGCTTGACACTAAGTCATCGTTGCGTTACAATTCGGATTACTATACTTTTCGTTCGATTATACTACACAGGGTCCGACACAAAACTTTCACGATGATTATAGCAATAAGTGCTTTGCTGAGGTACATCCTTTTTCTTAAAATTAACTATCTAATTACTAACCTTAAATAAGTTAAGGATTGTAATTCTTCTAATAAAAATAATAATCAAAATTACAATTTGAGTATATCTGTTAAAATTTAAAAGTATCTTGAGCTTTGCGTAATACATCTTTTGTATTCACAATTCTATTTAAAGACAAAGATGTAATCATATTCAATTAAAAGTTGATTATCCCACGTTAATATATCATTTAAAAAAGAAATTAGAGAATGTTAAATTTGTATAGATTTTTGCAAGAAATATTTACTTGATGCATTGATGATAAGTTACTTGATGCATTTATTTTCATCTGAAAATACTATTAACATTACTAAGCTAAGTTTATCTCTAAATAATTTTAGATTAAACTAACCGTTTTCTTTTGTGTCGGGCCCCATATACTCCCTGTAATTTTTGTTAGTATTAACATCGTGGTGTGTATTTTTGTACTGAGGAGACAAGCAGTATGCAATCAGTCAGACAACAATCATAATATTCATTTAACAAGCCGAAGGGCGAAATATGTATCTAACAAAAAATCGAAAACAATAAAAATCATAACACACCATGTAACCACACACGGAGGACAAAGAATTTGCTCCGATGTTCGGATATGGACTAATTTTTCGCCACGCTTTCTCTCACCCATTAGTTTTCATAAAACGCACGCCTTGGAGATCACGTCAAGAATTCTATTAACTATCCTACACCGTTGTATATCGTAGCGACAATTTTTCTATCAGCGTTTAATAATTTTTGAAAAGTACAAAATGCTAAGTTTTAATTTCTTTCTCATCCGAGCATCGAAGAAGTCCGCTTGTACAATAGAAATATATTCACTTATTTAACAGGAAACATTTATATATATAATAGATTTATATATATTTTATATATTATTATATACTTTTTAAATTGATCTGTACTATGCTAACAATTAGACAGATCTAAGGGTATATGAGGAATACGTAGAGGACGCTACAAGCTACACAGACGATAGGGATTCGGGGCTGTCCCCTAAATTACTATTACTTTTTTTTATTATATATGGGGTACATGTGAAAAGGGGACAGTAAGCCTCGTTTCCGTACCGAAACAACAATTATATACAAATTTCTTAAAATATCAAGTAATTGTTGTATACATTAATTATATCGCAAATAACACACTGCGCCTGTAGAACAACACAAACATACAGTTCTTTGTTTTTTTCATATTTATATATCCTTTATATTATATATATTTATAAATTAAAATTAGTATAGGTATTAATTAATTTACAAAATACGTACGGTTAATGATTAGTATTAACAAATTAGTGGTTTGACTAACTTAGGAATTGTATAAATTCATATAATAAAACATCTATGTTGTATGTCGGAAGTTTGGTGAATTTTATGGTTTCTTACTATGCGAAACGTTTTTAAGTTAAATAAATTTAGTAAACATTAAAGCACAACTAATAGCTGCCAATTGTGTACATAACGTTAAATTAGTTTGTTTGGAGATAAAAAGTATCTATATACAATCACAATGTAAAATACAAGTCATTTCATAAGATAAAGAAATCACTGAGGTACGCATAAAGTTCTACAATACATAATAATAAAATTACTCCATTAGAAACCGTAAATGCTCCGATCAACCGTCATACTAACAAAAACACAAGTAAAACAAAAAAGGATTAAAATTAATTTACCATGGCAATGTACCAAATTAAAAATTCTCGTCATTGCCTCGTTGGTCCTTATAATAATAATATGTGAGGATAATGTATCCCATAAGATACCCTGTAATATATCATATGTAATTAACACAAGACGTAACCAATGAGTGCCTGTGTTTGGTGGGGGAGGGGGTAGGCCGCCCTATTTGGGGATCGTCGACAAACATAATAATATAGAATAGAATAGTGCCAATAAAAGGTAGAAACGACCCGCTGTGGTGTTCAAGTGGCTCTATAAGTGCTAATTTAAGAATGACTAAACAGAACGCTATATATATTTAAGTGATATAGAAAATTTCCAGTGAGTTTTTTTTGTTTGTTGAAAGTTGGCACAACTGATAGTGGATGGGTAAGTCGGCGATCCCCTGCTGGCGGCAAAGCGGCACGTTGACACCAAACATTACAACAACAAGTGGGCCGCGCCTGGCGGGGTGCTACATTATATTATTATACACATATAGTGAATGTACAGTGCAGGTGTGATGACATCACAGTAGCTGCCGAGTCGACTCACACAACACTAGATAATAATAAATAAGTCCACGAGCTCAGTGATAGCCGTTGGTGAACGCAGCAGGAATCAAAGGGCCCTGAAAAAGACAATACCACAGTTATGGATCATAGACTCGAATCACTTTATTACTACTAAATGCCGCTTAGAGTCTAGAATGTCGAAGATAATACATGTCACAGTAATTTAGGATTCAACTTGGGAGTACTCAGCTAGAGTTAGTAACAAGAAAGTTAAACCTTTATCTACTAATCTAGGTTTCCACGTTTATCAGTTTACACTATACCATCTTAGGTACTTTAATCAAGGCATTAGAGTGGGGTTGTAGAGTAATTTCACAAAGTACAATATTGTTTTGTGACATAACGTATCACGCTAAAAAAAAGCAGCGAAAAGATTAAAATTTGTATTAATGTCAAATAGGACCCACACTCCCAGTGTTTAAAGTATTTATAATGTGTGGAAATTTTATGAAAGGAGAAATTTATTAGACGCACATGTTTAGCATTAAAATTTACAGGAAGAGCAACAATCTTGTATTATACTCTTCCTTTTTATAAGAATGACAGTGGTCAAAACCAAAAGAAGTTTTTATGAAGTTTGAAGCTAAAGATTAAATTTCAAATTTTAAAACTTAGCACTGGATTATTACGGCCTGGTTGTACAATGCCTTGGTAAATCTACCCGATAACTACCTAGCCGATATATTTATCGAGGGAATAACAAAAATGTAAATACGAGTATTTTTGAACCGTAGAAATGCCAGATACGACGTTGCAACTTAAGAAGGCCATATTGTAAGCAATATATATATATATATATTCTAGTAAACCCTCAGCCGCAAGTACTACCTATTTCCTTTCTTGCAAATGCAAAATGCAGGAATGTTGATTACTTTGAATAGGTGGCAAAATCTTCTAATTACAATTATCATTGCAAACTTTTTAAGCACAATAGTTACATAAGTAACGTTTAAAGGATTTGAAAATACGGGCAGTATTCTAAAATGCTGTGCGCATGACATTTGTAATATGCGTGTTGATAAGTAGCTATTAATTAAGTTTACAACGTTTACCATTTTGTCTTTTGACATCATTTTTGAAATTCGGTAATGCACACAACATTCATTTCCAGGCTTAATCAAGAAAACAATCAGAGAGATGTTTGTTTCGATATTTGAGAAGAATATATTTGCTAGCCAAGATTTTAAATGATTTATTGTATGTCAAAGAAATAGATGTATATCTTGTGTATTTACGGGATTTTAATGGCTTAGGCTGCACTGGCATGGGGTAGTGTGAAATTGGCGTAAGTTAGTACAATATAATTAGCGATATTAGTAATTTTTTTTGTAATGCACGGAATTATATAGAAACATTATACGGTATGTTTATTAGCAGCTTCTACAGTAATCACGCAAATTCAAAAACAAATGTAGATAAAATTGGTGCAGTGCCATGGTAGTGTCAAAGTTTATCGTGTGGATAGTTTCGCACTACACAAATTCTTCATTCTGCGCTACAGCCGTTATGTGAACTGTCGTATTAATTTGCATTGTGCAAACTTTCAGCCCTACATTTTAATTCTAGCAATAATTTCGCACAGCCTTTTGTGAACGCCACTTAACTACTTCAATATAAGAAAATCTTCTACATAAAAGTGGTTTTATTTTTATTATGGATGGAAAAAATAAATCGGAAATATTCGGGGGTATGCGGCGTGTTTTATGTTTTCCAAAAATTATTTGCATTGTTTTGACGGAATGGACAATGTTTTGCTGGATGAGAGCTACAAGAGCAAAATCTTTTTATTATGGATTTATCAAAAAGAATTGTAGGTCTTTGGCGTTAACAGGTGAGGTACGTCTTACTTGTATCTCGGTCCAAGTAGAAGTGAACTACAAGAATACCTATATAGCATAGCGATTTTCTAGTCTTGCGAAGATATTATGTTGGTATTTACTGCTGAAAATGCTTATTTACCATTTGTAGAATTGTCATTTTGTAAACGTTAGAAAGGTGTTATATTTTGCGTTTTGCAAATTAAAAATTCAGCAATGGTTTGCGAGTACCAATATTTATTAAGGCAGCTCTGCATTGAAAATACAATTACTGGACTTGGTTCTATAAAACAAGCTTGTACCTGTATACGAATTAGTTGAATAGTCTCAACCGTATTCCTCCTTATCATTCCATACTTAATCCAACAGTGCGGTACCACGAAAACATATTATTTATATATTTTAACACATCATTAAGAGGGTCTGAAGATTATAATGATTCGATTAAACCTATTATACAATTTATATGTATGGAGTGATCAGCAAAATAGTTTGGTATCTTCTTGGTTTCCGGGCTAGAACCGCATCGTTGTGGCATCTTCTACTGACGTTTCCTCTACACTCCTACGGGATATCTTTAGGGCTTCGGTCGCTGCTGCTGATATTATGCTGATGCTACTGCACATTGACTGACACTATCTGATATTTTGCGCAGTATTGTAATTTCCAAAAATAAAAACAAGAATAAAAAAATATTTAGAAATATTTGTCTTCACTCGGTTTCTTGTATCTTTGCATATAGTTTATAACATTGTTATAGATGAAATAAAGTGAGTATTATTATATTCTTTTTCCATTTTTGTTGTTTCGTTGTCTCTAGTAGTACAAATCTCTTTTAAATAACGAGATAATTGCTCTAAAATGTAAAAGAAGGTCTATATTGTATGCGTCGATGCAGCCATTATAACCTGCAAATGTAAAGTGTGCTTTTTTCAACAATGACTGGCAACATTGTTATGAGGTGAATGGTGATGACGTACCTCGTTTGTCAACGTAAAAGACGTATATAACAATTTTTGCCTGCTTTCGACAATAGACTTTTGAAACAAATTTCTTCGTACTGCTTTTTTTTAATTTTTGAAGCAGAATAAGTCCTATTGACATCTTTATTCGAATAAAGGGACCATTTTATTGAACGGTTAAGTTAACAAAACACGATTAGCTTCACTTCTTCGCACTTCTTTGCAACAGTTTTCTAATAAATGTCGCTTTAACAATTAAGTACTGCGTGATAGTAGGTTCACTTAACGCGATGTTAAGCACATTACCATCAACCCAACTATATATTGACACAGTATTAATGGGACTTAGGAAAATTCTCCTTCAAAAATAAAAGAAAAAAACAGCCATTGTACGCGCTATTAAGAAATTTATTTCAGGAGTATAGTATTATTTGTTAGTTGATTGATTGATTAGTCAATTTATGGCTGTAGCGCTTGCATTGGCCAATTATTTGTGTTTTAGAACTAGCACAAGCTTTTACAAGAGTTTTTTTATAAATCGTTAATAAAAAATTATCCCCTTTTAACACCAGTCGGACAACATGGCAAAAATATTTGTTGTTATAGGCTGTTCTGCCAGTCTAGAAACCTAAATTAGCCCTCCGTTAAATGCACTATCTACTATAATTTGTTAACTTGCACTAGATCAGGGGGTCCTAAACCTAGTAACTACTTTATTTGGCGATGTTTTCTATTGATATCATTTGTTTATATTGATTGCTACAGGGGTTGCTGCAACCATATATGTAAGACTGTGCGATGTTGCTTCTAGTAATCCAAATTCGTAGAAATAGACTCCTTTGTGATGTCATAAAGGGATACAGGGAGTTTTGAAATATAACTAAAATATAACTGCGTAAATCCACTAAATTGCGGAATAACGGAGAGTTGACCAACTTTACGCAAATGCAATATTGGCCGTTTTTTTTTTTTTTTTGGAAGGCAACATAGAACTTCATAATTATCAGTTACTTTTAGTATGTTAACTTATGTCAAGTTGATAACTTATTCCTTCACTTACCGGACTGTAGTTAAGAGGAGCCCGGCTGACCGCAATGGCCGGAAAACTGGATGGCTGTGGGCTGGCGGCCTGCACATATCCAACGCTGTCGGCCGCGCTGCTGTTGTACATATCAATGGTAGGTCCAGGTGAGTTTGCTGCTGGGAAGCCAGCGCGTGTCGTAGCGGCATGGGGAGAGGCCGGTGGACCAAAACCTTGAGCTGCTGCGGCCGCTGCTGCTTGGTAATTGTTCATCACTGCAAATGAAACGGAGAAGTGGTGTTGAGGGGGAGCGGCTGCTTGTTCGGCCCCGGATGGTTGGCTCCAGTTCGTCGACGGTGACCCTACATTGACATACAAAACAGTTCCTGGAGCCGACCGGAGCCGCAATACTTTTATGCATCTTTCATTCATTAACAGACACTTAGATACGAAGAAATATGAAATTATTGAAATATATACTTTCATCACACTACATTACTGATAATGGTATACATACGGCTAAATATGCAGTTACACAACACACAATTTAGATAAAAGCGTATACATTGAGACAGAATACTAGAAATAATATAGGGAAACATATACATGTTTGGATATTCAAGATAGGGGATAGTCTGGATGGTTTTGCTGTTCTCTATGTTATTACTATGCGCATCCATGAAATGACATATTACTTTTAAAAGAGTAACGTGTTCTAGCTGGTTCACATTTTGGGTGAATTGGAATGAACGGATTTCACAAAGGATTAAGGAATTTCATTGTCTTGTAAAAGAAAACCGTTAAAAATGAATAGTCTAATTGCTCTATTTCCTATAGACAGACAGAATTGTTGAGAAGATACCAACTTTATAATATAATGTGTACAAACTAAGAACAGCTAAAGATCAACTCTGTTGTTTATGTAAAAAATCACTAGAGAAGATGGAAGGCAAACTATATAAATCTGTCGCCCAGTTGCAAACGACATAAATTTCTCAGCGAAAAGATTTTAACTCTATTGAGGACCCTATTGAGGAATAGGCATCCTAAACTAGTTTTATGGTTCATTAGAAGTCTGTAATTGCTGTAAAACATGTTAAGTAAGGTAAAGGCTCGAGCCAAGTCAAATATGAAGCTTATATTAATGTTAGATTGTACCACGAAAAACATACAGTTCCATAAAAAATATTTATTTGTAGTCCCAATCTTTAGTTACAATTTCCGATTATATATAGCCCTGGATGTTCTAGTTATGAACTTTGATGTATCACGAAAATATGATTTTATATATATTTATACAATTATTTCAAATAGAAGGTCATCTTTCAATATCTTAAATGACAACACAAGTAAGTATTGGTGATAAAGCACAACAAAATGGCTTTAAAAGTGCCATCATAAAGGGTCGGAAATAAGATGTTTATTTTCAACAATTGATGTAATCACAGCTTTTAGGGATTATTTGAATTTTATCTTTTAGTAACCAGAGATGAACTTTTTGCAAGGATAATGCATCTATGGAAAGTAAGAAGGAATGACAGAAAGTCAATCAGGAAAAGCAAGGCAGATCTAAGATTAAAGAAGATAATTAAAATACGATGCATGTTTTTAAAGCAAGTACCGTTTTGAAATTCTGCTAGCGTGAGCGCCGCGGCGGCTTTTTACGATTGCGCGTTGTGTACCTACATCTGTTGACAAGCTACAGACGCCATTACAGAAAGATTCGACCGTGTTTACGTTTGTTTGTCACTATTTAAAATGTCTCCGCCGATCGAGAATCCCGCCAACTGTGAAATACGCGATGTGATTCGATTTCTTAGTGTTAAAGATATTAAATTGGCCGACATTCATCGTCAGATCTGTGAAGTGTATGGAGAAAACATTATGAGTGATGGAATGGTGCGGAAATAGGCGAGAGCTTTTAAAGATGTCCATGAGGAGGAATGAAGTGGGCGACCTTCTGTCATTACTGAAGATTTGGTTCAGAAAGTTGACGAAAAAGTGAAAGAGAACAGACGCTTTACGATTTAATCATCTGATGAGTTTCCTCAAGTTTCTAGTTAAATCAGGCGGCAGATTTCTATGACGATGGCATTGTAAAGCTGATTGTACGATACGATAAATGCCTCAATATTGGTGAAAATTATGTAGAAAAGTAGAATAAGGTACAGGCTTTCATGTAAAAATAAAATTGTTAAGAAGAGTTTACTTGTTTTTGTTTTATTTGAAAACGGTACTTACTTTAAAAACACGCCTTGTAAATACACTTAACAACATTAGATCGGAATACATGTGCAACTTGAAATTCTTATTGAGCAAATCTGCCGGAACGCCCGAATTTTGACTGAACTAATATTTAAAAAGAAAAATATCTTTAATAAAAGCTTTTACAACTTAGTTAGGTTATTCAATAACGTATACTAATAATAGATTCTTGATTATATAATTTGTGACATAATAAACTTTTTTAAAATTGTATATTTAAACAGTTCTAAAAATTAAACCACACTGCGAAAAAGTTGTTGCTCGAAAAATTAAATTATATACGGACTCTTTCATTTAAAAAATGTTGATTACGTCAAAAGTAAAAAAATAATTATACTTGTCAAAAGTTTGTATACGTCACTGATACATCTAAGATAGTTTTCGTCTCCGCTATTAGTTCAAACGAAAGATATTCCGAAACATGTGCCCAACCCAATGTAATAAAAATTGAAAACAAAACCTTTTTTAATTCCTAGTTGTTCGATGGGACATAAGTAAACTTGCTCAACCTGCAAGCGACAAGGTAATATCGGCAGTATAAGCAAGGTTCACTTTCGTACCGGGTTACTGCATATCGTTCAGGTTTACTTTTGTGCCATTATACATACATATATCACTAAACGTAAAATGACATGAAATAATACTAATTCTCTGTCCTCGGTATTCAAACCCATCGACTTCGTTTATGTAAATAACAGTAATTTCGTGAAACATTGAGGCAAATAAGACAGTCTGGGAAAATGTACACACTTTTGTGTACGCAGTCTTTATTGGAATGTCGAATTGGTATTTTTGTTTGAAGATGTGATATTGAAAAGTTTGCAGTATACTTGAAAATCGCTGGAATCCACTTATGAGGAAGTCGAATTTGTTTTTAAATAATCGTTGTGATGTACTTTTTGCTATCTTACTTTTCGTGAAAGTACTTTAACGAAAACGAAGTTTGACGAAGTATGTTCGAATGGAAAGTTTAGAACGAGATAAATATTTATAGTTTTGTTTGTGAAAATGAGGATTGTGGTATGATTACGGTGAAATACATTGCTAATTGGAAAAAAAACAATATGCTTTGAAATGTACATACGCCAATGTTCTTCATTACCAGGTCAATAAACCTCTTACACTCATGTGAGAAGTTAACACAGATATGTATAATCATTTTATCGTCGATTTTTAAATATGTTTATCAAGTATTTCTACTAATTACAAAACCAAAAATTGTACATCACAAAATAAATAAATGTGATGATTAAATCAGTTTTGGTGCAGAAAATCAAGCAAAGTAAAGGACAATAATGATAGCAAGGACTGTGGGGTAGTATGGCAACAACAATATTCTCGACACACTCCGCACCACACAAATTATTAGTTAATTCGGAAAGGTTGTTTCGAAGACACATGGGTCATTATCTTCAGCCGCGTGCCGATTGATGTGAGAGAACATATATTAAATCTAACGAACCCGCTCTATCTCTACTCTTCAGAAAAAATCTACCGAAGTATCTACTTTTGCCCGTTAGACTAAGAAGCAAGTTAAAATAAGGAAAAAAGGCGGAAAAAGGTCTGTCATCACGAAATGCAAGAACATGTAGCCGTTCCACCCTAATAGAAATAAAAATCGAGTGAGACAATGGTTATGTCCCTTTCTATCCGTCAAATTTGTGTTCTTTTACCTAAAGACTGGACAATATGCGTTATAGCACAACCATAAATCAAAGGCCTATTTACCGTAATAAATCGAAACACAAGACAAGTGTAAAGGTCCCTTCTCTTTATTGATTAGGTTTGTATTCTTATTTATGTACCTAGTCTCATAGGTGTCCAATTCAAGCGGCGAAATCACGTTTTTAATCAATTTGAAACATACGTTCGTCTCTTGTCCTCTAAAAACTTTGCTAATACCTTTCGATACTCTATGAAAGGGAAGTTTCACAAATTCCTTATCGCGGGTTACAGTTGGTATTAAGGTCGTGGAATTTCTAATATAGAGCCTATTTTGGATTTTCCTAAGCATGCGATCGACCTCTATAGAAGAGTAACCGTTGTAAATAGCCACCTTTTTTATGAATTTTGGCTCTTTGTTGTACCTACTTTTACTCAAGGGGAACTTCACCAATCTATTAATTAAGAAGCTAATCGCTGCCATTTTGTATTGTCCACAGTGGTTATTAGTGTTTGTATTTATTAATGTTTGTTTCCTTCCTATAGATGTCAGTTTCCAGTTTTTATTAGCACATCGCGTGCTACCGATATGGAAAAATTGAATCGTTAAGTGTAGCACAACATATAAACGAAACCTGGCATAATATTAAATTAGAGAACCTAACATTAATTAAGAACGTAACTTCCCCGCAGGAATTTGACGTTTACAACCACTAGCCTATTCAACCCTTACTGATTTAGTAGGGTAAAACGGATACATGTTTTACGTTTCGCGCTACACAGACGAGATTCTTTTTGATCTATTTTCTGTATATTTTGAATTGATGTACAGGCGGCAGAAGTAGGTACTTGTAAATACCTCCTTAAAGGTAGGGATAGAATATGCATGTTAGAATTGAAAAAAACATTCTCACATCATTCGGTCGTACGGTTGACAATAGGAATCCATGAGTTCTCGAAACAGTTGTTCCGATTTAATCAAATAACTTATGTGACGTGCGGTGCGCCGATACTTTAGTGTTATTCAATGTTGTTTACTCAGGCATTTTTGTTTTAACATATGCAATACTTCTATTTTAGAGTATACTTGTTCGGCCATGTTATGGTTATTACTCAAAAACTTATGGTTTTGGGTTCTACCACAAATTTACTATATGGATTAGCTTGAAAATAACTTCCAAATACTGATATTATTAAAATAACTAGCAGTAATGATTTACAATTTAAATTTAAATAATTTTGGCTACAGATAATTTCAATAGCGTCATAAGTAATGAAGCTCGCCAATTCTAATAATTTTAAGGCATAGATAGATTCATAACAATAACCCGCAATGAAAATAAACGATTTTTTGCTTTTTAAGATACGAAGTAGTCGCCATAAATTCTTGACCTGATATAGAAAAAATAAACTTGGTAAAATATAACAATTTTTATTTTGTTATTTTTATTCTTCTTACTTCAATACACTTATTACAAAGATCAATTAATAATACCCTTGTAAAAATAATCTAAAGTTTTTCCTTAAAAATGTTGTATTACAACTGCTTGCAACTCACTATCGTCCTTAAAACGATTCGTTTTTGGATAGAGGGTCATAATACAGAACCATTGTTTCATCTCCTGTGACAGTGGACTCCAAAATCGGGTTCGGGCTGTCTCCACGCATGTTTAAAAATGGGCACGTACATTCGACCCAACGCGATGTTCACATTGGAGAGCAGAAAGAAGATGCGGTACCCATCTTGCACTAATCTTCTTCATACCCCAATGGTTATGAAGAATTCGGCGAATACTTGTTTCAGAAATGTTAGGCATCGCTGCTAATTCTTTCACTTTCAAACGGCGATCTGCTAATACAATTTCTCTAATAAATGACATACTTTGAGGCATTATCAGTTTAATTGGCCCATCGCGCTCATCATCATCAAGGGATTCTTGCCCCAAACGGAAACGTTTTGCCTACTTTTTTACAGTGGAATATGAAGGAGGTAAATCACCATAAACGTGGTTTAATGTGATTAGGCGGTACCCAATTTTCGTTACCCGAGACATTTTCATGCACTAGTCACGTCGTCTGGCTAGCTACTAAAAGCTACTATTCTTCGAGCCGTAATATATATAGTGTAGGCCTCGCACATGTACAACTATAACGCAACGGAGTTTGAACATGCCAGAACCGGCATAAGCCTGTCAGGCCCAGAATTGATGGCACCTACATCGTACCATAGTGCAATAATTTAAGTAAAGCTAAATAACAAGTAACTTAAAATGCTAACTAAAATGTAAAAAACCTGTAATGAGTGAAAATGCAGTTTTGGATGGTTGTTTTTGTTGCACAATGCCAAGATATAACAAGAAGAAGCCTTATTGTAGAGGTAGTATGATGTAATGTGTCTTCAACTACAGATTGCCAACTTAAATTTGTATTCAGTAACTTAACCGTATAAATAAAAAGTTTCTCAATAACAACTTAAGCTTAAATTATAGACCAAAAAGCATGATAACAATAACCTAATATGTGACAATAGTAAACCAAAATATTTGTATATCTTGGTTACTGTCGGCTCGCTCTTCAATAAAACGATAACAGTAAATGATAAGACTACAACCACATTAAGTGAATACCACTGGATATTTTTGAAGGTACTATTGTATGTATGTCTTTATCCTTCGTGTATATCAGTCAAAATATGCTTGTCGGTGATTTGTGGATACAACTAGGGAAATGAATCAACAAAACACAAGGGTTTTAATTTGCAAAGGAAGGAATTCGAGGCAAGAACATATTAAAAGTTTAGTATAGGTATAGGAAGTGGTAAATTAGCAAGTTAGATATGTGGCTACCAGTTTAGTAGTTAGATTAATAGAGGGAGTCAATAACGTTCAGAAATATTGATCTCCTGCACTGTGTAAAGAAAATATTGCTCTGATTTTGAGAAACGTACGAAGCTCAAACAACACAATGAGAAGCTCCATATTTTTGACATTATTAAGTTCCACAGGATAGCCAACTTCAATTTGCTATACATATGAGGGTAGTCTGAAAAGTTTTCAGGTTAACACACAAACCAGTATATTTTTGTGAAATTCAGTTTTATTTCTCAACATAGTCTCCTTGTAAATCTATACACTTCTCCTAGCAATGCATCCACCTCTTTAATCCGCCAAAATAGTAGTTGGCATCTAGTCCTGCAAAATAGGCGTTTACGAATGTGATGGTCACCTCATTCGCTGAAAATCTCTATCTTCCTAGCGAAACTTTGAGCCTAAGAAATAGAAAGAGGTTGCTGGGGGCCAGATCGGGAGAATAGGGTGGTCTATAATTTCGAAGCCCAATTTGTGAGTTGTTGCCATGGCGCCACTGAAAGGTAAGCAGGTTGCCCTGGTGAAACAAAACATTCTTTACCTTCAAATACGACCGCTTTCCCGAAATTTCTGCTTTCGAGATAGTCGATTAACACAACTCCATAACTATCCCAAAAAACAGTCGCTATAATTTTCCCGGTCGATGGAACAGTCTTCGCCTTTTCGGAGCCAATTCACCCTCAGTCCGCAGTTTTGACTGTGTCTTGGCTTCAGGAGTGTACTGGTATATACAAGTTTCACTTACAGTTATTAATTGACGCCAAAACTCTGACTTATTTCGCCTAAGTTACTTCAACGGAGCTTTGGAAGTGTTCATTCGAATGCGTTTCTGATCCTGAGTGAGAAAGCGTGGCGCCCAACGTGCGGTTAGCTTTGTCATGCCCACACCTTCAGTCAATGCATGACAAACACGTTCGTTCGAGATATCCGCAGCCTTTAGCAACATTTGGTGAACTTTTCGGATGTTATCGATAGTGGGCAGTCTTGGTCATCTGTTGTCCAAAATTTCACTGTGTTAATGATGGTGCAAAGTCTCCGTAAACAGGGGTCGTTTCGTAAAAAATTAATGATGGCTCGATGTTCGGTTTTTTCCATTTTTACAGAAACATTAACATCGACTGACACAAATGGCTGTTAAACAGCAACATGGCTGAAATTTTGAAAAGTATCTTTCAACGCTTGCGCAAATATTTATTTGGGTAACGCCATCTTCATGTTGGGGCTTGAATCTGTTCAGACTACCCTCCTAGAAGTAGTTTTTGCACCTTTCGACCAAAATAAAAAATTTGTCGATTTAAAGATAACTACTTATGTTAGCAGAAAAAGTATAGATAGTAAAATGTATATGATTTGAGAAAAAAAGCTCAATAATCGTCGAGTTTTGCATATCAACAATTGCAATAAAGAAGACTATCGAGTATTAATAGCTGCTGGTCGAATCTAGTCTATTAATCCAATATATGTACAGTAACAAAAAAAACTAATGTCGACAGTCCAATACGACATTTTATAAGTTCTTCGGTCGTTCTCAAGTATGTAAATTTATATATTCTAAAATACTCGAAATGTATGTAGACATTAATTAATATAGTTATCAAAAGGGCAAGACATCATTTTCTTTCGATAACTGTACATACTGCAACATTTTCCGAAATTCATTGAAATATCTACAAATCAAATTGTTAATAGTTTCGAATAGAATAGCCATTTATAGTATTGAAAGCCAACGATTACCTTTCGGAGTGCGTGAAATAGTAAATGACGTAGAGTACGATGAGGATAAGAGGGGAAAACGAAAACTTTAAAACATACTCGGGCACATTCGACATTGTTACACTTTTAAAATACATCGGAGGAAAAACATAGCAGCTACACATCAAACAGATCTATTAAAGCTTGCAACTGCACGAGTACATTCCAAACAATATATGTAATTACCTGACAAGGCCTGAGTCAACAGGGGTGTGTTATTGTTAGGTGTGAGCTGTCCGTTGGTTAGATCCACTGGAAACACATAGAACACACAAGATTAATTAGGGGACTGATACATATTACACTACATGCTATATATGCTTGGTGTCGTTGTGTGTTTTGTTGGCGTGTTAGAAGTTAGAACTTTCTTTAATTGTTAAACTTACGTTTGGTACGTATAAAATTCAATGATAAATCAAATATTTATTTTAACTTTAAACTTTATTGTATGCAAATACTTATATGTGGATATACGAAATATTCTACATATGAAAATCTGACAAAATTCAGTCAAATGTGATGGATGAACGAGATGAGTTTGCAAGTCATCTATAACTTTTCTATTCTTTTCCCTTGACGGGCTACGTTTCATTTATCATGTTTTCTAGGATGGCAGTTCTAAAGATGCGCTTCTATCTCTGTTTTACCTTCTCGAAGTAAATTTTACAATTCAACTGGATGTAGATTTTAAAATTATTTTGTTACGTTACCATCACATAGTATTAGACATATAAATTTTGTGTTAGTGTGTATTTTGTGTTTTATGTATGTAAGGGTAAATTAGCTATCACTGAATAAATAATAAAGAAATACACAAATATAGTAGAAAAATTATTCTAAACACTTGATTACTAACGGCACTATCTGTATAAGTACAAATTTGTTTAGCGGCTGTACTTTCTATGTAGCTAGAAAAATATTCTACACACCGATCACTATTCTATCACACTGATTTATATATTTAATAATAAAAATATGAATGTTTCACTTCTATCCTGATTCTATGACTAAATTGGTAGTCTATGTGGTACCTGTAAAATTTAATCACATAAAAAATAAATACCTGTAAACTAAGGTAATCTACTGCTATCTTTATTATTGTGTAACCACTACTAAGCATATACAGAATGTTTTACTAAGGGTACTTATATCACAACAAAATTTGTTAATAGCAAATAATAAAAACATTCTATATATAGCACTATTCTAATTGACTATGATTGTATAAATGAAGGTTGTACATTGTTTATCGTTTTGTAACAGCAGATAGCCAATATAATATTTCATAAAAAAATTTGATGGTAATACAGTTACTTTTAGATGAGAATTTAAAATATTGAAATTATTTGGCAAATTATCTCTACAACATAGTAAATTATATTGGAAACGCTTTTATGCCTTTGTGCATTTTTTCTTGCAGTCAATGACCTGCACTGGTCATAAGATTTATTTTTTTGGAAAAGTTGCGAATATTTTTCTTTTCTATAAAAAGATACATTATATGGCGAAAAAATGAAATAAATGTATGTATATTTTAATTTTGAGTTTTTCTCAGACTGTGACGTAGTAATAATAATATTAATAGTATATTAGCTATCTTTCTAAATCTATGGATATGAAATTATTTTATAATCTAAATTAATGTCTACTATCTATGTTAAACATCAAATCTGTTAACAGTACAGCTTCTAGTTAAGTATGACCACATGACTGCTATTAGAATTTGTCTAAGTATTTACTCGCCCCTCATGAATTGTAGCGATACTCCTGCAGGGGGTCCGCTTGACTGGTAGAGTTTTGACACTTGAGACACATTTTTTCCTAAACTTTAGCACTACGAGGTGTTCTAAATATATAGTCAAGAACTTATATTTTAAACCGTTATGCGGGTATCAGCAAAATTAAGTAGATTTGCTCAGAACATTTTCGGTAAAGTTAGGATAGTTAGATAAATGTAATGTGATGTAATGAATGAATGGACGTATACGTGTTACTGATAAAGATATTCAAATATTATCGTCACCACTTTCTGATCTGCATTATTTACAGAATATTTGATATTAAGTTTAGTACCCATCAAGGCTAATATATTGCGTGAATTCTTTTATCTGTAAATAAACTCAAACTTCCTATGGTGAAGATGCATTTAATGGAACATATACCGCGTTAGAAAGTTCCGTAGTACAGTGAGCCGCTACAATACATGGGCCCTGTTGTAAAATTTGCTGGCTATAAAAGTATAAGGAGGGGAACTGCGCGACGAGAATGAATCGGTATCAGTAGTAATGTAACCGCTGCCATGAGAGGATCGCAGTAGACTCTAGTCAAGCGATGCGTTATACCCCTAGTTTATTTCTTTATCGATTATCGTTGCTTTTCTCGATTTTTTGCTCTTTTGTTATTTTTGATTTGCTTTGTTTGTATCTTGTAGTTATACTGTGGTAGGAAAGAAACGAAAATTCTGGTATTGAAGAATACATGGGAAGAGAAGGAGAAGAAGCAAGAAACCATAACGGAGAAAGAATAATCGAACTGGGCGTGGAAAATGATCTAATAGTAACCAATACGAAGTTTAGACATAAAGACATACATAAATATACGCGAGAAGAACATAACAGAATCGAAAAATCAATAATCGATTACCTTCTGATTAGTAAAACTAAATGGAAAACTGTGAAGGATCTAAAAGAAGCAAGAGCAGAAATCGGTAGTGACCACTACCTAGTAAAGATGGATCTGAAGAGATAAGCAAAGGAAGTGAAAGACATAAGAAGAAGAAAGGTTAACGGAAAAATAAAAAGCTATAAACCTAAAAACCCAGAATGTAGAAAGAAATCTCAAGAAATAATAGATAATACGGTAGGAATAACTAGTGAACAGAAATGGGAAAAATTTAAAAACATAATACTATCTGCAGCTAAGGAAACTTGTGGAACTACGAAGATAGCGAATAAACCATAGAAAGACAGGATGGTGGAATAAAGAAATACAGATAAAGGTCGAAAACAAAAACGAAAGCTGGAAAAGATATCTAACTACGAAAAAGAAAGAAGACTATGAAATGTATAAAGAAAGACGAAAAGATACGAAAGTAGGTATAAGAAAAGCCAGAGAAGAATCATGGATAAGATTTGGAGAAAAGATGACAGTAAATTATAGAGAAAATCAAAAATTATTCTATGGGACACTGAAACAGCTAAAACAGAGAAAAGAATATAATATGAAAAATATAAAGGATAAAAGTGGAAAGATAATGACTGATGAAGAATGGATTATGGAACGATTAAGACAGTACTTTGAAGAACTATCACAGCTAGAAAAAAAATGAAGAAGAAGTACAGGAAGAAATAAGAGGCATACCGGAAATAGAACCGATAAAAGAAGAAGAAGTAGTAGAAGCAATGAACAAGACAAAATTGGGAAAAGCACCAGGAAGGGATAATATATTACCTGAGATGATAAAATATATGGGTGAAGAGGGAATAAAAAATTTTACAGCATTAATAAATGGTATAATGGAAAACATTCAAATGCCAAAAGAATGGAATTCAGGAATAGTGCTGACAATATATAAGAAAGGGGATAAAAGAGAGTGTAGTAATTGTAGGGAAATAACGCTAGGATGTGTCCCAGGAAAGGTTTTTGCAAGGATCATAGAAAAAAGAATCTGAAATAAAGTAGAGGGGACAGTTGAAGACACACAATGCGGCTTTAGAAGTGCGAGAAGTACACAAGATCTAGTATTTATCATAAGGCAAGCAAGCGAAAAACTATTACATAAGAACAGAGATATACACATATGCTTCATAGACCTCGAGAAAGCTTTCGACAGAATCCGTATAGATTGGAAGAATGAAGAGAGAGTAGACAGAATATTTAAATGAAAAGAAAAAGTACAAGGAATGTAACTGAAGAATACAAAAATATTAAAATTACAAGATTTACATTAAAATAGTAAGAATATCAACGAGATCAATTGAAAAGGGAAACAAGGAAACTGGGATACTGGAAAATGAAACAGGCACAACTCTCTGAACTAATGTTCGCTGACGACATGGCTGTTCTGGCAGAAACCGAGGAAGATCTACAATCCAATATAGAAGTGCTGAACGAAGAGTTGATGAAAATAAACATGAAAATAAATGTAGATAAAACACAAAGTATGATTATTTCAACCATAAGTAAAGTCCACAGCATAGAGATAATGGGGAAACACATCGAACAAGTCAGAAATGACAAGTATTTAGGTTCAATAATAGATAACAGCGGGAAGGTAGATAAGGAAAAACGAGAGATTGAGAAAAACAGGAAAAATATTTAATATGATGCAGGCAATTTTTCTAGGTAAGAAAGAAATATCCAAAAAAGTTAAAATAGACGTAATAGAAAGAGTGGTTAGAGACCGTTACTGGCAGTGAATCATGGACTTTAAAGGAAAAACATAAAGGACGAATAAATGCCATGGAGATGAGATATTTGAGAAGAATCGAGGGAAAGAATAGAAAAGGTAGAATTAGGAACGAGACATATAGGCGAAATAGTGGAGGAACAGTTAAGGTGGTTCGGTCACGTGTGTCGTATGAATGATGATAGACTTGTAAAAAAGGTGTTTGATACGCGAGTGATAGGAAAAAGCAAAAGAGGAAGGCCGCGTAGAAGATGGGAGGACGTTATTAAGGAAGAAACAGAGAAAAAAGGACTTAAGTGGGAAGAAATTAGGCAGATTACACGAGACAGAAAGAAATGCAGGGAGACTTGCAAGACAGGAGAATAGACTCAACCTCCACACCGGCCTTACACCTAACGGTAGAAAGGCATAGTTCTAAGTTAAGTTCAGTTATACTGTGGAATAACTTTTTTGAATTATGTTCTTTCTAGGAAGACGTTAAATGGTACTACGCTACTAGCAGTACTGCAAATGACTGTTTATTTGAATATCTATCCATTATCTAACGTAATGATAGGTTCAATTGAATCTCTACACATACAAATACGATTCATTTTGATATAAAGTTCCATTAATTAGATTTACAAAACATGTTTTTGTTTTGGAATTCCATTTACACTTAAAAATTTATGTTTTTGTTATGCACTTTCTATTATTTTAACATTTAGCAGTGAAGCCGAGCTCATAACTCAAGCACGTACGATAGGCGACTGAATCGCTGACTAGCATCTGGCGTGCTTACACAGAGACGACAACGTTATTTGCTATATGTGTGGGACCGGCGCTTATAAATGAATCATTTCCAACGCTAGTATAGTTATATCTAGGTAAGTACGAGAACATACAACTCTTTTTAAATTTACGTTTATTCTTGTTTATTATTAACTTCATATTTTGCCATATTTTGTATATTATCATTTTAAATATCCGATTCACAACAACGATTTGATAAATATTCATGAAGGCTATATGACTCAAGTGGTGCGCGACGCATGTGACTGTTCTCATCCGATGTTCTATTAGCTATGTTGTTTAAACTAAAATTGCATAGATACGAGGGTAGCGTCTTAAGTTTTTACAAATGACCATCAGGTGGCGCTATTGAGATTTGTCGTTACTATTGTCGTAAAATTTGACATTTGTTATTCTTGAAGCAGCATTTAGAAAAAGCAATTTTGTGTAAAAGTGGAAATTTCATGTGAAGGTTTTCGTTGGGTGACACAATGCGTCGAATCGCTTCATTCATCTTTTGGTAATGAAACACCATCAGAAAAGACTATTTGAAACTGGTTTGCTAAATTTCGTCGTGGTTGTGCTTCCATCAGTGATGAATTTTACCGTGAGGTAGAGGCATCCTTAGGCATATCGAAAACTGCAGTACATTCGATTTTGCATGAACATTTTGGTGTGAAAAAGACTTGTTCCCGATGAATTCCGCATAATTTGACCCACGCATAAAGAAAAGGCTCGTGTCAATTGGTGTAGGAAATGCGCAAAAAATTCGACAAAGGAACTTCAAAATCCGTATACAATATCGGTGACGGAGATGACGAAACTTGGATATATTCGTACGAGTTGGAAACTAAGTAACAATCAACTATTTGGGTGTCACATAAACGATCACAAGTGTCGTTACGAAGCTTCAAAGCTGCTGAGGATCAAAGATAGTAATGCTGAATGGTGTACAATAATTTGTTTGCTATCGATGAAAACAGGAAAAACAATCGATAACGTCGCATCATCCTTCATCATGACAACATTCACATAGCATGCCAAACAATTGATTATTTGAGAGAGAAAAACACATCGAATTAATATCCTATTGCCCATGTTCACCTGATTTATATCCTAACGACTTCTTTTTGTTCCCGAATGTCAAATCAAAAATACGTGCATAGCGTTTTTTATCACTTCAAGGAGTTGAAGCCTTCAAAAACCATATTTTTGAGATACCACCTTCAGAAGGAGAACATCTTTCGACAATTGGTTTGAACGCATGCAAAAGTGTGTGCGAATACTTTGAAAAACAATAAAACGGTTTGAACGAAAAATTTTTTTCTTTCATTGTGTTTGTAAAAATTTAAGAGGTATCCCTCGTAGATCTACACGTGTTACCTACTATTTCTCTCGGTTAAAATCGATTACGTAAAGTGAGAAATTAATTTGCGGATTTGTTCGGCGAGCGCTGCACATTATTGCATTCGTACGACTTATTAGTCAGGACTATATGCGCTAACGCTGTCGCAGTGAACGGAAGCCCTACCAATATACTACCGTACTTGGCGCGTTCATTGTATCTTTTGGCTTCTCCTTAATTGACGTGATCAGTCCGTGTCGTTGAGTTATTTTAATTACACCAATAAGTCGCTGGAAAGAGCAATTAGTGTTAAAGAATTATACTCCTGGAATTGATAGAATTGGAGAATGTCGCTGTTCATCTTGCTTTTCGCTGATATTCATGAATTTATCGATTTTGTTTTACCATTCAAATTAATGGTAATGGTAAACCCGAATGATAAATTGTAGTATTTTCAAAGAGATATTAACACTTAGCGTTTACGAATAGTACGTGCAATGTGTGATTTAGACAATTTCTATTCTGAACGAACATTGTAACATTGGTAACATTTTCAAAGCGTTGTAAATATTGGGTATAATATGATGGCAAAAGTACGTAAGCGCCTACTAAAAGTGATGTTAGTGCTAATTTTGTTAAAAAAAGATATTAAAGTAGAATGGCTTAATAGTTCCAAACCATTCGCAAAATTATTATAATTTATTGTGAATACGCTCCTGGACTTTAAATTATGTTAGGCAAAATGGTAACAATTTTGCTCCGTAATTTTTGTGGGTTGTATGAACAATTACGTTTAGTAAAAGTAACACACATATTAATATTTGTAGGTATCAGTGTAGATAGGCATGCAGGCGTAATTAAAATAATCCTTAAAGTTAGCTAATGAGTCTGCAGATTTGCACACATTTGTCTTGATCTCGTATAATCGGAATTCTTTTTAAAACACTGTCGAACTTTACTATAACGCCACCGTCTTTTTACGTCGTTTATACCGTGTAGCAATATATTAACTTAGTCCACGATTTGCACTGATTCTACTGACAACCCAGTATTTTGCAATTTTTCTATTGCGTCTAATAATCGTTTATAATTCTTGCTAATGCTTTTTAAATCTGTTTCAAAATAAGTATATAGAAATCCTTTCTCGCCCTTCTTAATAGTTGCAGCTTCGTCAGGGTAGAATTGTAAAATCACAGATTTTACTTCTTGGAAATGTTCAGAATAATAAAAAGCTGCTTGCAACCACGTTCCCCAACGCATAAGAATCGGCTGTGGTGCTTTGCAAATACCAGGACAAAGCCTGTGAAATGCTCGAATCCGTTTAGGAGATTTGAGAAACACTTTTTTTGTATTTGCTGTTAATGCCTCCGGGTAACATCCTCGAATAGTTTATGCCACAAGGTCTAAAGCATGAACTTTACACGTAACCTGTAAAAGTCCCTCACACCTTTCTTTAAGAGAACGGCCTACACTACACATTGTCGCTGTTCCATCGCTCATAAAGATCAACAGTTGACTAGCTGACACCTGAAATTGTTGTAACATATTGAGCACTACGCCCATAATTGCTTCGCCAGTACACTTTTTTAGTCCTTTGCTAGCTAATAAGATTGCAAATTGCGGTTTAACAGGATCTAGCACTCGCACTATAATATTCAAAATAATTTTTTTTTACAATCTGTCGTCTCACCAAGACATAGCCACCCACAGCTGTTTATCTTTTAATTCTGCTTTGATCATATTTTCGATATCTTTACGTACACTTGATAGTTCTTTCCGTAACGTTGTCGTACACCAAAACTGTCGAAACGGTTCTTTATCGAGTAAGCGAAGCGATAAACCACAAACAATAAACATCAAAAGTAAATCCAACTTAAATTGAGTTTCCAGTGGCACGCCATTTTTCTAATTTTTGTGCTATACACTATTTATATGGCTTTTACAGTTACCTTTGCTCCAGCACATTAAAGGTATTTTGCAAACTACACAATGCTTTAGTTCCATTATATATTTATCTCTATAATTACGACTAATGCTGCGAAGGGTTGATGAGAAACTGTTGCAAAAAATCAATAATTTCATTCGCTGAGGTAGCCCGTGCCGATTCATCTGCATACATGTCGCGTCGTAGGCGCAGCAACCTCACTTGTAACCTGGCGCAAAGCTCTCTGTGCCCGGCCTGCTAATAAGGATTGATTGTTAGTAGCAAATAAAAGTTTGAGAGTGGAATTTTCTTTTGTCGGTGTCGGCAATACGTACAATAAAATGGGTAACCGCTTTTAAGTTTCCTTCTGTCGATGTCGGCAAAATGTATCATAAAGTAAGGGCCACCATACGTCTTTCTTGTTTTCAATACCATCAGCTAAACATATGAATAAAATTCAACTATATCCCAATTAGTTCAAATTTTTGGCTTTTTACTGTAATTTAAAACAAGAAACGAACTTTGGGGTTTTTCATTAGACATTAATAAATGTATTCTTTATATCGATAAATCCGTTTATTGAGTACAGTGTATGTATGGAAGTATGTGTCCATCGATATAATAAACAGCCACTTATTAAAATGATAAACTGGTTCGTTGGACCAATTTTGATAAAAAAATTCTTACATTAATGCACTTTTTTATTGTATTTACGCACCTTCTTCATTCGGTGTAGTAATAACGTATTTAACCTTTTCTGTCTCACCAATGGAGCGCCTTTCCCTATCTGATTGTTTGTGACACTATTAATTTCTAACCACTTCAAGGAAACTTTGCAGTAGATATCGATTCAAATTCTGATATGATTTAGTTTCATTGGCAGCTAGGTAATTTCAATAAAAACATGATCCTTGTACTTAATATTTGAGTATTCCTCTTTTTAAAATTGAGTTAAATGGAATAGTGAAAAATAATCTCTTGAACATAAAATTTGATATTTTACTTTTTCGTTCCAAACATTGTTCAGTCCTATCCACTAATTAAACAGTTTTAAAGTAATTGTAGCGGTTGCCATTATCTTCTGTTTCGAATATTCTATGAAGACTAACATTGATACTTTCGTATATATATATATATGTTTCATGTGCTGTTTTTACTTTAATACGAATATATTGGGTAAGAATACAAAATGTAATTGACTTTATATTCTATTTCTATTACAAACGCGCATTTTCTTTTCCTAATAAAACCAAATGCAGCTTCTACAAAAATAACGTAACCAATAACGTAAACGGAGAAAAGATTCTAATAAAAGCCATTCAGTAAGGAAAAACACTGAAATATTTCAAAATTTCATTTTAAGAGAGTAAGTTTTTCCGTACGCATAAAAAATGGAATCAATGGAATCCGTAGAGGAGGAGAGAATAAGACCGAGAGGTAGAGATGAGAATGCTTCATATAGGTGAGCTCCCCCATGAAATAATTTAAAATTCGATTGCAGTCGTTTCCATACTGAACGCTGCAATATGTAAATCCGATCGGAAAGTGGTGAAATCAATATTCTGAAAGGAAAGAAATGCACGTTTTCGGCGGTTGTGTTTTGCTTATATGTATAAAGATTTTTTACTGAAATATGTATGACTCGCATCCGGGCCGGTAGAACCTTTAGAGACCTTTGAAGCTACAAAATTTGAAAGGGAAGCGACCGGGAAAAGCGGATCCTCAGATGTTCTTATTTAGAAGTAAAAGAACATCTGGTGTTTTAATGAACCGAGAAAAAAGCTTATCAAAAAAGGTTTTCAAATTGTAGCTCTTTTAGATCTGAATTTTGAACGATAATTCTGTATTAAATTAAATATGCAACGTAGAGAGATGTGAAAAGTAATATTTACTATTTACAAAAGATTATTTAGAAAGTAAAGACTAGAAACATTCTGGCACCGTTTTGAAAATATAACATGAATTGCTGCTGCTGACCCGCTACTGGTTAAAATATAAGTTTTGCTTTTAATTCATTAAAAATGCAAAATACGTCATTATAAAAATATACCAAACATAAAGCGGATGTATACGAGTACATCCCGTTCATAAACAAAATAAATGAAAACTCAAATTTCATTCGTTTTATAGGCATTTGTTTATTTCCTTTTTACATATTGCTTAAACGTTAAAATTATTTTGTGTGTTTGTCATTATCGCAACAAGCAATATAACAGTCTCAAATATAACATCAATGTACTTATTATTTTACAAGATAAGTGGGTATAGAAAACAGTCACACAACTCGCACACATCATATTTATCATTTAATCGTATTTATTATTTTACGTAGGTAATTGTATGTTTCCATTTTATATTTTTCATATTTCACACGTTCCAACCACTGTCAATTACTTCACATAAAATAGCGGTAGTTATACTTTTTTTTCGCAGGTAATACACCACTTTCAACACATAAATATGTATGTGAATATCGAACCGAACAAATCAATAAAGGATATTCACAGGATATTTACATAATCCTGTGTAATATGACGGCTACTGTTCCGTGTATGCAAGAGAGAGACGGGAGCAAGTCCTTTATTGAAATGGGCGGAATCAGTCGAATGCTTGCAGGTGTATTTATTTCGGTTATGTTAGATAAATGTTGCTCAAGACACAGTTGAAGAATAGCAATACATTTGATAAGAATTTCATTGCGAGTTAATAAATCCTAACTCTTTGAAATTTTATTCATAGACAGACTTTTTAAGGATAATATTTCTTTGGGGAGCTTCAAATAAAAATAAAATGACGTCACTACTACGGAGTTACATAGAATCTCTCCTTCGTGTGGTATATCTTGACGATGAAACAAGCAAACTATACCTACGGCTACTTTATATGTAATTGTAATTCAAAATAGGATAAAAAACCCAAAATTAAACTAATTAAATGAAACCTGGAAAGTATGGTCCAAAGCAGTTTGTGATTAGTATTACAATTTCCAATTATTTGTTGTTTTGCGATTTTTTTTAAAGAATTGGCATTTTCCAATCATTTTATTAGGAAAACTGTAAATACAAGTTATATTTGTATCTGTATCTTATGATATACGATTTCCTGTCAAGACATATTGTTTCTATCAAATTTATATGATAGCTTCCATCATACAATTTTAGGCGAAATGCTAGTTTAGCTAGTCCAAATAGTAATTTCAATTGGCGAGAAGTAAACACAGGTATTATTAAATACTTGCTTTTTATTATGCCCATTGTACATACATATGTACAGAAGATTTACTGATTATGTAGCATATAAGCAGAAAGGAGAGTGCGATACCATGTTAAATTGCTGGTCATAGAGAGTGCTTCTGTAATGTAAATCAATTGCAAATACATTACAATATTTCGATGGCTTATTTGTAATACGATGTAATCCCAAGAGGCAAAATTTCTCAGTGCAGACAAAAAACGTCCTAATTAATTTTTTTACTAATATAATTGTTACCTTTTGTTGCAGGCTTTTTAGGCCCATTGCTTCACGATATTTCTCCATTCCTCGCGGTTCTTTGCTTTCGCTCTCCAATCGTTTATGCCCTTTTTCTCGCAGGTCACTAATTACCGCTTGCAGCCACCTTTTTTCTTGGTCGTCCTCGTCTTCAATTCTCCGCAGTCCTCAAATAAATAACCTTCTTCACCAGCAGGTCCTCCTCCCTTTTTTCTATATGGCCCAGCCATCTTATACGTTGAGCTTTTATAAACTCTGTTATCACTGGTTCTCTGTACAGTTGCCTTAATTCTTCGTTGGTTCTTCTTACCCATATATCTTCTACCCATATTTCTTTCTTCCAAAAATCCTTCTCAATATTTTCCTTTCCCATATCTCCAGGCTTTCTGTTTCCTTTTTGCTCAGTACCCACACTTCGCATCCATACGTTACAGTTGGGCGTAGTACAGTTTTATAAAGTTGTATTTTAGATTTTCGTGATACGTTCTTGGACTTTAATATTGTGCTGAGGGCTCCTGCGCATTTATCACATTTTACCATTCGCCTTCACGTTGAATGTTCAGTTCATTTCTTGTATCTTCCTCTTCACCTGGTTTGTTCATCCGCATATATTTAGTTATTGTTTTGTTTATTTCTAATCCTACTCTTCTTCCCGCTCTTTCTAGGTTCCTCGCCACGTTTACCAATTTCTTTTTAGTTCTTGCCAGTATGATAACGTCATCCGCGTATGCTAGACATTCATGATTTTTATTCATTATTGTCCCCGTGCGATTCATCCCACTTTCTCTGATTAGCTCTTCCAGGACTATGTTAAACAGCGCGGTGGACAAAGAGTCACCTTGTCTTACTCCTTTCATCGTTCTAAATGGTTGAGAGACTAAGTTATTAATTTTTTCCTTATTACTTGATTTTTCAATTGTTCTTCTCACAAGTCTTGTTAGTTTATTTGGGATTCTCATTTCTTTCATTGCTTCGTATAAACCTCCATCCTCTGTAACTTTTTCTCTAAAGATGCTCTTTTTGTTCTCCTGTAGACCCTTTTTGTTAGTTTCCTCTGCTTTTTATATCTGTCTACATTTTCGGGGCTGTTATTTTGTATCATTTTCTTTCTAGCTTCTTGAGTTTTTAATCTATTTTCTTTACAGTCTTTATCAAACCAATTCTCCTTATTCTTCCTTTGTTTCACACCCACCACCGTCGTTCGCTGCCCCTCTAATACAATTTTCTAATGCTTTCCACTGCTGATTTATTGATCCTTGTTGGTCATGGATCATTTCCTTCTCCCTTATGATTTCTTGGTATCTTTCTCTTGTCGTATCCCGTTTCAGCCCTTCCACATTCCAGACTTTACCACTAGTTTTTACGTTGTCATTTATTTTTGCAAAGTTAATATCTAATATTCCTCTGACTAAGATGAGGTCTGGGTCCACTTCTGCACCTCTGTATGATCTCACGTCCTTTATGGCCTTACTGAACCTTTCATTAATTATCACGTGGTCTATCTGGTTCACAGTTCTTCCATCTGGGGAGATCTACGTTCCCAGATGGATACTTTTATGATGAAAGTAGGTACTCACAATTCTGCACTTCTTACCTGCTGCCAGACCTATACGTTTTAAGCCGTTCTCATTCGATATTTCGTGTATTTACCTTTCAACTTAACATAGCATATCCTATCATTAATGGGTGTGAATTTTATTATTGTATGCTTGAAATCTTTCTTGATTAGAAATCCTGTCCCAAACCTCCTGTTACCCTGATCTCCGCTATTGAAGAATATGTATTTTTCTAATTCCATTATTGCTATTTCTTTTTGTTTTGTTTCCTGTAACGCGAGTACATGTAAATTATACTTTTCGGCTTCTGCTTCAAGGTCCTTCAGAGCTCCTTGATAAAATGTTCCCCTTACATTCCAGGTTGCTATGTATACATAATCTTTACTTTTATCTCTATCTTGCAGTTTCATGTCCATTTTCTTTGCCAGGTTAGCTTCCTTATGTTCTAGCACTTTGATTTCATGCGTTAGTTTTTTGAATTTGTCGCTGTTTGTTTACTGCTTTCTTCTAATTTATGATTTCTTTTGTTCCATCTAAATTCTTTTCCTTCCACCCACATTTTCTAGTACCCGACTTTGACCCTTTTGTTATTTTCTCTGTTCTTTTGCTATTGCTATGATTTTCCTTTGGATTATCCTCTCTTCTTTTGTTAAATCATCATTGATGTAGATCTTTCTTTCTTTAACGAATTTTAATTTGTATTTGTTTTTTAGGACCTTTAACTCCTTCTCCAGACTATCCATCTCCACTAAACACATTCTTTCGCTCAGCTTTATGCATTTTATAGGATTTACTTCTAGTTTAAGCGTGGTTTTAATAAAGTTTTTTATGTTCCGTTCTATTTCTTCATCCATTACTTCCCTTAAATGTATCCCATTTATTATTAGATTTGTCTTTTTCTTTTCCTTTTCAACCTGTTCAACCTTTTTCCACCTTCATTCTCGCATTTTCTTCTCTTAATTCCCGAATTTCCACTCTGCAATGTTTAAACTCTGGTTTCATCTCCTTAATGTCCTTGGGCAATTCTTTTACCACCTCTAGTAATTCATCCAATTTTCCTTGTTTTCTTACTTCAGGTTCTCAGTAAATGAAAAGTTCTCCCTACACTACTTTGTGTATAACTTTCACTTAAAACTACCCAAAATTTGAGTTTGATCTCAGAGCAAAGTTACACGCTGATTTCACTACTCTATCAAATATTTGTAGGTCAAAACTAACAGTTTTAATAAAATACCGCGAAAATCTGATTTTGTACAAAATTATGGGTTACGTCGTATTACAAATATAAGCGGACTTAGGGATTAGTTGAAGCAAACATCTCTATAATATTTAAGATAAATTCAGATTTAATGGTATCACATAAATTACGTGCTATTTCTGAACCTCACTTTCGCTCCAAATAGCTTGTTGCTACGTTAAGTACCTCAATATTTATGAATATTATTATACATACATTTATATGCTTATGTTTTAGTGCAAATCTCAGGACCGTTTCGTTAAACATAAGTGGGTTCCTGCGAACGAACGTTAACAGTGAATAAAATGGTTCGCTATGACTCATCTCTACCCGTGATGCCGAGCGTTAGTTATGAGCTAGATACCAGATAAATCAGTTGGTATAACTTGGTTGTTGGTTATAACAAATTCGGCAGTTTGAAATATTGACCATCATATTACTTTATGTAGATAAAAATTGTTAGAGCGTGGAAGTTCATCTCCTCTTACCAATGCTAGGGTACGTTGAAGGTCTTTTATGTTTCTGGTCAACGTTTTATGTTTATTTAAGTGTGACTGTTCAATTAAGATGAGCATAATAACATATAATATAGGGTAATATCGGTTTTAAAACAGTTGGCGTCTTTATATCATCTTATTTGTACTAAAAGTAATTGCTTCATCTGATAAATCATTCTACTAAGGAAGCTTCTTATACAGCGACTTCATGGACGCCATTTCATTTTAACATATATTTATTTAAACAATTCCTATCGCATTATATTTATACAAATTCTTATCAAATGTGTTACCTTATCGAACTGCTGTACTATCGATAAACGAAAGCAACAAAGAGAGAGAAAACAAAACAATGAACATGTGTACATAGAGTAGAAAGAAAGAGAGTGACTGGTAAATCGAAAGGGCGAATGTTAATAACGGTGTGAAGAAAGCGTGCGTGCTTTACACCGCGATTGATTGGGTCTATGCCTAGTTCGGACAGATTATGTTAAGCAGAGCTTATGCAAATTAACGCCTGCTCCCACCTACCCACCTACTTACACCATGCTCCTGTGAACTCGCACAAGAAGTAACAAAAAAAAACGGTAGCCAAAATAAGATATATTGTAGGAGGTGGCCGGTTTTGCACAAATAGCAGCCGACTGGATGGAGGGGTGGGACGGGGCCGCGATTCTTATTTCTTTCGACGGCTAATTCGAGAGGCATCGAGGTGCTTGCTTATGAGAAAAATCCATGACGACTTTTTAAAAAGTAAAAATACTTTCTTAGGTAGTAAGTAAGCGCATGATGCATAAATATTATATAAATTTATATCGACAAAAAGTGATAAGAATTATTGGCAAGTAGGGCGAAAGATATTGCATTTTTGTAATTTGTACCTCTTAACTCCGATTTGTTTTAATTATGGTATTAAAAGCGAGAAGTCGTGATTAGACGAATGTTTCTTCGCCAAAATGTAGACTGAGTGACTGCAGTAAAGTGGGTGAACATACGAGCTAAAAGATGTCCATTACTTCATTTTTATACAATTTGAAAAACTGGAAAACTTAATTTTTTTTCAAATATTACCATATATTTTGATCTTTAAAGTAAATTGAAGTAAGAAAATCAATACTCTAGAAAGAAGCGAATATTTTTTGTTATGGATACATTAGTGCGTGTGATGGAAAATTGGGAAATCCTTAATTTCTGTGTACTATTTCAAAATATACTTCTGGACAAAATTAAATATCCACCAAGGGAACGAGATTACATTTCTATTAAATAAAGTTTGTATATACACATTATTTGATTTCTGCTGCGGAAACAAAGGCACCTATCATTGTCAATTTGTACCGTTACATTTGTTAGCAAATTTATATTAAATTATCTCTTGCTTCTGTTACAGAATTTTTTAAAAATTAATAATTATTCTATAAATAACACTGGGGAACAATTTGTAACACAATTTCAGTTGAGTTTGGTTTTTGAGCTGTTTTATTGTTAATTAGGCATGCTGGTTTCAAAACTGTAGTTAGTTTTCTTCTACCACGTCAGGTTACCCTATTTTTGATCAAGAGAAAGTGCGTTTCTACAATACTTTCGACGTGATGATGAATTTGTGTATTGCCATAACGTACATGGTTTAATGGAAGAGTTGGGAATTTCAGCCTATAACGCAACTGAATGGCGACTGTTTATCGATAGCTCAAAGCGGATCTTGAAGTGTGTTCTCCTCCACAATGGAAATTTATTTGGTTCAGTCCCGATAAGCCATTCAGTTCGTTTGAGTGAAGAATATGAAGACATAAAAAGAGTCATTGATTTGTTGCAATACCACATGCAAATGGTTAGCTTCCTTCTTGGCCAGCAACGCGGATATACCAAGTATCCCTGCTTTTTGTGTATTTGGGACAGCAGACCTCGTGAGAAGCATTGGGTGCAGTTGAATTGGCTGCCACGACTTGACCTTGAACCTGGTGATCCAAACATTGTACATCAGCCACTTGTCGACAGAAAGAACATTATATTTCCACCTCTGCATATAAAATTGGGTCCCATGCAGCAATTCGTTAAAGCTTTGCCAATTGAAGGAGACTGTTCCAAGTATCTCATTTCGACATTTCCTGTCATTTGAAAAGATAAAGGCCGGTGTTTTTGATGGTCCACAGATTCGGCAGCTTGTTAAAGATAAACATTTCATCGGAACAATGTCAGAAATTGAAAAGAATGCTTGGTTGGCATTCAAAAACATTGTTAAAGACTATCTTGGAAATACACGAGCACAGAATTACGTCAAAATTGTCCAGCAACTCTTGGAGAGCTTCAAACTGCTAGGTTGCAACATGAGCACCAAATTGCATTTTTTACATAGCCATCTTGCAAACTTCCCGGAAAATCTTGGTGCAGTCAGTGATGAGCAGGGTGAGCGATTTCACCAGGATTTGAAGGTCATGGAGGCACGGTATCAAGGCAGATGGGATGTACATATGATGGCTGACTATTGTTGGAACATCAAGCGGGAATGTCCACAGATTAAACATTCCAGAAGAAGCTATAGGCGAAAATTTTTGTTTTAATATGTAATTACCGTTCGATAAAAAAACAACTATTTGTATGAACACAGTTTAACTTGCAGTAACTATTATAGCCTTTGCATGAATAAAATTATTCTTTATAAACAGTATATTTGGTAAGTTTTTACTTTATTTTCCTTTATATGCGCAATGTGTATGACTTGAGGGTATCCTGTAGCTTAAAAAGTTGACGTGATTGACAAAAACTACGGTTATTTTTGGATCCAGAGGCTAAAAGTTAGTTGAAAACAAGTCACAGATTGAAGACAACAAAATTGTTGTTCCTCAGTGTAATCAATCTAATTGGTGTAATCAGAACCATCTTTTATACAGGTGTAGGTTTTGAAAAAATTAGCTACAATGTCGGAAAATTATCTCATTATATGTCTGTTCATAGATATTTCCTATTATTTACTTAGTATAGCTTCTGCGAGAGTTTTGTGACTGTTCGAATGATAATGATAAGATGCAGGGTATTCAATATTATTGTTGAACATTAACAGTATAATTTATAATTTCATAAATAACAGAAAAGTATTTTGTTGAGCTTCAAGCTTTAAGAAAACTGTTTATAATATCTTGGTAACTGGAGAATGATTTTTGGCCAGTCTACTGTAAAGGAGATTTCGACAACAGAAATCGGCAAACTTTCTGTTCAAAAGAACTTGTACGCTGAAAAGTGGGACACAATTATTTTCACATAGGTCTGAATTCTGTAATTCTGACAACCTATCGTATACATGTTTTGCGAAGGCCAGTGTGTATGCGCCATGCAATATCAGAGAAATTGAAAAATATGATGGTGGATCTTTAATGGTGTGGCGTAGGATAAGTTTAGGTGGCTGTATAAGATTATTAATAATGTGGAATGGGTTTCTAACGGCAGTAATATATGGCAACGAGATTTTTCTACCTCATACATGGCTGCTGCATTGATCAGTTGGGTGTCCCAGATCTAAATACTATAAAGCATCCATGCACCAATCAATCTGGATTAATTAGAAACCGAATAGGAAACCTGATAAAAGCCTGCGTAACTACCAGAAGGACACAAGTGCGTCATTAGTTATCATTTATTTGAAGAAATATTGTGGCTCTTCCTTTAACTTTAGAAAAACTGGTTTCTATATTTTTCCAATTCTTCTTAATGTTCTAGTTAATAAATTAATTCAAGACGAATTTTTGGAATAAAATATTATCAAATAACAATTGATTATTGTGAAAATCATTAATTAAAACATTTATCAGTTCTATTACAATAGATTACGCGTTTATAATGTTACGTTGGATTTATTGAACGTTAATTTTGTCCAGAAGTTATATCGGTGTCAATAACTTATCTAGAAGAAAGTATTACACACTATGATGTTAAAAATACTACATTGAAGGTAGCCATGGGGAATGACGTTCATCCAAGTGAGGTTCGAGCAATCCATGTCCTGATCAATTTTCGTTTTCCTCAGCAGTTTATATAGCTTCGGGTTCCCCTTTCCTTGACACTGGCGTTCTATTAGGTAATCGTATCCCCAGCTAACGATAAACCGGGGAACGGCAATTTTATTCATCCGAAATCGTCGTAAACGTTCGTTTTTAATGTTTGTAGGAAAGTGTTATCCTACAAACAGGTGCAGAATAAATCCTATTTTGTATTTACAATAGTATCTTGACAACTTATTGCTAATTGATATTTAATTTGCGATATTATTGTAAAGACAAAATAGGCTTTATTCTGTACCAGTTTGTAGGAAAGTGTTACATTAAAAACGAACATGTACGACGTCAATAAAATAAGCATAGACGAATAATATTGCCGTTCAACTGGGACTAGTATTGGCTAGAGATTGGATTACCTAATAAAATGGGGAAACCGAAAATGGGTGAGAACGATGGTCGGTCACACATAGATTCTTGGACTGCACTGGGGTAAACGTTACTCCGTTGTATTTTTAACATCATAATACTTATACAGGTCTTGTAAAGCGAATGCGTATAGCAAAAAATATGGGCGTTACGCCGAGCAAGTAAGAACATATATACTTGCGCACGAGCAGGAGAGGGCGCGACGGCACGATTGACTTGTGCTCTCCAATCGCTGAGAGGGACCGGGTGACTCACTATCTTTTGCTGTACGCATTCGCTTTACAAGACCTGTATATGTTCTATAAAGGCTTGATAAAAATAAGTACTTACCAATAATGGTTTTATCCAGCGCTGTCTTGCTCTTTTGCAGTTTAACGAGAGTTACTTTAGGAAAATTGAGTGACAGTATTTTCTCATATAATGTTTTAAAAATGCCGCATAAGCGTTGTATACGCCATCTACTTTAATAAAGGTTAGAGAAACAAAATAGTGATATGTAGCTTCACGAATTAACCAAAATCATATTTCAAATAGTGATCTAATGTGCTAAATGAATGCTAAATTTCGAATAACGTATCTTTTATTCTTTGTGGTTATGCGGAACATCAAAAGCTTGCATGAACACCCACCACTACATCGGACGATCCTCTGGCTGACTTCATTTATCGGTGATTGCATTTAGCATTATTAGTTGCGAAAGATTCCACAATAACAACTGTTAGAGACGAAAACGACAATTCACAAATGTTCGTCGATTTTCGAGAAAACTTGATATGTATAAAGAAAATAGAAACAACGTAAAAAATCACAAAGTAGGATGGACGAGTTTAAAATACTTTTGTTTGGCGCTTTTAAGCCGTTTGTGCTAACACACACATTTCGTAAAGTGGTCTTGGGAAATGGAGATGAACTGAAAACGGCATTCTTGTTTAAGGAGGGGCGACACTAACTCTTAAAATTACCCTATAATCCTAACAGTTTACCCTACGTAACTAGTAAATCTACACCTACCGATTATTCATTGTCTACGACAGTTAGTTTAATTCAAACTATCTATTTGAAAGATAGAGATAGAAGAAAAGATATAAAGTACCTATGTATGTATGTAATACTCCTATGTAATATCATAAAGGCATATTACGACTATTTTGCATGTGTGAGATTTGTCTTAAATACAGTTCCTCTATAGTTATACGATACTAATAAGATACTAATTTGTTCTTATGACCGGGAGAGCAATTCCTGTAGAGAATAACTTTGCTGTTTCGGTTGTTGTCTTATAGTTTCCAGCCTAAGGCCACTTAGATACGAGTTCGCCTATTTTCCCAAGTGATATTAAATGTTGGTAGCTCGGATCTTATGGCCGAAGACTGTCTATGTAACATTAGCAATGGTTTGAAAATTGGCGGATGCGCAGGGCGAGGGCTCGTTCACAGGGGCATGGCATGCAAGCTGGCTGAACCACCGTACACTCCTAAGTGTTCGAGAGGGTACGGAAGCAAAGGCAGCGGATGGTGATGGTGCAAACTGGCCAATGCGTTACCTGTCGGATAAGGCAGTCCGAAACTAGGGTAGCCCGAATAACCTCGTCCTGCCGCATAGGCGGCGTACGCGGCGGCCGGAAAACCTGCAACAGAAATATATATTAGTACCCTTACGGAAATTAAGCAGATCTACTTATATGAAAGTTACACAACCGATTAATATTATCGAAATAAATCAATTGTTAAAACTGTTGATACTGAATTGGTAAATATCTACATTACACGACAGTATTACGTAGACTTGGCTGTACTATATAGACTATAATATTTTAATATGGTTGCCTCTTTATTTAAATTTATGGCAAATATTGCCTACTTAAATCCATTGTCTTGATGCTTAACTCGACATCTTTACAGGATTGTTCAATGCAGGGTGCCTCACCGATAATTACAGCTATCGTTATCTCGAAATATATGAATTCTAACCAATTTCCTGGTTTTTAGCAAAATATTTTATGCATTATTGAATTTTCTAATTCCACTTCAAATTTTGGATCAAGTACTATACATCCACGACATTCTATGTAACAGTTTTTGAGATATACAATGATTTATGAAATTGTTTTGTGTGTAACATATTTAATGCATACTTGCATTTTTATAGCGTGTGATTCAATATATCATAATGCACTTTACTTGATTGTGTACATGTTTATAGTTAACACAAGTATTTTATTGGGTTTCCTATAACGAACTGTAAATAGATGTCTGATTATTTCGCGAAATATCTTTTTCTATAATTTAAATACTGTAAGCTAGCTAAAACTACTACAGATTCTCTTTCAACATCCACAAGGACAAAAATTATCCATTAGGAAAAGGTGTAATGATGGTCTAATTCTTACAATTACTGTTTAATAATACAATGCTACCGGTTTCGAGCCAATATCAGCTAAAACCGGTAGCATTGTGTTATTAAAGAGTTATTGTGAGAATTAGACCATCACTACACCTTGGATCGTTTTACAAGAATTATCAGTTAACGCTGTCACATGTAAATAGCTAATATTTGGGACACGTTAAGGTAATGGCTCGAAAGAAGAGGACCATAAAAGTATTCTCTGAAATTATAAACTTGAATTCAATAGTTTCACTCAACATTTAACCTATAGTCTTTGTATTTTCGATAGAAATGCATGTTTTTCAAATTAAGCATGTTTTTGTGGATGGTTAGGCCAGCTTCAAATATTTAAATTACTAAAAAGAAGACTACTTTTCCGTATATATGTTAAAAATATGTTAAAAGTTAAGGCACTCCAATGACATTGTTTTACACTTTTTAATTTTTTTTGAAATCAAGTTATTACAACGCATATTGTTAACAACTAAATATTCAAGTGCCTCGGATTTGTACTTTTTCCAAACACAGATATTTGCAGTTTCCAGTGGAACACTTACATACGACGTATCCACAGAGTGCTTGGGCGAAAGATTTTCCTGCATAATTTATGGAAAACATCAACATAAAAAATATCTGAGACAAGTGCTGCACGACATAATTATATTGAAGTATATGGAATGTTTAGCTTTCACTTCACAGTATACAAGTTTAATTTATTCAATGGAATACTCTGTTTTTGGATGCTCCTTTTCAAGTCATGTCAACTTTATTTAACATCTCCTATACATATCTAGCATACTTTTGGAGATAATTGTGATAATTTAGGTTTTTTTTTTGCAAAATATTGATGTTTCTTAAAGGCTATAGTGGTGATTCAAGTTTTGTTTGTTTAAACATTTCTTGAAGTTTTCAGTGGTTCACTGAAAGTTTTTTAAAAACATTTCTCGAAGAGCTTCCGTATCAGATTCTGGAAAAAAATTGAGAATGTTCCATTACAAAAAAAATTAAAATATCATGATTTGGCATCTTGTTGATTTCAAACATGTTTCGATATACTGCTGAAAACAAGAAATATTTAATCGAATGAAAGTCATCGCTGTAGCATGTAAAGTGTTTAGGATGAGTGTCAACGAAACAATGACATTTCGCAAAAATCTCAAATTACCTCTACAATCTTAAAAACTAACATAGAAAGGTATAATGAATGTTGAAGAAAGTTGACATGATTTGAAAAAGGGCAAAAAGGGTAGAAATTCCGGGTGCTCCCTTTGAAAAACCAGACTTGTATTGTGCGCAGTGAAAACTAAACACTCTGTATACTCGAGCATAATTCTGTGTTGTGTAAAACTTGACTACGACGTATTTTTCTCTTTACTCAGTGTAGGGGTTATCCTCCGCTCTTTAAGTAACATCCTATAAGTAAATCATACACAGAGTTATTAAAATATAAAATTAAGACACGTCCGTTGCAAAATGAGAACCTTTGAGTTTGGTTATCTTAACCTCAAATTACTAGATATTCATATCTAGCAATAAGTACCTTCATGACATTAACAGGGTTATATCTTATAACTTGCTGAATTATGGTATTAAGGAGATTGGGTAAACATTAGTTTAAATATAGTCTCTACTTTATTATCGATTATGCACAATATCAATCCCTGTTTCATTAAATAAAACTGTACATTTGGTTGAATCTAATTAATAGAGATGATTTTTTATGCGCGGAAATATCAACATTAGTAGATTAGAAAGTGCAGTCTTGCGTGTTTCCAGACATTCTTCCTTTATAAAACCTCTAGAGCAAATGAACTCCACATTTATATCCAGTGCATTCAGTTGCTGTGTTTAATAAATTGTGCGGCTGTAAAATCCTCCACCGATAACGATATTTAAGGTGGAGAGCTCACGCGGCGCCGTACCGCAAAGTAAATGCCGTCCTACTTTCGGAAAACATTTAGATTGCATATACGCGCTCTAAATATAGATAAATTTGTACAATTTACACAATTGCAACTGAGCTTTGTAGGTACTGCACTGCTACTAATACTATATAGGTTATACCGGGTGCGCCATTAGTGTGCCGGTAGAGTTTAGCCCGAAAACTATCAAAGATGGAGAAATGAGATTTATTGTACGTATTGTGCCACAGCGCATTTTGTAAAATGATCTACAAATTTACAGGGTGTTCCAAATTTCGACGACCGCCTTCAACCTTTCTACTTGAAATGGATTGCTATATTTTTTCTTGATACTCTTGATAGCCACTTAAATTAGCTTTGCAATGATATATGGTTATGTGCACTTTCGATAATTACTTTCGGTTATATTACAAATTTTATTAAAATTTTGACAGTTACGGGACTCTGACATTTTAAGATATAGCCTGAAAACAGATATAGTGTCGCGAGTTACTCTTTTGCAATCAATTTAGGAGCTAACACTTTATACATTTCAGGGTAGGATAATGTAAAGTATATACAGGGTATTAAATATGTCGTGCAACATTTATCGAAATTCAAACGTTATTTTTTCGATTTTTTAAAATAGAACCTATATTTTTTGATACTTCCAACAATTCCTTGTAAAATTACCTTCAAAATGGTACCGATAATGTAACACTTATTTCCAGTAGTTTCGAAGATGGACTTTTATGGAGAATACGTTCATAATATTGGATATGTGGGCATCTAATACAGCTAAATTGCCATGATATCAAATGGTGCCTATAATATTACGCGCATTTACTGTCTTACTTACCATAAAAAATATTACATTGATATATTTATTTCCAATACGTTCTAAGGTATTACAATTTTAATACGTATTACTGTACAGCGTAGAAGGCAATAATTAAGTACCACCTTTCCTTAATTTGGTTTTAAAATTGTGAGATAATAAAAACGGAACCATTTACCTCCACTCAATTGTTCTCTTTTAGGCAAATTGTTGGGATTATGTTCAAGTAATAAGAAACTGTACGTAATACAAAACTATTATTATTTTCTGTTTCTAAAAAGCAATGTACACTTTTAGATTTTTTCATAATAAAATAATCTGAATTCAGAAGGTGCTCAAATATGTATCCATTATGCTCTGTGCGTATTCTCAACCGTCTGTATAAGGACTGGCTTACATTTTGAGCCAAGTTGTCCTCGTTTAATTGAAGAAAGGCGTTTCTTACTCGCTGCCACATGTTTTCTATCATTGTAGGGGGTGTCATGTAAATAGTTCTTATAGTAGGCTATAGAAAAAGAAATCATAAGGGGTATTCCGCTGAAATTCTTGATGCTAAGAGTGGATACCTGTTGCAAGCGCCAAGAACAACTACCATGTCTATGAACTTTTCTTTGGAGAAATTCATTTTTAGTTAATGAAAGTTAATAAAAATAACAGCAGTGGTATAATTGACAACAGGATTGAAGCAGTACGTAATAACTAATAGTGAACATATAAATAATTCTAATTACAAACAACGAAAGACAACTTTATGTGGAAATTTGGGAAATATGTCTGTAATATTCGATATATATATTATAATTACAAACAACGAAAGACAACTTTATGTGGAAATTTTACGCAGAGACTTAATGTTCCACATAAAGTTGTTTTTCGTTGTTTGTAATTATAATATATATATCGAATATTACAGACATATTTCCCAAAAAAAGTGCAATATCTTCGAAAATACTGGAAATAGGTATTACGCTATTAGCACCATTTTAAGGTAATTTTACAAGGGAATTGCTATCAATATAAAAAAATATAGGTTCTATTTAAGAAAAACGAAAAAAAAGCGTTTAAATTTCGATAAATCCTGCACTACAGATTTAACACCCTGTACATATTTTTACATTATACCATCTTGAAACATATAAAGTGTTAGCTCCTAAATTGATAGCAAAATAGTAACTTACGACATAACATCTGTTTCCTGGCTAGATCTTAAAATGTCAGAGTCTAAATGTCAAAATTTTAGCAAAATTTGCAATATAGCCAAAAGTAATATAATTATTGAGAGTGCACATAACTGTATATCATTGCAAAGGTAATTTAAGTGGCTATCAAAATAATTTGGGACACCTGTGTATTTGTAAATAATTTTACAAAATGCACTGTGGTATACTACATACGTACAGAACACCTCATTTCTCCATCTTTGGTAGTTTTCACGCTAAACTCCGACGACACACTAATGGCGCACCCGGTATAGCTTATGTTGATGTAGAATTATGGAAATTCATAAATTTGGTAACAAATTTAAATTATAACTATTATTGAAGATACAATTAATTTTTAAAAGTACAGAAGTATAATTGGCAACTCTTTCATTTGGGTTCTGATATTATACACTAGATAATGTACTCTAATGTTAATAAAGGCCACTCCACACTGTCCCTTTTTTAAAAAGTAAGTAGAAGCAAAAATCAAGTAACATGATTCTAATTAAAATTCTTGATATGTAAAGTAAAAGTATGTATAGTTTATTTCAAATTATAGGAATATAACTTTGAACGGCTTAATTGCTGTTATTGCACCACCTGCGGTAATAACTACCTGGCTACGCAAACAAACTGCTGAGGACGGTAATGACAAAATTTAAGTGAATTGAATAGAAATGGAATTATGATTTGCGATACGCGTAACTACCTGTTTGTACATTTAAATCTCATTTAATATGTAAATTCTTTAATTACTTGTAACATCGAATTGCTTACTATTTAAATTTATACTGTTTGTAAAATATATATATATAGTTTATTTCAAATTATAAGAATATAACTGTAGGCTTACATGGCCTTTAATACTTTTATTGCACCTTCTGTGACGATAATAACCTGGCAATGCATATCGAATCTAGGGGCCGTATTGACTATAAACTACGGCCCTATAAGATAATTATATGTTTATGTATATATATTTTACAAACAGTATAAATTTACATAGTAAGCAATTCGATGTTACAAGTAATTAAAGAATTTACATATTAAATGAGATTTAAATGTACAAACAAGTAGTTACGCATATCGCAAATCATAATTCCATTTCTATTCAATTCACTTAAATTTTGTCATTACGGTCCTCAGCAGTTTGTTTGCGTATCCAGGTAGTTATTACCGCAGATGGTGCAATAACAGCATTTAAGCCGTTCAAAGTTATATTCTTATAATCTGAAATAAACTATACATAAACATATAATTATCTTATAGGGCCGTAATTTATAGTCAATACGGCCCCTAGATTCAATATGCATTGCCAGGTTATTATCGTCACAGAAGGTGCAATAAAAGTATTATAAGGCCTTGTAAGTCTACAGTTATATTCTTATAATTTGAAATAAACTATACAGCCTAGAAGAAGCTACTCTAATGTGTTTTGGGTAAAAGCCAGCTTCTTAACCACCTTCACGATCAGATTTATATTTCAATATTCTGTCTCCGATAAATAAAAAGCAATTTTGTTACGGCTTGTAGTATAGTGAAAGGCACCATGCTATACTTTTTCCATGGAACGAGTTAAGAGAATTAGTTTGATATTTTGGAAGCCACAAATGCTATTATCAACGTATGCAGTTAATAAGCGAATATAACATTTGAAGGGACTAAAGGTTTCCTTGCTAGTTTAGCTGACGAAACATTGAGTTCTTAGGTTGCAGATTGCGATGAAACAAGTATAAATGATAAGTCGTAGTTGTATTGTAAGAGATACATCTAAAACTCACAGGCAAACTGCGAGGCATGTACCAAGAACACCTTGAACCTTCTCCATGTTCAATTCAAGATTTTCGACTATCCCTGTAAGTTTGCTAGTGATTTTTAAACGAACTTATACAATACATTCACCGACTGGAAAGGTATAAAATCAATATTTTCAAGTGGCAAAACAGAAAGAAATTCTAGTTACTACCATGAGCTGCCATACTCATCAATGCAAAGCGAAAAAAACCAATATATCAACTGATTTAAGTTAATAAGTGTGTTGTATTGGAGCGCGTCATGTTTTAGTCAGTTTATAGAATTTTTTCATTTTCTAGAAGATTTATTTATGCACTTGTAAACTTAAAAAAATACCCTTTCTTTACATCAATGGCGATATGTCGATAAACAGTTAAGAAATAATCTTATGGCTTCTTGAAATATGTATATTTATGTATAATTTAATGTATAAGAATGTATACAAAAATCTTACATCCCAACCCATGGATATCTACATTTGCTTTAGAAAAAATTATGTTTCTTTAGTTTGTCATTTATATGCAGGTATCGAGATTTAATAAATAAAACTAGAGCTCGTTATTAAATTCGGAGCTATGGTACTAGTCACTATTGGTTTTTCGTCAGATCTAATTAATTTTAATTAAACTCAATACTCAATAACATGTTATTGCTGATAATTAGTTGATACTTTCTAATAAATACGTATATTTTAATCCTTTCACTAACAATACCACCAGAAAAAACTTAGAATTTACTTAAGCTGATCTCAATCTGAATACTTTATAAAAGAAGTAGTATCAAATCGTACGACGACAAATCGCTCGGTATATCATAGAATATATATTGTAAAGGGATGTCGTGTGCAGAATTGTGTTACTACAATAATAAGAGATGCTGTACTTACCGTCAGGCAGTGCTCCAAGCGACCACATAAAATCTACAAAGGCAAAAAAAGTTACTGTTAGTGATTTCTTTTGAGAATGCTGCTATACGCGAAAAATGTTAATGGTGTATTAGGTCGGTTCGCAAACTGCATGTCTGGAGCTGAATGGGTACGTTTAAAGGGATCATAAGCGAAGATTATAGCGTTAAAGCAATTTTAGCGATTTTAGATTTTAATGTGTGTTATCATTAATCTGAGACATTTTACCGTGTGCAGTAAGCAAACAGAAAATGGTTCAAAATTCTGCTTGGTTTGAAAATTCTTATTTGAATAATGACAAATTATATATAATGATTGTATCTGATAAGTAAGAATACTTTCAATCACTTTATCTTTGTCTGATGAAGTAATGCTTTATGCTATCATGGACAGTGCTGTCATGATTTTTAATATGAAAAACTGAATGAATTTTGTTAAAAATATAATATTTTAAATTAATAAGTTATTTAAAAGAACTCATACATTTGTGAAAAAGCGTTTGGACTGAAATAGCGTTTTCCAATCAAATATATTTGTTGACGTAGCAAACGTTCATTTTTGCGATAAATGCTTTTCAATATTTTGATCACATTTTCCTGATTTTCGCTGGAAAACAAAATCGTATATATATACATATATGTATGTGTATCAAACGTACCTACAGCATAGCCATGCAGTACACGAATAACCATGTGTTACAATAAGGAATAAACAAAAATATAAACGTCAAATCTATTGGGAACTATTGAAAAAAATTGAAAAATTTTGCATCCATGAAATTTCATACTAAGTGTCTACATCTACTACGTAATACACGTGTATAAAGAAACTAAAAACAAACGCGATTGTCAAATAAAACAACAAAAAAACACACAGATTTAAAGTAAGAACATGGGAAGATTTGATTTTAAACGAATTGCAACTAGGTATATTGTTCGAAACACATCTGCTTAAAACATTCGACTTTCAATTGCTATAACTAATTTAACTATCATCTACGACTAGTTAATTTTTCGTACATATATAAAAGTTTAGAGGAATGGAGAAATAGAGTCAAAGAAAGTATTCTAAAACGCTTATCGTGACAGTTCCGAGTAATAAAGGGCTTAATTATTCACCTGGGATGTAATATTTAAGACCTTCATATATTCTGAACGTCATCTAAATCTGCGATCTAAATTGAATGATATACGATTATCTATAAAATACCGCTTTTTATACACATATAACTATGCGGACTACGTATTATCTAAGAAACTATTTAACTTTTCTAACAAAGTACACTCTCATATTTTAAATATACTCATGTGTCTGCTGAATAACATAAACCCTGAAGATATGGGCGATATACAATATATCCAACTCTATTGCTTCTTATACACAAGACTGAGACAATCCCAAAGGATGTCAGCTCCTTAGACAAAACAACTAAATAGATTATACTATATAAACTAAAAGAATAAATACATCTAACTTCATAATTACTTTGTGTTATGTTTAATAGACTTACAATCTAACATCTATAGTCCAGTATGCCTAAAATTGTATTAGAACTAACAATCTAAGTTTATTTTACGTTGGAATTAGATAATAATACAGAAACTTCGCAGAAACATCGTGTTCTTGTTTATTTAAAGATTATGTTATTTTGTTTTATTTTAATTTATTACAGGGTGGTTTCTATATATCCTGTAATGTTATTGTTATTTCTATTTTTTTCACAAAATAAATTATACTATATGTGAAAATCATTCGTTGCATGTTGCACTAAGATTAAACTGGGGAAAATATTGCAAATCAACCCGTGTTTTCTATTCATATTTCCAACAAAATAGAATTTAATTACAATATTTACTCATAATGACGCTGCTCTAAAATTATAGTTACAAAATAATTGGGCAGAACAATTGTAAAGACAATAAATAAAGTCTTATTGTTTAATAACTACGCTATAAAATGCAATGCACTTTGAGATAATTAGAAAAATGTGAAACTCTGGAATTTCTCTTTTAAATATTAAATACTTTAGATTTATTTTACATTTCTCTTTTTTAGACGGTGGTTACAATTGAAAGTTTTTAACTTAGAAGGAAACCTCTCCAGGTGTCAAATTCAGGTCAAACTTGATAGGGATGTAGAGTATCTTCAGATGCAAGGGACATTTTTTATCGGCCGAAATTCACTTTGAAGGAGTGATTAATTTTCAATTTTTTCTGTATAATTCTCGAACGGTAAAATAGATAATTCCAGAAGTGAGAAATATCATACTCTTCAATATAATTTATTATACCTCTCTCTATCTAGGGATGGCTAGATTTTTAAATAACGAATATAATAGTATATATTAAAAAGCACGTACCAGATATGATAAAAGTTATTAACTCATTTCTATCATCTTTTTAGTGTGCAAATATTATTTTTGTCTATTTATGATCTAAAGCAAAAATACCAATATAGGTTATATTGTAATTAGTAGCCAAGCTTTCGCATTTCTTTATAAGTTTGCAGTGGTTTTGAAATATTAGTCTGTTAGTTGTTTTACGAGTAGCCATTTATCGCAGAGCTTCTTTATGATTATTTCTATGGTTAAACCATAAAACATAGTTGTCATCACCTCTAATCGCACAATACATTGGCAAAATATCATTGCACTTGAGCAGATATATAGGAATCACACAGAACATCGATGCAATTGTAAAGGACGGAAAATTTACAAGTAATTTAAATTAGCAAAATATATTTATTCGGAGCTAATTCCGCACTACTCACGATGCTTCTACAATGTTATTATTTGTTTTCCATATTTCTGGTTAAATATGTATATTACAAAAAATATAAAAGCTAAAACTTTTCTATTCTATTCAAAATTGTGTGGATTTCACCTTTTATAGTTACAGGGCATGTACGTATACGAGACCAGGACGAATCCTCAAAAAGGACCAACAAGGAAACCTCACAGGACCTGTAAACCACCAACTACTGCCCCGAACTTGCGTGAAGATTACATGTGAAACTTCTAAACAGTTACATATAAAACTAAATCCTAAAATGTTTTTCATGGTTTCTCAAATAGAACTATAATAAGTTCTTTTGTATTTTATACCGAGAATGTTTTGTCGTCAGATCGAAAAATTTCTACAAAAGGTTTCACTTAAATTGGATAATTCTGGTAACGGAATAAATAGAAATCCTTCGATCCTTGTACAGATACATTCAAATCTATAGACACGATGAAATTTCATGAAATTTAAATATAACGTTGAATTTTGTTTAACTAAAACGATTGATAGGGAACAAAATGAAATACAACAAACTGTTTCAAATCGTAAAAGAGACATTTTATAAAAGTATAACAAACGAAGTGAATCCGAAATATTCATGGCATCATAAATATATTTTAGGTATTGTATACTCCCGGAACTACTTTTAAGATAATGCTGTCATAAAAATCCCTTAACATTATATTTATGATGACCACAAAATTGTAAAGAGTAATATATGCGTTTGTATATTTCTATGCTTATAAATAAACTGTTATCGAATATATTACTATTGCTTTTGGTTTAATGTCTGCCTTTCGTGTGAGAAGAAAATAAAAGAACATAATTGCGCGTATCAGGCCGTGACTTTGACGTGACAGGACACTATATAAAAGAGCCTATTTATAAAACGTTTCGACTCTAGATTTTCTTCATTGTGTTTATTTTCCTTGACGCATCCTTCTGATGTTTTGTGTTTGTGGTTGTATGTTTATCTATGATTACGAAAAAGATATAAAGTTGGGTTCTGCAATAGGTATTTCTCTATAGATGTCTGATTTGTTAGCGAAAAATATGTCACGTTTCAAAATATACACATACTAAATCTAGAAGAAATATCTTCATCGAAAATAAATTACTTTACACACAATTGGAGGAAAATGGCCTATTGGAGCTATCTCTGAAAGTAATTAAAATACCTTATTAACATTTTGGTGGACGATATTATGGATAAGAATACTTGTTAAAAATATTTTCAATTTTATAGCATCCTTGATTAAATTGGAAGCAGTTATCAACTTTCTTACTTCAAATAGAATCCCTTGTATATTATGCATTCTTTGCACAGCCCTCTCAAAGTCAAGTGAAATGATATAACACATCATGGATCCTAAAATGTAAATTATTTTTTTTTCTAAAAATATTGACAGACGCAAACTTTAATCTTTTTTCTTTGACATTAGCTATGAATTACATAAATAGCTATTTATAATTTTAATTAAATATCACCTAATTTTATTTGCTCTATAATACACAAAATATACAGAAATAAGACAATAATAATAATTATAAATAAATGTCAAAACATGAATATATTCAATTAGGAAGAAGTCAATTTTTTAAAACAGCAACTCCTATTTTAGATCGTTTCTACATATTCCAATTCAAGAAACAAGGAAAACATATATGTACTTGATTTCCTATATCTGAACTCAATGCTTTCCGAATTATTAAAAAAAAAATCATAAAGTCGGTTTATTTTCCAATAAAATGCGAGTGAATTAACAAAATAGGTTTCGCTTTCTTTACGCTAAAAAATAGTTATAATCTTAAAATGTTAGGTTTGATTCAAAATATATTGAAAATCCCGTTTCCAATAAATATTTTATTTGTGATTTGTATTATTGTAGATAATATGCGGTTTCCACAACATTCTGCGTAGGTATTAACCAGTATTTACTCTAGAATAGTTTACAGATGGATGTAACCTAACATAGAAATCAAAATATTACTTACTAAACCGAATTATTGAAAAACAAATAGAAAATGACTTCGAACATTTTTTGTGAACTTTATTTGTTTATATTGTGAGTAAAATTAGAAGAAATAATTGTTTGTTAATGTATAAAGGAATGCATATAATTTCTGTTTTTATTAATTTCTGTTTTATTATTATTGAAAACAAACACAAAATGGAATATCGTAGAAGCACTCACATTTCAAAATTAAAGAAAAACGTTTTGTTCTCCTAAAACCTCAGTTAGTTATCAATTCAGGAATACGGTTCACTGCTTGTTCCACCAACTTCTATTTGTTTTCACCTTGTATTTACAAGTAACTCAAAATATCTCTGTTGTTGGATTTCTACCATATTAACCACAGTCATGATGTATCATTAGTCTAAACAAACCAAAGCCTACCTCGTTAATTTAGAAATTGAACTAATTTCTAATAATTTTAAATCATCGTTCACATGGAAACCATTTTTTAATACACCGTAGGGCAATACCGCATCCGCAAAATTAAACAACGTAACCAAGGAAGCGGGTGGTATTTGAAATAGTCATTGAAAAGTTAAGTTTTATTTATCAAAAATAGTTAACTGGGGCTCTGAACAAAACAATCAGAGAGACAATATAAACAAAGTTTTCGACATACAGAAATTTTCCAAATTCTTCGATATTTTTATTGAAAACGAATAAACATGAAACTTTTCTAAAATAAAACTGCAGGACACCGAAGAGCTGTTTCCCTGAGATTCTGCAACAATGTACAGGTACCGGAAATTAAAATATTTGGCCAAATATAATAAATACAAAGGATAAATCCAATCATTTTAAATTTAAACATAAATTTCAACATTAAACTTCAATTTAATGATTTAAAAATGAAACTAGCTATCGGATAGGGATTGTTTTAGGTTTTTGTACATCTATTGTTCGCAAGAAATATAATTTATCCAAATTTATTTATTTAAAATTCCAAATAAACCCACTGTCTCTTTTAAAAAAGATAAAATCGTTTCATTTCTTTTATCATTTGTTGATTTGCAAAAAAACATTAAGTGAGATTTCCCACGATTAACAAATAACGTTAGCCCTGAGATTAATTTGGCTCATTTAATTAAGTTAATTCACATTTAACTTTATTTACACACAAATATCATTACAATATACTTGTAATGAAATAACTGTATTTCTTTGTTGACATTTGTTAACTTGATTCAAGAAAATTTTGAAGAAAGCGATTCTTAGTATATGAGTAATTGACCGTAACATAACACAAAACAATATTTTCTTAAGAATAGTAAATTGTTCATAAGTCAATAGTTTCATTTTCTTAAAATAAAACATTTATTTACTTAGAATTCTTGAAATGCATCTTACCATGTTTAAAACAGTACGACATATCCGTCCATAATGCAATAAATTATTCTCATTGCTTGTGATTTTAGAAAAACTAAGGTAGAGGTTATCTGCAGAATAATGTTCAAAAAATACATGATAAAAGTCCCTAGAAACAATAACCAATGGTATTGATGGAATCGCTCCCGGCAAAAACAATGTGGGAAGAGAAAGGCACTGATGATGATTTTAAAAAGGCCGGAAACCAGTAAATTAAGGCATAGGAACTAAAATATACTTTACCCTTGTTTTTTTTTTGAGTAGAATGTGCAGAAATTATCAAAAATAGAGGTTGCTATTAAAAAAAAGATGCTTTTTTCTAGTTGAATATGCTTAGACTACATTTTCGGAACACTGTGTAATACTATATTTATTGGTAACTAAATAGCTATTTATGTAGTTCACATGAATCTCAAAATTGATTTGCATAGCTGATGCCAAAGAAGATATATCGATGTTTAAATTGAAGTTTGTATCTGTAAATCTGTAAAAAAATTAATTTCTCAAAGTTGCTACATCCTAGATCCATGATTTTCTATATAATTTAAATTGCATTTAAGCGGGCTATGCAAGGAATCCAAACGCACTGTTCTATTTGAGATAAGAAAATTGATATCCGTTTCAAAGTGTATTACGGGTACTATTAAACTGAAAATATTTTAGGAAATAAATTTTTATTCATAATACCATCCAACATTCCAAAAAGATATTTTAGTTACTTCAACGCGAGTGACTTTATATATGTTTGTCAAGAAGTTAGTTCAGAGTATAGCAATAATATTTTTCTGTATATTGAGTTTGAAACGCAAATTAATTTTCGTCACAAATCATGCTCTAAAAGTGTCTAGAAATTAGGCCAATGTTTTAATATATACTACTCCTATTTTCTCTATAGTTGACCTAGAATAAACTCTCAACTAAACAGTCTCTTGAATTTCATATATATCTAAGAAAATTTATAGGCTACCTCGATGTGAAACTAAAACTAAAGCTAACAATTTCCGATGCTATAACAACTACAGTTTTCACAAATACAACTACGACTATTTCATCACAGTTATTCCCTGAACGCGAACTGCTCAAAACACAAAATAAGATTGAGAAACTTGATATAGCCGCGGGACTTCCCAGAAGGTCGTAATATAGAGCGCATACGGTACCCGAAAATAGTAATTTAAACATTCATTGTGGAACTGTGTGAGATAAAACGGCTAACAGAGGACGATTAGCGGATTACTTTGTTCATCTTGTACGCGGCGCGATTAAAAAGTTTTTAATTGAGAGTTAATATTAAAGCAGGCCTCACAGATGGCAATAAAGAATGCAGATGTCGCTACGGACTGCCAAGTTTTGGTACGCGTTAATGAGATTTAAATTAGCAATTGCCGCACAAAGCGAATTATAAGGAAGATTGATCGTTCTTTATAAATAATGCGAATATTATGAACTGGTGGCTCGTTCGTATTATGCTTTTGAGATAGTGTTGTGGAATATGAGGTTAACGAAACAATCGGAAACAACTGTTAACTGTTTTATAATTGTTAAAACCCTTTTTGAGTAGGCAAACTTTAAATACAAAAAATGTTCGAAATGAGTTTGATATCTAAGCAATAATTTTCATTTTTATATATATATATATATATATAAATTGAAGAATAACATATAATTTTAATTACACATAGATACGTTTAAATTTAATAGCAAGTAGCAGTATATTTTTCAATCACTAGCTGTTCCTTTACAGAAATGTTTAGTATTTGTTTATATTAAATATTTTTTTGTTTTCCTAGCAAAAGATATTAAATGTTATTTCATCATTATCGAAAAATAACACAAAATCTGTCACCCAATCTAAATCTTAACTTACCTTGATACTATAATTGGCAAAATGCAGGAATTAACCAGAAGCTTAGATTGTAAAAACTATGAACGGTATAGGTGCTATGACAATATGTTTATATCGGTGTATCTAACACACTGCTAAGTAAAACTAAGGCTTTCTCGGTTCTTTAACTACAGACGCAGATAACATTGTCTCAACTTTTATTACGTAAACGGTAATAATGAAATTTATTTCATCTTTCTCTTTGTTAATTGTGCATCGGTTTTGAATATTGAAAATTTGTTACTGTTTAAATATTACTAAACGCGTATGCATACTTATTTTCTGTGTTGATGAGTCTAAAAATTGAAAGCAATTACGGTCGTGTCCGGCTATAACGAACTTAGGGCGAGCAATAAAAACGATTCGTTATAACGAATATTGTGCTGGAAGAAATTTGTGAAGGTATTCCAAAAAACGACATATTACTATTAGTATGCGATTTTAATACTAAGATAGGGAAGGAAGTATACAATGCAAATGTGGCAGGGAAAGAGACAATACACAATACTACTAACGACAATGGAAATAAACTATGTAACCTAGCCACGTTAACGAATTCACTCATCATAAGTACAAAATATGAGCATAAAAAGGAGCATAAAATAACATGGGTGATACCGGGAAGTCAAGAAGGAAATCAAATAGATCACATGTGAATTTCAAGGAAGTGGGAGAAAATAGTACAGGACGTACGAACATATAGAGGAGCCAATGTGGTTTCAGACCATTTTTTAATAATAACAAAACTGAAAATGAAGATAATTAGAAATATAAGAACCCTGAGAAGTAAAAGATGGAAGGCAGAGAAATTAAAGGATGCGGAAATAAGGCAAAAATACGTGCTAGAAATGAAAGATAAATTAAAACACACGACGAATGATATAGAAACGGATTGGATATTAAAGAAACAATAAGGTACGCAGCAAACAAGGTATTACATCAAAGGGAAGTAAGAGGACAGAATGAGTGGTTTGATGAAGAATGCGAATGTAAGATCGATGGAAAGAACCAAGCTAGAAATAGATGGACGTGCAGCCGAAGATCACAAGATTTAGTGGAATATAGAGAGAGAAGGAAAGAGACTACGAAGTATTGTAAGGAGAAAAAAGAACAATGGATTCAAGAATTTATGGAAGAAATTGAAAGAAATAGGAAAGACAACAGAAAACTATTTGAGCTTCTTAAATCTCAGAATATACAAAAGAGGTCAGTAGTCAATGTAGGGAAAGAAAAATGGGAAAAACACTTCAAAGAGCTTTATCAAGAAAGTAGCGAAAACGACGAGGAAAGAAAAATAACGGACAATAGAGATAGCGAACGACTAGAACCAACGTTTGAGGAATTTATGAAAATTGTAAAATCACTTAAAAATAACAAAGCACCTGGCCCAGACGAAATAAATAATGAGATAATTATGAACGGAGGAAATGAGCTATTGACTAGAATTTATGGAATAATTGTTCAAATCTGGAAAGAAGAAAATATGCCAAAGGCATTGAGAAATGGGCTATTAGTACCAATTTTTAAAAAAGGAGATCCCACACAATGTGAAAACTATAGAGGAATAATGCTCCTAAATACGGCTTACAAAATATTAACATCTATCATAAGACAAAGATTAATAAAATACTCAGAGGAAGCTGGGAGAATACCAACAAGGATTCAAAAAGGGGAGGTCTACTACAGACGCAATACATACTATGACCCAAATACTAGAAAAAGCTTATGAACATAATATTGAACTACATGTAGTCTTTATAAATTTTAAACAGGCTTTCGATAGTATAAATAGACAAAAATTATTAGATGGGATGAAAGCAATGGAAATACCAGTAAAACTCATACGACTAGTAAAGATGACAATAGAAGGATCTAGCGCAAGAGTTATAGCAAATGAGGGAGTAACAGAAGAGGTGGAAGTAAGGATTGGAATGAGGCAGGAAGACGCTCTGTCAACTACATTTTTTAATATTGTGCTGGATGGAGTGGTCGATGCATCAGGAATTAAAGGAACTATTATAACAAGTATCTACCTATGCTTCCGAAACAATGTGTCCTACACAAAGAGATGAAGACAAATTAAGAATATTTGAAAGAAAAGTACTGAGGAAGATTTTAGATCCAAAAAGAAATGAAGAAGATGAATATCGAATATTGCTGAATTATGAAATAGACAATATCATAGGAGGTGAGGATATAGTAAAATACATTAAAGTACAGAGACTGAGGTGGTTTGGACGCATTGAGAGAAGAGGGAAAGAAGCAGTGATTAGGAAGATAAAGAACTGGAAACCTACCGAAGATAGACCAAAAGGACGACCAAACACGAGATGGGAAAATCAAGTAAGAAGAGACATAAAGAGACTAATAATAGACAATTTAAACGTGGTAATTCAAAACAGGAAAGAATGGAATAGCGTAATCAGCACAATAAAGAATATCAACTTCTGAAGGAAATACTAGAGACCAAGCGGAGTAATACACCGCAAACTTAAGAATTGAAGAGCTTCGTCGAAGCGGCTATATTCCGGGTGTAAGTTTTCGGACAGTTTACTAAGTTATAATGGAACACTAGAGTCGAATTTGTATGCAAAGTGCTTTTTATAGCCCAATCTATTTTGTGCAATAGCTACAACGTTGACATTTTACGCTAAGTATGTCGGAATAATATGATTGTACAAATAGGTTTTATTCTCAAAAAATCATTATTAGTATTTCTAATTTTATATATATCGAAACTATTGGAAATTTGTGCACAGAGATATTGTTACTGGGTTCGTTATGCAAAGAAATAATAAGGTGATTCTTATGATACTTGGATCTGCAACTTCTCAAATAGTTCGCTTTAAGCGAGTTCGTTATAAGCGAACATTATTGTATTTTCAACAATAGAGTTTCAATTATATGTGTCGTGCTTATGGGTTTTATGTATAGTGTTAACAGTTTTTATTACAGCTTCCTATTATTACCGATATCTCTTTTTTTGGTAAATTTTTTGATATAGTGAAAATTTTTTGATATAGTGAAAACACTGATTAGTAAACTAACTTAAACAAGTTGTTTTCAAAAGAACATGAATAAGCATTCAAATAACTAAATTTATATAATTTGGGAATCCTATATTTGACGTTTCATTGTATGTGATTCAACAACTTTTACCTTTATTAAAGGATTTATTTGAGATTATTAATTCTTCGATGCTACGGTAACATCTGATCATCCCTTACTTCGATAGGCGTTCTCCTAGTGTGGTCTGGGCGAAAATGCAAATATATCCGTTATCTTTGTACTTGCTAGATCTAAAATTTCGTTACTTTTCGATACTTGTACCTAATTGTTACTTTCGGCGTTTGTAGGCGTCACTTTGTATTTGGTACCTCGTTTGTAGTGCTCGGTTTCAGTTATTGTGTAATACTCACAGCATACAGGATGTCCCCGTGTTAGTTGGCCAAACTCACTGTTGAGACACCTGCCGTAATACTGAATAAAACATTTTAATAGACCTACATATGTATGTCCGGAAATAACTTATTTTCGAGATATTGGTAAAAACAGAAGTATTACATGCAACCTCAAGTGATGTGCAGCAACGAAATATAACGTATAAATCAGCGGATTTCGATTACCAACACGTTATAACATTAAATAGATACATACTATGCCTGTTACGGTGGTGGGATGCAGCATCTTCTATTATGCTCCGGCTTGAGGACATTCATACGTGTACGGGCTTTGCAATGGCAATTTTAGAGGAGCTGTTCGAGAGCATCCACGAGGGTTTTCTAAACCGACGTGCACCCAATAAACATACATTTAAAGGCAATATGCGTTTGAGAGAACGACGTTCGTATTTTACTCGGACAATGCTCAGTGCCTCGGAAATGTACAACATAGTCAATAGATAAATGTAAATTTTACATCTGGTACACAAGTAAATTTTACATCTGGTCACACATCAACTGAGTCTAAATACACGGCCAAATTAATAAGACATGTAACTACGGACAGTAATTTCGACGTCTTCTTTTAACACGTAGCGAGAACGATCCTCTTTACCTATTATCTATTTATTCATCATCTATCATTGATGAGTCTCAATTCAGAAACAATGTTTTAAAAAACAGTCGTTATTGCGACCGATGAAATGGGCAGAATCCCCATCTTAAAAGAATACAATGATCTAAAATGAGTTTTAGTGTTAATGTATGGGCTGGAATTATTGACAATAATTTTGTCGGTCCCGTTTTTTTGCCAAATCGACCTGATCCTAATAATCATTTATCACCACTAAATGAGCAAATGGTTTCATTTTTCCGTAAGAAAATACCAGTACGTTAACGAAATCGCATTGTGTACCAACATGATGTGGAGTCCGGAATTGGTTCACGCACGATCAACTCGTTGAACGAATTCGCCAAGCTGGAAGAATACTCCTAAATAATTTACAGATACTGAATATGTCTGGTGCTGTCACACGGCGACCTTTTTGTGAATTTTATTTGTTTATATTGTGAGTAAAATTAGACGAAATAATTGTTTGTTAATTTATAAAAGATTGGATATAATTTCTGTTTTTACTTGTAACTCAAAGATGGCTCCTTTGCGGACACAGGATTATTAAGATATTTTGTTCAGAATTATGTCAGGTGTCCTTACGGTGAATTTGACTAATTGACACTGGGACACCTGTATGTAGAAGAACAATTTTCTGTATTCATTTACTTATATAGGGCGCGAATGTTACACAGCCAATAAATTGCTTATAAGGCGTTAATCCAGGGTGTATATTATTTTACCATAATTTGATTTTAACATCTTGAGCGTGTGTGACGTATATCGGGCTCAAAATAACTTTCTGAGATAGCAACCAAGGGATGCGAAATGATTTTCTTTGCAAGCTTGAGTTTTCGTAATAATTTCTACATCTTCAAGAGCACAAACTTCAATATACAGACGACAAATAATACATCGTAATTGATGAGAATGATGGCTACTTACATAATAAATGCGGATGCAGAATAGCTAGTAAAACACGTAAACAATTTTACATTTTACAAAACATCTTTTTCTTAAATAATGATATTGGTTAATAATTTTAAAACATTTTAAAATAAGCCAAACAGTTAAAATTGTGATTAAAAGTCATTTGAAGAAGGCAATAGCAATCGAACACGCGCACTGAACGTAATAGAGAACCGAACAAAGGCTAACAGTTGATATAAGCGCGAAATTTAAACAGTGTTCAGAATTCGGTGGACATATCGTTATTACTAAAACTAATGGCGTTGTGTTTCTTTATTGAGTTGTAGATTAAAAAGAAAGGAATAAATGAAAATTATTGATGTCTGGCCTGAAATTAATTATATTATCTTCTTTGTTAATGAGTGCCATTTCCAGGAGCAGTCTCTGGTAAAGATTGTCCTCTCTATCTACGATGCTGATGTCGTCAAAGTTAAACAAATGGCCAGTTTTAGAAAAGTGATTAGTTAAGGCGCTCTTGTTTTCTCGGTAGCCCAAATTACGACAATTCTGCTGAACCCTAGACCTTAAATATTGGCTGGTCTGGACTAGATATACCTTGACACATGACCGACAAGGGATCTCATAAACGATATTAGATTGAAGTTGTAATGGTACAGGATCTTTAGCCTTTGAAAAAATAGTGCCGAGTCTAAAGTGATTATATAATGCCACTCTCAGGACGCCACCAAAAGGATGTACTGGTTTCTCAGAGAAATGTAAAATATAAGGTAGTTTTCTGAATATTGTATTATGTTGAGATTGTGTTGGAGAAACAGTGGCAACAGTATTTTGGGAATGGATGTTATTGGAAATGTATTGGGAATGTATTTGGGAATGGGGTTATGATGTTCGAGGTTGATGAGTGAATTATGTTATTTATTAGGGGAGGAAGGTAACCATTGTTTACGAAGATGTACAATATCTGTAGGTGTACTCTCTTTTGTAGAAGCTCTGATCTAAAATTGTTACTACCGTGTCTCTCATAGCTTTTATAGTGTTCAATTTCTGGGTAATAGGATGATTTGGATGGTAATTTATGTATCTACATACCTGAAGATCTAGACTTCTGATACCAATATGGTTTAATAGAGTGGTTTATATTATATACAGAAAGGAATGCTGTTATTATTCGTAGTTCCGATAGTAAATTGTACATGATTGTTGAATTCATTAAAAGTCTTTAAGAACGTGTTAATATGTTGAATAGGGACAAAGCAAATGATGTCATCCACGTATTTGTAAATGAAGGGTAACCATCACTGTCATCAAATATGATGTACTATTTGTCATCTATATATTGTAGATTGTGTTTCTGATGCTGAAAAAAATTATTACGAAAGCTCGAGGTTACAAAGAACGAGTAAATTGTATTGCATCCCTTGTTTACTATCCCCGAATGTTATTTTTTATCTGACGTTGTACTTGCAACCGTGTACTCCGATCCTCCCTGAAATGTGACGTACATATCCGGAAGGGATAAAGTTAATGTACATGGTGAAAATATACCCTACGAAAAAAAGGGTTAATATTATTTATTTAGCTGTTTGTACACTTGCCGATAAGCAAAATGACCGTTCATCAGAGCAGTTGCTCACAGCCTACCGCTTGGTGCTGACATATGGGTATATCCCCGCTCAGTAGACTGTGACCAGATCCTCAGATGAGACGTCATTCTGTTTGTCGGCGAGTGTACATAAAAATGTGTTACATACTTACCCTTTCTCTTGTATATGACTACAAAAAGAACTGTTTTTTTTTTAGAAAATTTGCCTAGGGCAATAATTTATTTTGTTAATTCAACTATATTTTGTTTGAAGCAATATGATATTTGCTTGCCCGTATTCAGTCAAAGGTTTTGGTTGGATCAACTATAAATTGGTTAACTCAACTAAATTGGTTTTCCAGTGTACTGAATCGATTTCAGTACTAGTAACTACTACATAAGAATTTAAAACTTTGATGCCAAAACATACTGAATTTAATTTTTCTAAAGGCGTATGTATGTGCCGCGACCAATCTAGGAATTTCTCAAGGTACACTCCCAGAACCTGTACGTGTGATGTAGTTGCAATGCTTAATCTAATTCCATTCCGAGAAATGTCAATTCTTCCTTGTCTGTAAGTGAGGTAGAGCATCGACTGCCCTCTAACTTCATACAGTTGTAAGTTTTTGAGAAGCAAGTCTGTATTTATCAAATCGTATGCTTTAGATAATTCCAAGCAAGGTTCCATCGCTAATTCTCCTTGTTCCATAAGCTGTACTAGTCTCTAAGTGAATTGAAGAATTGTTGTTTGTGTTAATTTGGCAGGGGTACAACCATGCTGATGTTTGTTCAGCAAGTTACGTGCCCTCAAAAAAGCAAGTAACCGATCGCACATCGCCATCCTGAAAAATTTTGAAAAGCCAGTTAAAATATTTATTGGTCTCTAGTTTTCCATCTTTAAAGGATCTCCCTTTTTAAATATCTGTTCTATGAGTGCTATTTTTTACCTGTTCGGGAAAACTCCTTGCTTATAGCTGTTATTAATGAGTAGATACAGAACATCTTCGATTGCCGGTACGGCTCTTTTTACAATCGCAGCAGGAATCCTATACCACCAGTATATTTATTTTTAATTTTGTTAAATTCTCTTAGATCTATTGCAGAAATAAGCTTTAAATACAAAGATTGCTTATTCTGTGATATATGACAATTAAAAGCAATATCAGGTAATATGTAAGTTGGATAATCCGTAATTGATGTAAAATGTAACGAATACTTTTCTCCGTCGATCATCGTTATTTCTGATCTCGGCGAGTAACGAGTACTAGCTAAAGAATAGTATTAACTTATATCTTTAGTATTTACATTTAAACATTTAGAATTCTCATGTTTTCACCCAAATCACACAGAATATTGAAATCCGGGTTCTGCATTCTTTATTGCCATATTTAAGAGCCGAGTATTGTTTTAGTGACTTGTTTCCTGTAATAAAACATTTCAATGCGTGCCAATAATTGAGTTGCAGTGTCATTATAACTCCCTAATCATTTTAGTGGCATGAATTACAATTTTGCTGCAATTACCATACCGAGAAGGAAACCTAACGCAACGTTAATGATTCGAAATTTGTCCGGCAGAATATTTGAAATGAGTTAAGTGTTAAATATGGAAACTTAATGAAGGAGGATGTTAAGTAATCAAATAATAAGCTTTTCCATTGATGATGTAAAGTTATAGACCTAAACCGGGTGGTATGTTAGTGTACACAGTAGGTATATCCAAACCCTGCACGGCGAGTAAGTCATTCATGCTATAGGTGAGGGTTGGAGTCGGTCTAGGTATGGGTCTGAGCGCGGCCGCCGGTGCGGCATAGACTCTTTTACACGTGCCCGTTACGTCATAAACCGCGGCTGCCGCGGCAGCAGCTGCAGATGCATAGTGTAGTGGTGCCGGAGCCACGGCGATGACCGGTATTGTGGCGTGTCCGGTGGCCGTGGCAACCGGTAAATTGGCGCTGACCGGTATAGGGTAAGGAGCGTAGCGAATGGCAGAGGATGTGACGGTGGTGCCGGCCACCGCGTTGCCAGGATTCAGCATTAGCAACTCACCGTATGCTCCTCTTCCTGCTGCCCTTGTTTTAGCTAGATTCGCAGGCAGCATTACTTCCTTTGGTTGGGCTTTCTTGCATTCAACCTGGAAAAGATTGAGCGGATTAGTTATTCAAAATACCCATCTGTATAAGAGAATTATAGTACATGATATTGACTAGGGTAAAGATCATTTGAATAATTAATGTATAATTATGAACAAAATCTATCGTTATTTTTTAATTAGGTTCCAGAATTTCATTATTGTGGTATGCGATATATATGTATGTTATCGTTAAAGTGTATAATTCCGGAATTCCATGAAATAACCAGTTATTCCATAAAATACCGATTTATGATAGTTAAACTCTAGAACAGATTTGTTAATTTCTACTTTAACTACTTATTATATAGAATGCTGTGTTCTCCAATAGCGTTATTTTCGTTTTCGATATTATCTTTACATATATTTTTTAAATCTTCATACTGTAATGAACCAATTATTTCTTTGGGCAAAGAAGAACTTGTTAAACCAACTTTTCGATCAACGCCAAACATTGTCTTATACTTTTTCACAGCGCCAGTTAAAACTCAAGTTAATGTGATTTTCAAGGTTAAGAATGTAGGGGAATATAGGTAACGCATACATCAATCTAATACCAACCAATAAAAAAAACTATTCCGAATATGGAATTCACTATGCTACTAACACCATCTACTTTCATTATTCGCACTTTTCCTTTGTTGTCCTTTGGTATTGGCTGTGTAATCTGCGGTAATGTAAACGAGAAAATGTCTATGATGTTTAGGCGATAAAGTTAGCTATTTAGTTTATTTCGATGAAGAAATTAAAACAAATACGGCACTTTATAACACGTGCAAGGCTGACATTATTTTGGTAAAGATTAAGAAAGTCACAAATATAACTTAAAATTTCAAAATATTGGGTTAAATTACTATATTAACAATGATAAGGAGAGGGAAAAGAGTTGAACCGTTAAATAACCTAAGACAAACTTTTTGTATTTATCTTGGCAAGTTCATGGAATCGAAAAACTGATCAATATGATGAGTATGTTGTATGACATTCAATATGAAATTGATCTAAAAGTTACTTACGAGTTTTAGAACGCTATATTTTACATCAACATTTTTAACGAAATCTAAATATTCCAGACATGTTCAATCAAAATTTAGAATTTCCAATGGTTATTTGGTAGGTTTGATGTTTCGTTAATTTAATGTTTCATGTCTTAGCAGGTCTTCTTGCCAATTTCGCTGGTCATACAATCAAAATACTCTTACATAAGCAAACGCGTGCGATAAACGGAATCTAAATAGTAATTTTAAAATTTCGGGGATACTTTAAGTTGGCACTTTCGGTAATAGACGCAATATTCGTTAATTTTTTGGCGTACTACGTGCGCATATGATATTTATTGCCGGAACTGCTTGCTTAAATTGTCTGTGAACTTTGAAAACGTCTGCTTCAGAATGCTCTAGTCACTTTTCCTAAATAACTAAACATTTTTCCGACAAATATACGTCTGTGACACGTCTTAGACTCTCATAAAAAAACTGTAGACCTTATCTACAAGAAAACAAAAATGAGATCAATTTTATTACAGCGCATTGCTGGAGGGTTAAAATAATAAACTGTTGGGTGTGAACTGATTTAATTGTGCAAGTTACTATTGATAAGTTATTATTAACTATACAACCATAAATTTATCATTATCGTATAGCAAACATTCTCAATTACGCCTTAGATAGTACTTATTCGACTTTCTTTGTTGAAAAATTAATGTCTAACTGTTAACGATGCAGTAATTTTCTAAAAATGTTGTATTGCACCATTATTAGTATTTGTGCAAGATATGTATTTTCGATTCTTTCAAAAAAACAATGTAATTCAATGTTATTATGTAATTTAGGCGTATTGAGAACTTGCTACTGGTTCGGCCAATTCAACCTGTCTATATAGTCATATGGTATGCATGGCATGCCGAGATAGGACTCTCATCAGTAATTGGAAACGGTTCCCTGCAAATCACTCTTGATTGTAAGACACAAAATTGGACGAGGAAGCACAGGCCGGAAGATATATGGTGGGCTCTCGAATAAAGCTCAGGCTTGTGAAGTTTACGGGGAAGAGTACTTTGTCACGGAAGACACAAGCGGGGATGCTTTCCGCGCGCTGTTCCTCGAAATTCTCCGAAAACGTACATTGTAAGCATATGCGTATAGATACTTTCAAACACATCTGCGAATTGCGGGCGTGTGTGAGGACGTGAAGTTTTCACAACAGTATCCATGGTTAAATACGACGCGATGTGAAATTGAACAATGCTCGTTTTTGCGTCGTTGTTTTTTTGTTTCTCAGCGTTATTCTTTTGTTTCACCTCCCAGTACTGATAAATGAATGTCGACGCCGGCCTTGTTTACGCTGTGAGACGGAAATTTATTGGCCTTGCTCGCGAAAGCGGAATATATAAAAGTATTGTCGGGTTAGGATAGGAGAAAAATAGGTATATATGGGTCACCGTGTCGGCAAATTGTAGTAATGAACAGAATTGAGATGCTTTTGTTGGGCACTCGGTTGAAATGTAGACAACGAACCGCTGTATGTTTTGCATCTCGGAATGATTCTGTTTACCTTACGCCTGGTAGTGTTGACACAACAATGGTTTTAAACGATTTAATACTAATCAGCAACACAATCAATTACGTTAACAGATTAGACCACCTTTCATCCAATACTTACAATATTTAATTAATAAAAGTAAATGTAGGAAATATTGATGTTAAAGACTTGCAGTCAATAATTATACTCTATACTCAATTTAAAATGTTTAAGTAACAGTAGCTTACCAACTAAACAAATGTACGAGGTGTGGCAATTAAATAACCGGACTGGTGCTACAAAACATGTTATTGATCACCAATTACATTACAACGCTTATCCCCTTCAATGTACTCTCCTTGCCGATCCCTACAACGCTCCATACGAATTTTCTACTGTCGAAGGCAGTGCTGGAAGTCCGTTTCTGTCAGCTTGTTGAGAACCTCTGTTGCTTTCGCTTTTACCGCTTCCACACTGTCAAATCTTGTTCCCTTAAGCTCCGATTTTACCTTAGGAAATAACAAAAAGTCGCGGGGGGCCAGGTCGGGTGAGTACGGTGGGTGGTCCAATATGGTGATGCCGGATTTCGCAAAGAACGCCTTCACAGACAAGACGGAATGGGCTGGCGCATTGTCTTGGTGGAGCATCCAGGATTTGCTCTTCCATAAATTGGGTCTTCGTCTTCTCACCCGTTCACGAAGGGTAGTTAGAACCTTGACGTAATAATGTTGATTGACTGTCTGACCTTCAGGGACCCAGTGGACGTAGACAATTCCACGCGTATCCGACGCGACGCTAGCGTAAGGACTTGAACGGACGATTGCTACAGCGAGACTGAGCGACGTACAACCGTGCCCATCGAGCTCAGGGTGGGGGAAGCATCTACAAGCACAGACATGTTCAAACCTGCCGTGGCGTGCTCACTGTTTGCCGATAGTAGCACCAGTCCGGTTATTTAATTGCCACACTAGCAATACAATCGAGGTTTCGGCCGGTTTACTTTTGAAACTGCTTTACTAAAGGTAACGATATAATTGAAGCAACGGATAAAGGTCTTATATTGCATGTCTGGTCTTGCTGAATTACAGTCAATTATGAAATCCTGTTACCAATTTTGGATTATGTTGATTTTCTGCGGCTATTTCCTTAATGCTCTCCTTCCTGCTCGTAGCAGTTGGTGGTGGTGGACAGCAAGAGATCTGTGTTGCTTGAACTTCTGCGAGGTGGCCCTATTTTATTTTCAATCTATGAGTACCATCTATTTTCAAGATTTAGCTATTATGTATGTCGACGCGAATGATACATAGCAGTACTATTCTTTCAGTGCTTCAGACTGGGAGCCTGGTGCAAGTAAAATAAATCACAATTTCAAGCAATTATATAGTATAATTCTTACAATTATATTTATTACCTATGTTTATTATTAACACCAAGAATACAGAAGTAAAAAAATTCCTTATATTGTGCCAAATGAAGCAGAACAGAATTATATGCACGTGGATTTCGAAAAGACATTAATTCAGGAGTTGCCGGCAAGCACGTTATTAAATCAAATCTAAGATTTTCCATATGACCATTGCGCTCCAATTTCCTCTTGCCGACGACGAACTTCATTTAAAACTATATCTGAAGTTGGTAGTCCTAAATCCGCCACTACTATCACAGATATCGACGTCGCTACCAACGCCGCCGCCAATGCTGCCGTTTCTGCCATAATATCCCCTTATCCACACGCTGAAGCTTTCTAATTAAATGATGTTTTAATATGTATTCCCCTGGGAGGTTTGGAGTCAGTTCAGATGGCAATTTCTAACTTGGAGGAGTTTGATAATGACTAGATTTCAATGGAGGTGTATTGTAAAGTGTTTATTACTCGGGAGTTACCACCTTTTTCTTTGCTGAGAAAGGCCGGCCGTCGAAATGAACTACCCGCGGAGAAGAGAGCATTAGAGGAAACTCAAATGAAACCTTTTATGAGGACGTCGACGTCGAATAACGTTAGCCGATTGATTGTTCATAGATGGCGCTAAGTGAAAAACGTCAAGATGAAATGGAGCGATCCCGTTCTAGCGCATTGATTGCCGCCGCTACTATCTACTTCCGGTTTGGGAGAATGATTTCGATTTGGAAGTTTTTGTCGCCTCGAGCTTGTCAGTTTGATTTTCCTCTTCCTTTTAGTTTGCTAATGACTTGTATTGATTGGATTTTTAGTTTAAACCTGTGAGGAATTGTCTTCGTAGAGCGTATGATTTACTAGAAAGTGTGAAATGTATAAATATGTAAGTTTGTTGAAAATGTATACAGTTTAATGCAAAAAGAACGTATGTGATACAGTTGTGGTTTCTAACCTGCAGATGAGCCATGCTGTAAGGTTCGGAATGTCAAAATAGAATACAGAACTCCTCTTTACTCCTTACAAATTTATTTTAAATGTTCTCTAGGACTAGTGTTGGCTTACACCATCACTTACTAGAATAGTCAAATAAACTAAAACCTCATATAATAATAATAATAATAATAAACCTTTATTTCATAGTATACAATAAGTATGAAACATGTCAACAACAATGGGTACCAGCTAAGTACAAATAGATAAAGAAAACAAAAGCTATGCTTGACAAATTATGGAGTTCATAAAAAGAACTCATTTGGATGGTACAAACATTCTTGAATCAGAAGTTCTTTAAGATTTTTTTTTTAATCTTTAAGTGTGTATGTCTTAAATTCATACGGCAGTTTATTATAAATTTTTAAAACTTGCGTCACTACACCTTTATGTATGCGCGCATATGTTCTTTGCGGCACACGAAGAGTTGCTTTTTGGCATTCCCGAGTGTTGTAGATATGGTTAGTTTCGTATTCGGCAAGGATTTCATTGTAATGTTTTTTCGCGAAACACGCACATTCATAAATATACAATGCAGGCAAGGTAAGTATACGGTTCTCTCTAAATGCACTCCTACATGATTCCCTCCTTTTCAGATTGAAGATGCTTCTTAGACACGACTTCTGGAGGATGAAGACCCTGTCAGCATCCACGGAATTTCCCCAGAAGATGATGCCATATGATAGCCGGGACCCTACATATGCGTGATAAGCTGACAACGCTGCTTCAACGTGAACTTCGAATGATATCGTTCGCAGTGCATATGTCATTCCGGATCATTTCTTGGTAAGTATATGGACTTGGTCTTTCCAAGATAGTGCGCTGTCAAGTATCAAACCCAAAAACTTTGCATTATTTATTGATGTTATTTGCTGATTTTCAAAGCTTATTGATATATTATCATTCTTTTTTAAGGAGAATTTTACTACATTTGTTTTGTTCACATTAAGCCTTAAGTTATTTTGGCTAAACCAGTTATTTGTTTTACCGAGAGCTTCAACAATTTCCTTTTCCAATATATCATTGTCTTTTTCTTTTATAATTATTGACGTGTCATCTGCATACATGATGAGGTAATGCTGCGTTACTTCTGGTAGGTCATTCATATATAGCATAAATAGAAATGCTCCTAATATCGAACCCTGCAAGATACCTTGTTGGTTTTGTAGCCATTGCGACTGATATGAAATCATATAGTTAAAAGTAAAATGTTAGAATTGAATGCAAATTAAAGCGAAATGTATGAAAATTGAAGTTGGAAGTAAAAAATGTGAAAGTTGAAATTGAAAAATGTTTAAAAGGTAAAGTTGAACATTGTAACAGATTATTTGAAAAAGATGTTAAATTGAAAATGTAAAAGGGGATAGAGGATAGAGTAAATATAAAATTTCAAACAGTATCAAACATTACAGCATGTACACTTGTAGTTAGTTGAGGAAGAACAGGTTTGAAATTCCAAAATAGCTAAGTTAATAGTACGATATTTGACAAAAAAATGTATACTGCTTGTTAACATGTGCGCATGAGAAATATCTATCGTGTTTGTGTATGGTGGATAGATAGTGGCTTTACATTTTCAGGTATAATGCTTACTCACAATTACAAATTTTTAAACAAATTTAACGCTATCCATAATCTTTAGCTAATCTGTATCAATACCTAATTTGCTAATTACAAATTAGAAATCCCCTTCCTATCTTCCCAACATTCCACCTTTGACTACCCGGATATAAATGATCAAAATCCACTTGGTACTTGGAAGAAACTTACTTTAATCCACTAGACGTTTAATTTCAGTTCCGTTCCTTACAAGTTTTATTCGCAGTGCGATGCATGCAAGTATTGTAATGAAAACATTCTAGTAAATATGTTGTATACATTTTACTCTATTGCTAACAATAACCAAAAATTATGTAGCAGAGAAAATAGCGCTAACACATGAACATGTTTCTGCCTACCCGGCGTCATCAGCGTGGCTGCGAGCGAGATTCTCCCTGCATACATAGTCTTTTGCCTCTCAGTTGATCTGCTATTCTTCAAAACGGACACTGAATATGTCTCCCAGCGACACCTGGCGCCAAGGGATACAGTCATGCCGTCCCAGAAGGTAGCAACACCAACCGAAATACAAGCGTCGCCGGGAGACATATTCAGTGTCTGTTTTGGAGATTAGCAGATTAACTGAGAGGCAAAAAACGATGTATACAAACGATGTATGCTACAAATACGTTTACTATTTCTAAGGGCAACACACGAGTTGTCATGAATGTCATGCACTATACGTTTGATTCCGTGTAAATAATAATTAATAAGAGTAAAAAATTGCAACTTCTAGACAATTACCCCACCTAGTTACAACGGGTTGTGGCGGTAAGGGAATGTTAGGCATTTTTTGCTTATGGTGCTGGACTCTTAAAGGTGCTTTAACAAATATTTCTTTATATTACTGATTAAATCATTAATAAGTGGTTTCTGATTTGCTAATTTGTTAATTGCATTATAGGTAAACAAGTAAATACCAAGGAACCTAATGTGATAGTTTTTCCAAATTAACAACATTAATGTCGTTCGTTATAATAAATGTCGTACGATGTGAAAGTAAATGCAAATTTGCTAAAAATTGAATTATTTCCCTAAAATTGAAAATTTTTGAATGCATATTCAATTTTTAACAAAATATGAAACAAGCGCGAGAAATATGCAACTTATGCAAAAAAAGTTTGTTTTTTACCCATATTTTAATTGCAAATATGTTAAAATTAAAAAGGGCATTTTTCATAAAATCCGAAGTCTAATAATAAGAAATATATTTTCTTGTTGACCGCAAAATAGATTTTTCTTCAAACAATAACTTCAAAAACCTTTTAGGAAGTTCTAAAGACCCAGAAGATAGCATTTGGCTCATCTCAAATTCAGAAGGTTTTATAAATCTAGTGTCGCCTACATATGCTGGAAAATAATCATAAGGTTGATAATATAAAGTTAATTAAAAACGTAAACAACATTGTTCAATTAAATTGTTACAAAAACAGACATAACTTATTGAATTCAGATTTACGACCACTAAATTACAGCCCTTATCCTTTGTTATATCACGTATAGTTAACCGTAATTAATTTAGGATTTGCATATTTAATTTTAAAATCTGTTGTTTTTAAATTTGCTTAACTTAGGTTTGCATATTGCATAATTTATTTTACTATATAAGGTTCGTCTTTCACTTGGTCTGTTAGTTCAGCTTTACTGCTGATGATGATAGCTTGGCTATCGAACCATGCGTTCAGTGCGAGTGAAGTATTGTAGTAAGTGTTTTAGTGAAGTATTTCAGTGCCACAGAGTTCGAGCACTTGATTACTTTTTATTCGATCAGCTATTATTTAGAAAAATATTTTCTTTTATTTGAAAGAGTAGTCATTTATTTTAATATTATCTACATTTCTTATAATTATCTATCCGCTACTTCCCTTTTACTTATCGTTGAATGTGCCTTATTATTGTCTTTTATAGCCACTACAATTTTAATTGTTTCGTATTTATATAATAAGTAAATATGTGAAGTTTTCACTTCACACAGGTACCTATGATTTACTGACAACAGTAGAATTCCTTTTTTTTAGTACGGGCATTCATAATTACGAGGGAAAATCATTAAATAAGTCACAAACTGTTGTGGGAAAGCTGAAAATAGCAGAGAGCTATTTTCCGTATCTGTGATTGGGAGGCAGCACTATCCAGCTTAATGATAATCAAGTGACAGTTGACGTGCGCGTACGCAAGCAGTGTTAAGATGGCGACCGTACTCGAAGAGTGTACTGTGGAAGAGCAGCGCGCTGTTGTGCGTTTTTTTTCTGGGCAAAAAGACTCCCTGCAAAAGATATCCATAAGGAAATGTCTCCTGTTTACGGTGAAAAGTGTTTGTCGCGTAAAGCCGTGTATAACTGGGTCGAGAAATTCTAACAAAGACGCTCAAATGTTGTTGACGGTCAGCGAAGTGGCCGCCCCGTTGAGATTGCGACAGATGCAACACTTCGAAGGGTGGAAGAGATGATTCGAACTGACAGGCGGGTAACAATAGACAGCATAGCAACTGCAATAGGGTGTTCTCATGGTTTAGCCTACGAACTGATGCACGATCGTTTGACGAGGAACACAGAAGGATTCGAATGGGCTTGTCCTTGCAATACCTCTCTAGGTACGCAGAGGAAGGGGAGGACATGCTTAACAGGATTGTTACTGGTGATGAATCATGGGTGCACCATTACCAACCCGAAACAAAGCGTGCTTCAATGCAATGGAAACGTCCTTCTTCACTGTCAACAAAGAAATTCAAGATTGTGCCCTCAGCTGGTAAGGTTATGCTTACCGTGTTCTGGGATCCTCAAGGAGTGCTCCTAGTCCATTTTCAGAATAGAAATGAGAACGTGACTGCTGAATCATACCGTAGAGTTTTGTTGTTGCTTCTGGATACAATTCGACGAAAACGTCCAGGCCTACTGACGAGAGGAATTAGGGTGGGAACTTCTTCAACATCCGGCTTATCATCTGTTTGGTCCACTAGAAAAGCATCTTGGCGGAACCCATTGGGAGAGTGATAATGATGTTCAACAAGAGGTACGCACGTGGTTTAGACGGCAGTCCAAACACTTTTATGCAGCAGACATTGGGGCATTAATAAAGCGATGGGATAAGTGTATCAATGTAGATGGAGACTATGTTGAAAAATAAACCTTGTTTTTAGGTAACTATTTCTCTTATTACTTTTTGTGACCTACTTACTAACTTTCCCTCGTATCATACAAATGTAATCTCTGATACGTCAATTATTCACAAGACCATTCGACTACTCGATTTTTCGCAACGGCTTCTCTTGAGGGTTAATGATATGATGGGCAAATCCGACTGCGTCGCATAGATTGTGGGCCACTGCGTTGATGCAAGCGATTTGGCAGCATATGAAGAGGAGTATATTAAACGTATTGTTAGTGTATGTGAGTTAATACATATATTGACTATTAAATTTGTTTAGTTCAACATTTGGGCTGCATCCGCCTCCTTTATTTTTAGTTCAGCAAAAGGTTATTCGGAAGAAGAATTTCGGAGAGATGCAGTTTTGAACTTTTAATGATAATATAATAGTTCCTCCAGGAAGTTTAAACCTGCATGGTAGAATTCTGCTAAGTGTTATTCTTTAGAAAGTTTGGTTATTGTCATCATTTTGAATGGTTCATGTGATCGGCTAAATAATATAGAGGAATTACATTACCTACATTGTACGCTTAATAATAATTAACTTTGCTGATGGATTGTTTTTTATTTAAAACTGGATGTATTTCCACATCTTCACATATCTGCGTATAAAAATAGTAAAAGTAGTGGTATCATTATAGCAATGCCTTTTTAAGGATTTTCGATTCATTAACTAACATTATTCTAAAATTTAACCTAACATAAGCACATTTTTTGCAGATGACGAAAATTATGAGGGAAATGTAGCGTAGCAGAGAGGAACGAAACGATTTTCAAACAATTAACCTCCTTAATTATATTCAAAACGCCGACGCTTACACCACAAAAGGGTCACTTAATAAAACAAAGGAACATTTGCGGAATACCTAATCTCTACTTAAATAATAATTGTTTCTGGTAAACAACAAAAATGAATACCTTAAGCTATCTGAAAATTATAAATTAGGTGCTATTTCTATGTGAATAAGGGATTTTCGTTTTGTAAATATGTTCTATTTGAATATAATCATTCTACTTGTAAAATGTTTTCATTTATACATTCTGAGTATTTTTGGTCTATGCTTTTTGCTTTGTAGAACTTATCATACTGTTAACAACGTTTACCTGTCAACACAAACGTATATATCACGTATATCACCCAACAAATCCGTAAAATTCCATTGTTAAGGATTTTACGGATTTATTGGGTGATATATGTACTGAATACAAAATCCTAATAGAAAATATGGGTCCTATGAATTGCGCCAATTCTTTTGAAATGTAATAGATACAAGACATATGGTCAAACATTGTTAAATTTGCGTTGTAATTTATTTAGTAAAACTAAGTAAAAGGCAAATGGAATTTTATGCGTAACTTTTGAAACACGATGTATTTCGTTATTTTTAAATTTAAATTGGTTAGGTGAATTAGCTCGTCTAATTAAGTTATATAACAACTTTTATTGTCTTATGTTTTTCTATGCTCAATCTACATACAATGAAAATAAATAAATCAAGCAAGATATGTGGGCGGTACAGTTTCAGAAGTCAATATCATGTAAAAGTAAAAGCGAAAAGAATACAAGAAAGAAAGAAACTTACCATCTTATTGTTAATTTCGTGAAAGTGGATTTCACAAACTTTATCTACAACGTCTTCACTTTGAAATGTGACAAACCCGAAGCCTGAAACAAGAGAAAAGAACAAGTTAACTTTTGTTTTGGATACACTTGTCATTTGTTGTTAGTATCTTACTGCGGTGGCTCTTCGACAGCAAAATGGGAAAGTTATTCCTTTTAAAACTTTATAATTTTTATGAAAAATGTACCTCCAGTAAGATAGACAGCGAACAATTTGAATATATTGAAACTACTTATTTCCATGTTCAGTAGTGCAACCCTTGCAAGAAGTTTTGTTTATCAGGTGTTTACTAAAAAGTTTTGTTTATTCATATATAATGTACTTTGCTTTACAGCACATGATTAAATTTTAGTTAAAAGTTATTTTATGAAGAAAAAGATTCATACAAATGTTACAACATGTTAAAAGGTTAAGTAGGAAGATCTAAAGGGCAATCAATATTTAATGAAGGAACAGTAAAATTTATACCCCTTAAAATTGATATTAGTTGAAATAATTTAAAAAAAAGCAAGATGTGAATACGGGAAAAAACGAGCGGGCTGAGGAACGGCTATGCAACATTCCGCAAACTATAAAGGCTAGCTAAGTAACCAGTATTATGTTATTATATAGTCAATCATTGTTACAATGCAATGTCTTGAAAATGTGTTTACATTTATGGTATACCATGAGGAGCCCGATAGTGCAAAAGTGGAAGAATGTATTAGGTACGATAAATTTGTATAATTACCGTCAACCGGAGTGAAGTCGATCAAACCGGGTTTTTCACATTTTTTAATGCATATGGCAACAATGCATAAACAATTAGCTGTCTTCTATTTTCATCAGTATATCCGATTGACGGACAACCATGATTCCAGAGGTGCGAGTTAAATGTGAACAGTAAGTTTTCCATAAATTATTAAAAATTAAAAAACATTTTTGAAATTTGTACAATATGTGAAATAAAAAATTTGCACGGCTGAATTTGTGGAAAGTAGGCCGGCTCTGGCCACCAAAAAGTAGATTTTTTTTTAATGTGACTTAACCCCTTCATCCACTTGGCCTTTTAATTAGTGTTGGTATATATGGATGTGTATACAAGAGTATATACTGGGCATTTTTCTATCTTTGAACATACGCTTTCGATTTTTTGGTGCGCTTTTTTTTACACCGAACATAGAACTCAACTGGGGGTTATGGTAACAAAAAATAACCAGACTTTAAATTTAATGTCATGATATACTATTAACGGTATTCTAATGTGAAATATATTTACTGCTACATGTCATGATTAAAAATTCATTTATTTTTCCATAATTCCCGGTTCAATTCTATGTATATTCAGTTAGAAAAACATATCAAACCTTTAAAGGATGAAAAAGATAAAAAGGATATGCGGTATACCTAGAATACCTACTGAAAGATTCCCATATGATTTTCAATTCGTGTTTCCCTTTTTTTAATAATATTTTTTGTTTTAGGTATATGTATTTATCTTCATATAGGTTTGGTAATAATTGTTTTGGAATGTATCAGTGTACCTTGGAAAATGTTTTTATAAAACTAGTATCACCCAGTTAGTCTAAATACTTTTTACTATTGTTTATATTTAACATCAAATTTATAGCTAATTCAAAATTATTGTAATTACACATACGTATTTTACAGCTACCCAAAAAATATGGAAGCTTTAGCTTGTTCCATTGATTAAATAAATAATGACATTTTTCCTATAGCACTTTATAAATATATGAAATTTCCATAAAATAAACTGCTCTAATTGGTTGTGAAATCGACATTGCCCATTAATTTTCATTGCAGTTAGCTGCTGGCGTATTTCAATTTTAATACCCTATATCATTGGCGAAAATACAAACATGCGCTAATGAAAATACACAACGAAGAGTGGGATAAAGTGGTTTACAATTTTTTCAGACGCTTTGAAATTCATATTGTTGAAAATACCGATACTATCAGAAGTATTTAAATTTTTAAATGACTACTTTTAATTTGTTACATAGTGCTTTTTAGATATGCAATAAATAGCTCCCAATTACATTCTAAATCGTACGTCGGCTAATTTCGTGGTGGTTAAACTAAAGCACGCGACTTCTATGATATTTAAAAAGCGAACTATTTCTTTATTTTTATTTTTGTTTTAGAGATATTGAAGCGTCCTTGGACGAATCCTACAAAATTTCAATTCTCGCATCGATGCCAACGTAGCCGTGGTGGACATTTAAACGATATAATCTTTCACCCTTAATTGTAATCGATATTACCTTGATTTAAAAATGAAGAAACAAGCAATTTTCCTCACAATTTTTTTTTTGCAATACATTAAACATCCTAAAGTAATTTTTAGGAAATCCTTTATAGTGATTCAAAGAAATTCGGAACTGAAACAAATGTCAAAAGCCCTCCCGGACGATCCAAATAATGGTAAATCGACGAAATGTTCAGGTAAATTAAGACTTTTAGTTAGCTTATCCAAGACGATAATTTCAGGTTCCATTAGGAATGTTAGATAACTTCTTTGCTGAAATTACGGTAAGTTTAAATATGTATTTGGTATAGTGGGCTTTATTCTTGATTCGTATAATATGAATACTCTCCTACATTTATTTTAATATATATCGTGCTTTGATTATCACAGGACATGCATTGACCTGTTTTTTTTTTTAATTAAACAAGGGGCGTTTGGCATGGCGAGTAGCTACTGGGATTATTACAGAAAATAAAACACAAATATGTCAAATTTTACATTTAATTTTTTGTCTAATCCTGTCTAATTAACAGGTTACAAAAAGGCACCTTGAATCAATAAACGTTATTATTATTATTATTAAGTGTTGGAAGTGTCCAGCATCACATTCGGTACAGTCTGCAAGCCGATTGTGAAATTCCTGCAGGAAAAAAATTAAATAGCAAATTTCACGTATTTTATTTTCTGTAATAATTCTAATAGCTACGCGCCATGCCAAATGCCTATACGTCCAATTATAAAAAAGCATGGAAGGTATATGTTCAGTGATAAAAAAAGTGCACGAATAAGGTCTACGCTCTTTTTCTAGGGTTGGGCGGAAGCCCTTGGAACCCCCAGGTCTCTATGAAGCAGCGCCCATCTCGCTGTCAGAGGTATGTTCACATGGTAACGTTCCAAGGATCTCGCCGGTTTCGTCGTCTTCAGATGAAGGTACTTTTTTTTGAAGCCAGTCCCAAAGCACCCGGACCTTAGGCGAGCGGTCCTATGGCTCTACAACCATCCCGACCAGAGGGCTATCACTGACTCCTGTCCTCTCCCTGTTGTTGTTGAAGAGGGTCCCGAGATATTCTCGAAACAATGGAATTTGTTAAACTTGTCATAGGTCTTCGTAGCGCACAGACCATGGTGCGCTGGCCAATTGACGCAGCGTCTTGTTTTGGAGTATCTCCAAGTTCTTTAATTGATATTCCGCATTGGTACACCATGCCACGGCCCCAAATACTAGTACTGGGTCTGACGGTGGTAAGAGTGTCTTTTTCCCCGCAGGTCTTTATTTTAACCTTACAGGTATATGCAAAATACCAAGTATATGAAAATACATCGTGAGTAATAAGCAGTAGATGGAGTTCAGCGCCCTGATTAAATAAAACTTACTTTTCGTTGGCTTTACCTACAAACCAAATTACATTTTACACACACATAATACGCACGCAAAAAACTATGGTAAACGAAACTAGCTGTAAAAAAGCTATAACTACGTAAATATTGAAATTATTATGATTGCGGGTTTCTCAAATTGATAAATGTACGCGCTGCTCTATAAATAAACATACTGCTCCATAACATCACATTAAGAATGAACCTAGATGTAATTTCAGATCATGGGTTCTTAATGGAAAGAAAATCTGCGGCACCAAACACTGAATTGCAAGTTTGAGGAACTAGAAGACTCGTTGAATCCAGCCCATTTGGATTTCAAGATATTGAAAATAGAATGCCGTTAAAATGAAATTCAGGGGAAAATGATTGGATTTGGCGTTCATGGTTCAAATTGCAATTGTATGGAGGGTACATAATATACAAATCGCTCTGCCAAACTAGTAAAAGGAGAAGTAACATTCAGGTGATTCCGTTCTTCTAGTACGAGGATGGGGGCTCTACTGCAGAAGATGGTTGGATCAAGTCGTATCGTTTTACCACATTCAGGAGCAAGTTCTGTTCCAACTGGGCCACCGAGCCGTTTAACACGAACACATATCTAGCTCACAAAGCTAACAGAAAGCAGTTGTCTGAAAAGAGGAACATGATACAGCAGATTTTCTTTAACATACTATAACCAATACACAGCGTCACTTTCTCGACTCCCTTTTTTCTTGGTCACTATGGAAACGAAAGCCAAAGCGTAATTGCAGGGGATCGAAATGGAAAATGGTATCTGTTAGCTGAGGCTGAAAGTTCGATCTGATTAAGAACTTTACGTCTTTAATTCTTTTGCAGATTCTCTTTCAACTCACTTATTGTTGGTTTTCTTAATCAGTTATCTTACAACCCTGTTTATATATTTGTGAAATTATCTAAGACTGAGTATATTTATTATTAAGTACTTTAGATGTAGTTACACTCCGAGTACATTATTTGTATTTTACTGTCAATCTTGTTAATTGCATAGCCTATAAATTTAATAAATTCTATGCAATGTTTTCACAAAAAATTTTTATTTTCCATCATTAAGCAAATGGAATGTACCTGAATATCATCCATCAGGAGACTGAGACGCCTTTAATAACCCATATATCTCTTTCAGCATCACGAATATTCCAAATCCATGCTTTAAATATCGCGACGGCGAATGAGATTAAACGCTATGTAGACGAACGGGTTCTTTGCTGAATAAACCAGGTGTAATAATTCTCTTCCAATAGCCCAGGCGGCGGTAATCCGAGATCTTTGTCGCTCGTAAGTACATTAATACCGCACATGCCATAATATACTTATAGAAATGAATTGAATCTGCGTTAAGCAGTCTTTATTATCATAATTCTGGCGGAAGTTATATTCGATGGTGATATCGAAGTGATATTAAATTTTATGTTGTAACCATGCATCCTGAAGTACGACTTAATTTTGATCTCGTTTGCTGTTGCTGTTCTATTGAGTAGTATATATGTATCTCGATACATACATTGACATACGGCAGTAGCCCGAAGAGTTTCCAGCCTAATACAGACACAAGTATTTTCGTTGTCAAATTCAGTTTTATTTCTCAACAGTCTCTTTATAAGTCCACACGGCATTTAACGAAACCCGTTAATTATGTTTTACAGATGTTATTACGAATGGAGCTCTGAAATGTCGGAATAGGTATATAGGTATATAGCATTGGATCTATTAATTTAACATATTTTCGCGTACGAAACACTTCCGGTTGAACCGGAAGTGGTTACCAACTTTCTTATTTCAAATACAGTGGAATACTTGTTATCAGTTTAATCGATTATACTCATCCTATGTAATTAATTTGTATCAGAGCACCTTACCCTTAAAGTCAACTGTTTCCGAGATATTTAGGATTATGTTAAAATTTTAGCATTTGCACCGCCCTTCTTGAAGTTAAATATTCGAGAACGAAATGGAAGGTCATGCGTGCTATTTTTTATTGTTATCGTTACTAAATTTTATACAGGGTGTTCATAAACTATTTCCAAACATGGATATTTTCAAGCTGAAGAAACTCCTTTCTTAAAATGTACCATGGTATCCTTAACTACATTATTGGATTGGAAAGGAAATTCCACATCGACTCATATTAAAGTTTCATATATGTATTTTCAAGGTATTAACGATTCTTTAAATTGGGTTAATGTTTTCCAATAGTGTGCCATGCAATGAATGGTGCATTTACCAAGGAGATTGAATATGTAATTTTTCTCCGTTCCAATGAGCAAACCTATTAGAAATACAACCATAGCAATCATAATGACATAACAGTTTGTATTTTGAGGTTACATTACATTATTTTAACATTGACCCGCCTTATACTCTAATATCATAATACATAATTAAAAATAAATTTTCACAACGAACATATGCAGTAATAACTCACAAAAACAATAAAAATAACATTAAATAATACGTATAATAAAAGCAGTAAATGCTCAAAATGTTGACCATCTTCTGCCAAGCATAGTAACACTCGTCTTTCAAATTCATCAGCTGGGGGTATTACGATTCAACTGTGCGAATGTAGTTTCTCTTTTATTAAACTAATTCCACACGTGACGCTGTTGGACGAGCATAAACTTTGTTTTTTACGTAGCTCCATAAAAGGAAAGGAGACCTAGGAGGCCAGCGATATGGTGCGTTAGGACCTATCCCACGACCATCAAACATGTTCGTCACTTGACAGTTATTTATTAACTGATTCAAATATTATAATGTCATTTAATTTGATGATAGTATCTTGAAAACTATTAAAAATACATAGCTATATCAAACCCTAGTACAAATCGACGTGGAATTCCTTTCCAATTCAATGATGTAGTTAAAAATACCATGATCCATTTGAAAAAGACGAGTTTTCTTCGTTAGAAAATATCTATGTTTGGAAACAGTTTAGGAACACCCTGTATAAGATTTGGTAATGATAACGATAAGGTGTGGTACGCATAACCTTCCATTTCGTTCCACCAAAGTAAATACCTTAATCTTCATCGCATTTTCAAATATTTAATTTAAGCAATAACGGTGCAAATGCTAAAATTTTTACATAATCGTAAATATCTAGAAAACAGTTGATTAAGCTGATAAAAGTATACTATTGTATTTAATATAAGAAAATTGTTAACCACTTCCGGTTCAACCGAAAGAGTTTCGTAGGCGAAAATGTTCTAAATTAATAGGTCCGATGCTGTAACTACCTATTCCAAAATTTTAGAGTTCCATTAACAATAGCATCATCAAAGCTTCTAACTAACGAGTTTCGTGAAATACCCTATATACACATTCCCCACCGATGCTTCCATCTCTTTAATCCATCCAAATAGTAGTTTTCACCTTAATCTGCAAAGGAGCGTTTATGAATGTGGTGGCCTGCTCATTCGATGAAATCTCTGTCCTCCGAGCGAAACTTTGAGGTTAGGAAACAGAAGAAAGTCGCTGGGACCAGATATGGTGAATAGGGTGGGTCTATCGATTGGAACCCTAATAAGCTTTCTGCTTTTCCAACTGCGGCCGTTTTTTCGCAATTTCTGCCGTCAACTTGTCAAGTAATGATGCGTAGTGTCGTTACCACCGAAGCTAGAAGGCCAAATGGCTTTGACGTCAACAGGCTGTGACGTATTTTGCAGTAGGTCGTCGATCAGCCGTAAACGTGTTTATACGTTCAGACCGTCTCTGCGTTTTGAATTGATTTACCTGAACTATGTTGGTTTTATTAAAAAAAAATACTATGTAGTGATATTTCCGTGCTTTGTTGGTGATACCTGCAATGTTTTTCTAGTATTGTATAAGCGAAAAAATCTTCAGAAACGATAAAAACGAGGTAACCTAACCTAACATGGCGTCGGTTGTTTTGATTGTTTTGTTTATGAGTTACACTTGTAAATAGAAGAAGATATTATTTATTTTTCGTCAGCTACATATTCAAGGACCGGTGAAACTATAACTGTAAGTTTAAAAAATCCTAGGCTTAAAGTATCTTTCATCGCATGCGCAGTTATATTACCAGAATATTTTTGAGTGACACCATCTTCATGTTGAGGCTTTAAATATTTCCGACTACCCTTGTACATATTGCATTTATTTTAATGTATCTTTAATGAGGATTTTAGACAAATAAATCGTAAACATTCCATTTTGTATAGAAAGAATCATTTACAATGCTATCTGTGCTGAACTTCTTGTTAAAACATAGTGTACTTTCGACAACTAACACTGATTTGTTAAAAATATTGGAGTTACTAAGACTAAAGAGGTCAAAGGCATGAGCCTAGCTCTAGCGAAAACTGAAGATATCAACAAACATGGAAAGTATTGGATTGGGAACCCTGTTGATCAGTGTAAACAAGAGTTTACAACATAAAATTATATTTTTAAAAGTATCAAAGCAAATTTTCTTATTGTTGAGATGAATATTTTTGACATTTCTACTGCACTGAAAAAAGCTGAGAAATCATATCAGTGCAGTATTTTGGAAGGTTTACAACGCTTTTTGGTTCTCCTTCTACTATTAAACAATTTTAATGTTTAGTCCCTTTTTACAACAATTTTAACAAAAGTTTTTAAATGATTGATATATTTAGTTTGGATTATGACCAATGGACAATTTTTTTTACTGCTTCACTAAACTGTAAGTATTTTCCACTTACCACGTTACGTCCTACATTTTTAACTTAGACATAATTAAGTATAAAAAATAAATTCAAATTAGATTTATAATACTACAAGTCAAAACTAATTCCTTAAGACTAATTTAATGAATACAAAAAGGCAAAAAATAATTTATTTTATGTACATTAAAGAATTATACAAAGATGTTAAGATAATTCCTAATTATAATTTGTGCTCCTTTTAGTTGGATTCCATTTAGGATATGGGCATCGCACAAAAGCGGTCGCATTGATTAGTTTTAATATAGAATTTTGTGAGTGAAGATCATTTTTTATTTCAACCCTCATTGTAAACAACGCACATAAAGTCACCGTGCATCACTTAAACAATCTCATTTATGTATACCCACGTTATTGTTCTAAAGAGTCTAAAGCGTCAAAAATGTACTATGCAAGACATCTTAAATGGGAAAATCCATATTTGCGCCATAAAATGATTTAATTGCATGAAATGTGTTTTATATTTATTTTATATTCATTTCCCAGTTTAAAGGTATAGTACTAGCGCGTGGTCGACTACCGACTAGTTTTGCATGGCATATATAGCACAATAGCGTGACGTGTGCTACGGACACCTCATAATACTTTACAACTTACGTTTTTATCGAAGTATGTCGATGTAAAATGTAAATTCGGAATGGCCGATTGTAACTACAATGTTACAATTATAAGTTACAGGATAAGTTAATACAACCAAGCGGATAGACAGTTAACTGTTGGAAGATAATAACAGTTATTCCACAAATTCACGATTTGCCGACCTCTACGCAAATGGTAGTTAAGTAAGCATAAAGGGTTTTAATAATTTCTGTAAATCACCTCACTATGAAAACTATCATTTTAAAGCATTAATAAAATGCTGCCAACCTATGACTTGTAATAAAACTTTTACTATTGCCTCGCGTTTATGTTTCCAGCGTAGTCAGAACGCAACCATGATTATAAATAACGACAACGTAAAATTATCCATTATGCTTAGATTTTTATGTCACATGCGAAGATAAATGACACATTCATAAAAGAAATATCTATTTATTGTTGTTGGGTGCTGGATCGATTTACTTATTTCGTTAAAGGTACTGCGTTTTATTACATTTACAAAAACGCGATGCGTATGGTGCCAATAGTATCCCAAACAATATTTATCCATATTTTATAAAAAGTATAGACATATAAAACCAATAATGCCAGCAAGGACTGTGGGGTAGTATAGCTAACAACACAGAATATCGGCACACTCCTCACCACACAAAATATTAATTAATTCGGAACAGCTGTTTTAAAGGCTCGTGAACCTTAAGTTAAAACTGTTAGTCCCAAACCCGACAGTTCCAAAAATGTATTGCCTACCAAAAATACATAAACCAGGAAAGTTCATGAGACCAATAGTTTCAGGTATAAACTCACCTATGTACAACTGTCCAAATAGCTAGGAAACGAATACAGAAATGTACCCATCAAAGTAGACAGCCTAGAAGTAGAAAATTCACTAGATTTTGTAAATAAGGTCAATAATATTGAATTAGAAGGAGGGGGAATTTTAGTATCGTTTGATGTTTGTTCACTTTTCCCCAGCGTACCAATCCCAGAAACCATAGAACATTTAGTTGAACTCTTAAAACTTAACAACACTGACGATGTCAAAATCGCGGAATACAAAAGACTAACTTCTCTTTGCATGAACCAAAATCGTTTTCAAATAGGGAGCAAATATTATGAGCAATTGGAGGGTACGGCGATGGGTAATCCACTGCCCCCGTTCATAGCCAACTTGTTTATGAGTAAATTTGAATCGTGTTTGAAACAGGACACCGCGTATTTCCCTAGAATTTGGCTTAGATATGTAGATGATATTTTCGCGGTTTCTTACACTAAGAAAAGCAACATCTCGGATTTCCTCGCGACACTCAACTCAAAATTCGACGCATAAGACGCATTTGAGACCATGTATATATTTTTCTTACCTGTTTGATTTATTAGGTAAAAGAACTTTTCAGTCCACACTTGACAAAGACCGAGTCGCCATGTTTTGCAACATATGTATTGATTTGTTTAGTTTCCTTAGAATGCGTAGATAGAGAATTAGCGGGAAGTAACCTTCCTTTCGCCTCGTTCTACTTTACGAAGGCGAGACGAGGCAAGAGACCCTTCTCCGTTTCACATGTACTCAGCATGTTAGAGTTAAACGATAGAAAAGTAGGTATTCGTAAATAGATATACACAGATACATACATGTTTAGAGATATATATGCATATATATCCTTCCTTTTTCTCGAGAGGAGGGATAGATAAGCATGGTAGAATTAAGAAAAAATTTTTAGTTTTTCGTTTATTCGGTAACTCGGTTGAAAATGAGGGCCCGGCGAGCCTTTGAAACAGCTATTCCGAATTAATTAATATTTTGTGTGGTGAGGAGTGTGCCCATACTCTGTGTTGTTTGATATAAAACCAAGTTTGTTCTAAGAAGGGATAACTTGTGAAATTTATAACTATAATTCGTTATTAGGTTACTTGTGCATCAGATTAGTACTGATATTTTAAGGAACTACTTTGTTTTGAGTATCTAGTTATTAAAAATGTAGTCTATGTCATTAGCGCCAGGTGGTGTGATATTCGGCCTAGAGTTAGTACTAAATGATCTGAACCGGTTCTTGAGAACGGGTATCAGCTAGTCGTTCGGTGAACCGGTTTTCGAAAATGAAATATACCCATTTGAACATTCCGAGTTCGTTCGTTCATCACGCCGCTCTCACTGCTTTCGCCGTGCAGCTCATACCGTTCTCGGCGTTTTTAGCGCTCTCGTTAATATACTCGTTTAACTCAAGGATAATGTCTTATATAAAGTGGCACTTTGGGTGTCGTAATTAGTTCGTTGGGTGTCGGTGGACCAAAATATTGCTTTTTACTTTAAAATGTGCTTGGACAAAGCAGGTTTCTAAGTTTTACTTATTTGTTCAATTTTACGTTCAAATTTCAGATAAATATATTTAGATTCTGAATAAATATTTATGATGTATTAATGTTTCATTGTGGCATGTTTCATGTGTAGCATAGTTTCCTAAAAATGTAAAATAAATTCATCTTTTGTAATGTGTTAATTATTTTAACTACCTAATATCCATCATTGGGATCAATAGCAACATCTAAACGATCGCTATGCGTAGTTACTGTTTAATCTCTTGTATTTTACCTAAATAGATTATGTTTTTCAAACTTTACTCGACAGGCTAATTTTACTAACGACAGTTGGAGGCGATTACAACGATTAGGATAGATTTTGGATGTTACCAAACGGAAAAACACATTAATTTTTGAGAGGCTAAGACGGATGAAAAAGGAGAGAAAGAAGAGAAAGTAGAGAAAATACAGAAAATTTACTAAGGGTCGCAACGCCAAAATTGATTGCCTACGGAAGTGATTAGTGTTGATGTTGTGAAAGTTTCTGTGTACACCCCCGAACATCGAGGTCGATCTGAAGGCGCTCCCGCCTGAAAAACTCAAATGTCGGTTCGATAATCCATCGAATGGAAGAGGACAGAAGAGGAAGAGAATCCAAAACGTGCACCTAACACCATAAATAAAGCTTGATTCATGGCAAGTGTGTCTATAGACAGTTGCCCCAGCGCGCCTGACACCGTTATTAATTAACAGAACACTGTTGTGTGTAACGTGCCCCCTGCCTCTGAACCGCACTGAAAAGCTACCCCTCGTATTTTGCACTAACCAATGATCCGATATAAATCGATATTTGAATTGAATATCGTCCATCGCAACTGGTCATTAATTTTAAACTATATTCATTGTCCCATTACCTCTGCATAGGAAATTTTATTGACGGTCCGAAATATAGTATGCCGAAAGTAGGAAAAAAGATCACTGTTAGGGTTTATACAAAAACTGACTTTTAAGAAAACTGGTTTTCGAATATCAATATTTCCAAAAAACCGCTCCCGGTGTTGAAGATTGAATTTTTATAAACAAGAAAGAAACATTGTATAACTGAAACAATATTGAATCTACAGAGTGTTTTGCTGTGTTTAAATATGGACCAAACTTTAAACTGGAAAACTCATTCTAGTCAGATTGTTTCAAAATTAAATAGTTTATCATGCTTTAGTATAGAGTATGGCATCTGCTTCTGGGGAGCCTCGCCTGCCACTCAGGATGTTTTGTGATCCAGAAACATACGTATTAACGTATTAAAGCGAATGTATACCGGACACTGAAACGATGGACATTAAATAAAACCCAAGCAGAACTACTAGAAAGATGGGAGGAGGAAATGCTAAGATCCAAATTTGGTGGAAAATATAGAGAGCAAGGAAAGAACAAATAAAGAATTAGAAGAGCTGTAAAGAAACTGAAATTAACGTCAATAATAAGAGCACAGAGAATAAGATGGGCAGGACATGTAGGAAGATTGGAAAGAGAAAGAATGACAAAAATAATATTAAAGAGAGGACCATTTGGAAAGAAAAAGAAGGGCAAGCCTAGAAGAAGGTAGTATGAAAACCTCTTAAAGGATCTGAAAAATCTAAAAATACACAAATGGCAGGGGAAGGCAAGAAATCGAACTGAATAGAGCCCAAGGCCTACAGTACATGTACAGCAATTTTCAAAGAAATAAATGTGCTAACGCTATCTAAGTTATTTACAGTTGAAACCGTATTTAATTGATAAAGTATTCTACAATTTCAGTGGATTTCTTAATGATTAACTTATTAATATTAATTTTATTTTTGCTTTAACTAAACCCGTACGTATAGGAAACGTCATCTAGGGTTGACTTTATAATAATATTATTATCATTATTATTTTTATAATGAAGATGAAAATAAAATTATGTCATCTCACAAAATTTTGTGAGATAAGACCTTATTTTACTTTCACCTTCATTGTGAATAACTTACACAGAGTCCCTATGGATTATTTATTATCTTTTTATTATTATTAATATACTATTTTCGTAAAGATTGAATTTATTTTTCTTATATTTATCTTCTATTTCCGACTCCTTCTGAAGCAACCTGCGTATGTATTAAACTATAAGAACACAAATAATAAAATATGCTCCATACACAACTGAATAAAAAAATAAAATAACTGTGTCGTCAAGGAATATAATTATTTTTCCCCCGCCAAAAATTGTAATGAGATTCTTTTGAAAAAACATAAAACCTTTCTCCAGGAAGAAATACGTAAATGAAAAAGTTAATTAAGTGTGATCTAAAAAAAATTTGAAATTTATTGAATGGATTTAAGTCAAATCAAACAATTTTAGAGAGCCAAAAAAGAGTGTACAACTTTATTAAATAGGAGATAATTTTATTCTTTTTACAAGTTCAACATTCTTACAATCGTCTAAATGAAGACCTAACCGAAATCTGTATTTAAATTCCTTTGATTAAATGTTTTCCAATTTTTAAGTTTAGTGGCCAGCATTCTTACTATTCACAGCACTTCTTCAAATTAAAATGATGGAAATTCCTTCCGGTCCTTCTGCTTTGCCGATATTTTCAAATTAGGTTCGAAATAGTGGTTCAAGTTAGGTTGGAAATAGATTCTTGTCATAGATACCTGTTTTTCAAATGGGGAGCTTCCAAAATATTCCAATTTATAATTTTAAAACAGTTATTTTTTTACTTAATATTCTTGTAATTATTAACTCGAGGATTAATTTTGATATTTTCCGTAAGTTAAACATTTTCAAATCCCATCTTCCATTGTTTTCGTATAAAAACCAAAGTCTACTTCGTAAATAAAATAAGGTAACTACCTTTACGATTCTAATTTGTACATCAAATATATTTCGATTCTACAGCAACGCATATCAAATTTTGAAGTTCGATAAGGTTTCAATGGCTTCTAGAATTTCAAATACTGTATGTGAACAGTAGTACGAGCACTGACAGACAATACATTTGATAAATTTAATTGGAAGAAACATAATTATGATGCACGATAGTGAATTTAGGTTTACACGTTAAGAGTTGTTGGCTAGATCCTTCTTTCTTTAAAGAACAAAATTGATCTTACCATAATATGACCATAATGTCTTACCATAATAAGACAGAGACATAGGTAAAATGAAACTAGAGCAAATCGAGAGAAGAGGCCACTAACACTGCTTCGCTTCATGAACTTACAACCATGAACAAAGAAAAACTCTGCAAACACTAATCTAAAGTGAACATTGATACGCTTTTTATATAATAGAATCACTACAATAAGTTTGTATAGAAATACAGGTTATCGTCCACATATGGTTGATAACTAGTAGTTTTTTTTCAGTGTGTATGAAAATTGATATAATAATAAGTGTTGTTTGACAATTCTACATTTTAACCAGGTCGATGTTTGGCCAATATATACTTGGTTACAAAATTTACAAGGAATTTGACATTTGATTTAAAATCAACTAGAGTGGGGTCTTTTAATTTTGTGAATAACCTATTTAATGGGTTTACATTGTATTTAGTAATTGTTAAAGTATCCTTTCTTATGATGTCAACAATCAAATCTGTGAGTTCAGTACAGCAATAGGGTCTGTTACATTCGGTTAGGAGGTGGTAAGGGTAAAGGTAAGCCATGGATTACCCTATTCAAAAGAAAATAAGGGTAGCCATTATCGCGGAAAAGATTGAAAAGTTTTATTTATGAAAAGATATATGAGATAGTTTGATTACTTTGTTGCTCATGGCCTTAATTAAGTTATTTCTTTATCTTCCTGAATGTGCGAGTTTTTGATACCGATCTAATATAATAATATTAGACTCTATCCTTATAACTTTCATGTCAAGAAAAGGGTATTGACTTGTTTCCATCTTTTTCCCTAGTAAAGTGTATGAGGATTAATTTGGCTAAATGTATTTAACAGAGTTTCACATTCATGTTCTGGAAAAGAACACAAAAGATCATCAACAAACCTCCTAATGAAGCCCTGCTGAAATGATAAAGTTGGTAAGTGATTTGATAAATTCGTCTTTAGTAAGGTCTGAGTTATTATGGGGCAATTTTCATCAATAATTTTTTGTTGAAAAATATGGCAAAGTGACGTATACACATATGAGCCACGTACGTTATACGACTTTGTGCTCACTGATAAACTTATTTCTTTTTTTTTGTGTTGGAATTATTAATGGTTTCATCATCAAAAGTTTAAAAATCAATACATTACGTACAAATCTTATAGGTTATTATGGTCTAGCTCCTTTCCACTTCGCCCGTTATGTAAATAAACAATATGAGTTGCATGATACCACTTTCCTGACAGATAGTATGTACGCTATTAGGAAGGTGGTATAAGTTATATGGAAGCGAAGTAGGTGAAGTAAATTAGTTTACCACATTTTATGATAGGGCGATATTTAAGAATAGCTAACGTGTATGTATGTGCATATCTAAGATAGAGGAAAGCCCCAGTTTACATTTACGTTGCGGTTAACTACAGATTCTCTATGATAACGTTTTTGTTATGCAAATTTTATCATATCATACCTATATAGAAATGGGCACTAGGTTTTCTATAAAAATAGCAACAGTAATATTATATACATACGAGGATGGTGATATAAATACCTCTGTTAAAGAAGATAACGTAATTGTTTTGCATTCAGTAAATTTATTTCTCGACATAACCTCCTTGTAACTCTATACACTTAGTCCAGCGATATTCCAATTTTTTAAAGCTATCCAAATAATAGGATTTGTCGAACTCTGCAAAATAGGCCTCTGTTTCGGCAATCACCTCGTCATATGACGTGAACCGCTTTCCGCCAAGCTGTTTCCTCAAATTTGGAGAAAGGAAGGAGTCAGAGGGGACCAAATCTAGCAAATATGGTAGATGGAGCAACAATTCGTATCGTAACTGGACTAGTTTTGCTGTCGCAATTGCCGATGAGTGGGTCGGGGCATTATCGTGATAGTAAAATTTTTTTTTCTTCGTTAGGTGGGGCTTTTTCTCGATTTTAGTTCAACGTCGAATCGTTCCAATAAATCAGCAAAGCCACGTGATTGTGCCATCCTTCCTCAAATAATTAATTAAGATTATGCCTTGCGAATCTCAGAAAAATGTTGCCATAACTTTTCCAGCTGATGAAATCATCTCCGTCTTCTTTGGTGTACGTTTGCAGGGAAAAGCTCATTTTGCCGACTGACCTTTGGTTTCTGGCGTGTAGTGATGTGTCCATGTCTCATATAGCCATTGCTTTGAAGTTATCACGCGATTCCGTTTTTGATCAATCGTCAGTAGGCGCAGCACTCATCCCGCCGATAACTTTCTCATACTCAATTTTTCGTGAAGGATGTTTTGTGTACGTTCAATTGAGATGTTTATCCGGCGGTGTGCTAACATATCATGGGCTTTATTGATCACATCGTCTGTAGTCACCTCAGTGGGACAATCCGGCCGCTCCTCATCAAAGACAGATGTTCGGCCACGCTTAAATTTATTAAGTCAGTATTTGATGGTAGCTATCGAAGGTGCATGGACCTTATAAATTGCACACAATTTCTTTTTGATTTATGCACACGTTTTCCCATAAAAAAAAATCGGATCACTGACCGGTATTGTTCCTTTTTCATGATTCCACAAATACATAAACTTGTTCACTTTCAGAAGCTCTCAAAACAACATTACTAGATGAATCTCTCCGAAATTTTGATAGACGTCGACTAAAAAATAGTAATCACAGTCGAAAATTAAGATTTTGACACAAAGCGCTATCTTCTTCATGTAAGGGTACTTCTCATACCATCCTCGTATTTCTGTACTCTGCTGAAATTTAGGATACCCATTTTATTATAACCTGAGTCAAGTTTTGTAACAATGCCACAGTTTTCTTTTATAATTTAAATTGCGTTGAACTCAACATTCTCGCATAATGCGTTAAAAGGGAAATTAATCTTTTTACTAAAAAAATAAAAATCGTCTAGAGTTGAAAATATTTATCAAATATGAAAATCCATGGTTTCATATAAGCTTGAATCACGTTGTTGATACCATACTATATTTATTTTTTTATTGTGGTATGTCTTAGCAAAGTGAATATAAATGCTAAGATTTCGAATGGAAGAAAAATCTCTTCGAAATGAATCTTGATCTATAATGGAATTATTCTCAAATTACGTCCTTCAAGGCAAATTATGTGTTCAGCTGGTGTTTTAGAACGATGTTTCATGATTTTAATAAAACTGGAGAGATTAGTCATACAAAAATATGAAATCATAGTGGTAAACATATAGTAATAAAAGCGGAAATATCCAAATTTCCAGAAATATGCTAGCATTCAAAAGCTTCTCCTGTAAATTACTAAAGTGGTTATTATGGCATGAGACAAGTATGCATGTATACTGTCTGTAAACTATTTGGAGGCTTTGTTACTTCATACTGTGGCCGCAAGAGGTGAAGTGCCATTAACTTCTTTAAAAGTTGCAGGCACAGCATTGGTGAGAATATGAATAGCTTCATCCACATTTCCAATAGGCACAAACGCCAAAGAAGTTAGCATCCTGGCGTTAAAGCAAATTTTGGACCGCTACTATATTCCGCATACAGAGAAAAACACTTATTATCACCCTACCTTTTAAGTATCTTGCAGACAATAAATTAGATCTTGTTTACTAAAAAACCACAAAACTTCTATAATCAGTGCTCACAATACCTGCTACAACTGTAAGTGGTAGAAGGAGTATGGCTACACTTAAGCCTACTAAAATTTACACAAAAAATTCTGTGATAAATGACTGACTATCGAATATCGACTAACGAAATATCTAATGGTTATACATTTAAAGAAAGTGTCACAGACGTTTTATCTTAGATTGCTATTTTTAGTCTCCCCAACATAAATTACACGCTTTTCCACTGCTAACATGGATTAAGGAGTTTATTAAGGTTAATTGCTAATTATTTCAGACGTGCAAAATAAATACATATTTATTTTTAAGTTATAATAAATTTTGTTGTCATATCTGTTAAACCACCATTTTGTACCACAACGGCGCGGCGGATCGGGTCAACGGCGAATTGGATCGACGGCGAACTGTCCCTATGGAGAACCGGCGACGTCCAATAATCTCATCCCTGGTACCAAACGTTCAGGGGGCAGGCCCTTTTACTGTTGGACAGCTTTTATTTTAAATTTAATTCATTTAATATTTCAAATGAAAATTTGAGGAGAATCTTTTGAAACCAACCTGCACAAAACGAGATTTGATTTCAATTTGGTTGATCTCATTTCTCCATCCAAACACATTACTCTACTATCTGGTAAAAATGCGTGTAGGCTGAATGACCTGTGATGGTCCACGCTTTAGGAGTAAAGAAATCCAACAAAATCGTTCATTTATTTAATCACGACAGAAGGCAGCTTCATATAGGTCAGGTATTAAGTCTAATACATCGAAACACGAATTGTAGTGCTTACGTACGCTATATAAATGTAGAGCGACACAACACATTAAGAAGTAAAAATATTTGCGTCTAATAATAGTAGGCACTCCTATTTTTTGTAATCCATTAACTTTAAATTCAACCCAATTTTATATTGCTGTGGTAATATTAATGATTATCTATAGTAATGTGATGTCACAGAATACAAAATTCTATAAAAAACTAACTCACATGTATAATTTAAGACTGTATTAAGGAATAATAATATTTCAAATATGACCCACTATCGAAATAAATTTCAACAGCGAATAATTGATAATTAACTTTCAATAAAGAAATCACTTAAACGGCAATTTAGAAACAACAGCGAGTAACAACAAAGTTCGAATCTTTTGGGTGTATGCAAGCCGGAGTTTTGCTTTGAGGTATTATGCGAGTTAGTCCGGAGCGGCTTGTTAAACTTTCATAGGACGTTAATAGCCTTTGACATAACACTGTAAAAGAATCGTAAATAATGTACACTCTCGTTACTGACGCGCTTTACATAAAAACTTAACACTGGAAATTGCTTTTCCTTAAACTGATTCATCTAACTTTGTTCTCGGTATATGCGCCACGTTTATAGGCACCATCCGCAACGAGCGCCCTCTGTTGTATTTATAACGTAAAGGGAATTAGAAGTGCGAGCGGAGCTTTTATTAACTCTAACTTTTCACATAAAATATGTATTTTCGGTTATTTTTATGAAATCATATAATGTCCATACCTACATTTTGTAGGACACGCTTAACTGGGTAAGGTCTTACCCATCCAGATACCGGTGTAATTTCTTTCGAATATCGGTAGGTATCAATTGCTAACATTCAGTTAAAACATACTTTCCATCTAATTAATTAGCTAATTTGGAATTGTATTAGAAGAAAATGCGATAAACTTATGCGCAATAAAATGCTACACCCTCCGGCTATAATTCGGCTAGTCTTCCTGTGTCTCTACGCTTAGTGGGGTTACAATTCTCACACGTAACATTTCGAGGAAAATCTTTAGAGACCTGCCAGGTCCCTCATCTTATTTCGGGGAATGAATAATTAACAATATATCCCATTCATATTTTATTCCCACTTTTGAGGATGGGATAAACAGATACTGCTGCTTCTTGTTAAACAAACTCTGAGTAAAACACTTTGATTATCCCTTGTCTTCATTCGCATTAGGATTTCACTAACGATAAGTGAAGAATTGTACCATGGTTGTTTCTTCATTTGTTCTAAATGTGTTTAATTTATAATAATAATAATAATAATAATAATAATAATAATAATAATAATAATAATAATAATAATAATAATAATAATAATAATAATAGTAATAATAACAATAACGTTTATTGATTTAAAGTGTCAAATGACAATAAAATCAGTCAAACTGAAATGCAAAGAAAATTGAACTGAAGCCTACTATAAAGAAACAAACTCAAATCTAAAACTAAGGATAACTTAAATAAAAAACAATAAATGCCTCAAAATAACAATAATCCTTAATTAAGGGGACTAAATTAGAAATCCAGGAATAGACAATAAAATTTAATAGTATTAGCTGGTAATATACAAACGCAAATTGAAATAGTAGAAGTAGAAACGACAAATATAATATGCGGAACTAAAACAAAAATTCATCGATGGTGTACTAACATTTAGAATTAGAAATTTCATAACCACTTGTTTAAAGTTATTGCTTTTCTTAAAAAGTGATGACAATTTGTTATAAAGTTTTCTACCCAAATATTGGAAACCTCTAGATTAGCATAAGCATCTAATTGTGATGCTTGCAAAATGTAAAGGGATGGTACAGTTAAAAAATTATGTGAGATAAAACCCCATTTACATAAATCGCTCAACTTTATGCCACTAACGGTTCTAATAATTTGCTTTTGAGCTATAAAAACACTTTTAGCTGCAGAATATGTTACCTCACTGCGCTTTAGGATATCCCGTAGACAATGAATTAGATCTTGTCTACTAAGAAACCACAAAACTTCTACAATTAGAGCTCGCAATACCTGCTACAACTGTAAGTAACAGAAGGAGTATGGCTACACTTAAGCCTACTAAAAATTATACGAAGAATTCTGTGATAAATGACTGACTATAGAAAATCGACTAACGAAATATCTAATATACATTTAAAGAAAATGTCCCAGACGTTTTATCTTAAATTGTTATTTTTAGTCTCTCCAACATAAATTACACGCTTTGCCATTCCGCTTCCTCAAAGAAGAACTCCATAATGAAGCCGAGCTTGAATTTCAGAATAGTACACAGAAATAAGAGATTCCAAAGATAAACTAGATTTTAAGAAATGGAAAAGACAAGTTTCTTGTTGTAGGAGATTCGCAGTGTTCATTCCACAGCAGATTATCTTGTACCGCGACCACTAAGAGTCTAACAGAGTGCAGTTGTTGCAAAGGTTTAATACCAACATGGATGTTACAATTAATATTTTGGGTACGCTGAAGAGTATGAAATAATAGCAAATTAGTTTTATTGTCATTCAAACATAATTTATTTGCACAAAACGATTGATGGATACGATCCATTGCTGCGTTACCTGCAATTTCAACTTGATTAGAATCGCTACCAGAAATAAGTACAGTGCAGTGGTGTCATCCGCAACTATATAGAGTAGAAAATCATTTAGTCATTCATACACAAATCGGAAAGCAGTTGATCTAAAACAGATACCTGAGGAATCCCATGGGGGACGGGCACACAGCTGGACTTGTATCTTTTAAGTCTGAAAGGTGCGTAATAAAGACAAATTGTATACGTCCCTCCAAGTAATAAATATTTATGTACAATATAAGTAAATCAGTTTAGATTTAGGAAAGGAGGGCATCAGATAAGATCGTGTTTTAAGAAGAATAAATAAATGCAAATACAAAAGAGAACTGAAGTAGATCGAGAGAACATTTCTAATCAGAAAGGAAATATTCGCAAGATAGATAGCGGACAATTGCTCTTAATTTTTAACGTATTCTTCATTCGTCTCTGGACAATATTTTCGTCCACTTCTGAACTTCCCAGCAATTTTTGTGAAGTCTTTTGCTGAGAGGTCACCAAAATGCGAAACATTAGTGTTGTCCTTTTGGGGTTGAAAATTTCTTTTGATAATTTAGATATGACGTGAAGCCAAACCAGACAAGTAAGCTTTTATTATTTATATGATGAGTTTTAATGTCACCAGCTTTCTAAGATATCTGTGGATGTTAATATTTGCATTCGTTGTTTTATCTCTAACTTGACCAATGTATGGCGTTGGTATTCCTGATTGTGAAATAGCGTCCCAAATCAAGATTTTATGTATAGATTTTAGACAATTTTATACAACTAAAGCATAAAAACCATCGTTACCATTAATTTATGAATTGAATACTGCAAAATATTTTTCATTACACATTATAACCACTCTGTTTCCGACAAAATGAATAGGTCCTCATGCTCTGCTTGCTTCTCTTTCGATATTTTACACCATTTATGGTACTAGGTATGTTAGTTCAAGAGACAGAAGTAAAGATAGTTTCGCTATTAGTTTTTTCAGTTCAGAGAGTACAAAATCCCTGTCTCAGATTGGTGTAGAAATACCTAGGTAAATATGACCTGATCTCCCATTGAAATGCAAAATAGAAAAAATAGAATAGAAAACTCGTTTCATAAGGCATTTTGTCGCACATGTCCGTTAGAACAACTCGCCTTCGGTTCGTTTTTCACATTTCAGACGTATGCGACAAAATGCCATCTTATGAAACTTGTTTTCTATATTGAAATCACCAATAGATTGAATAACGACCAGAACACCCAATACCTTGCAAGTGATTCCAATAAGAATATCGGTATAGGAACTGTTATATAGCATCTGAAAGATATCCGTAATACCTCGGTATTAATCTAATAGGTATTTTAACATTTAAGGTGAAAGGCGGATTACCTAAAAATTCTTCTAGGGGTGTTTGTGGAATTGCCAAATAGCATTGTGTATTTAATTTTCTTAAGTGGATTGTCCTAATTTTTTATAAAACAAATGAATTCAGCAATTCATTTTATGTAAAATTGATCTATTTCGATAGATCCAAATACTACCGTTTTACCGATTTCAGCAAAAAGATTGTAGTACTTTATTACTTATTTGTCCGGTATGCGAAAGTGTTGATGAATTATTGTTACGAGTCAGTAAGTTATAGATATGGGCTATGGGAAGGTACTTATTTCCATTTTTGTGCAAATATTATACAGAGCGTTAGTGTTTATCGATCATCTATGTTAAACTTTAAACATTAGTATCTACGTCTTTTTAAATAAAATAGCCTGTATATTTTTATTGTGGATGGTTGAATATTAATTTCTTCATTAAATGGTATTACGTTTCCCTATAACTAAAATGAGTAATCGGACAGTAATTCGCAATTACACAAAAAGTTTTATAAAATTCAAAAGACGGCAATGAGTATTCATCGTATGCCGCAAAATTTCTAACGACAGTCCGGGTATCTCTCTCGAAACCAGCGCATGCTCTATTTAGAATTTTTCCAGATTCTCCATAAATAATCAATAAATTCAAATAATCCTTATTTATCAATCCTAAACGTAAATGTATAAAAAAAAAACTAGATTACGAAATGTAATCAAGTATTCATTTTAGGCATAAGTAAATGTAATATTATTTGATGAAGAATTTAATATTCCATCATTCATACTAGAAATATACTGGTGTTCCATTTAAAATGACGTAGATATTAATGAAGTTTAACATATTTAATAACAATAATAATAATAATAACATTTATTGACAAATAATACATACAATGAGCAAAAGTATAGTCTTAATACCGAAAAAACTGCCAACAGGATCATCTTCAGTAGACCATAGAGGTTTCCCGCTATTAATGATGATTGATAAATACTAATACCCTACATAATATTTGCGCAAAATGAAAATACTTTTCAATAGCCTATATTTATAGATTACTAATTGGTAATAATCGTTCAACACTTTTGCTGAAATTTTGATAAAAATCAAGTTAGCTTCAAAACGGTAATGTTTAGGCATATCGAAATAAATCAATTTTACGTTAAACAAATAGCTGAAATCAATTGTTTTATAAAAATTGGGACAATACATTTACAAAATTAAGTTCACGTGAAAAATATGTGCCAGAAATGTCTAAAAGTTCACCCCTTTGAATAAAATAATTCTGTAAATTTATAAATTTTGAATAAGCTTGCTTTCTGCTATACGGCGTCTTGCAGACATGCTGTATAATAATGTGACTATACCACATTTTAGAAATTAATCTGAAAGTTAAGTTAAGTAAGCGGACGCGCTTGCCATTTGTAAATGTGCATTTGTCTTCAGGTCTATACGTGATTTGAAATTAAAGCACATATCTTTAATATTCCTTTAATGAGATACAGCGCGTGGTCCATATTTGAAAAGAAAAAGAAGTACTATAGCCTCGTCAAAGTCGGAAGCCACCACCTTGAATTTTATTGTGTTATCAAATGTGTACCTAATTAAATCAAACAACTTTTACCTGAAATATTTTTTATAATTACTATATATTTTACTTTAAAGAAAATAGCAATTTTCAGTCTTTCCTCAATAATTGGTGAATAGTTCAGGGTTTTAAATATTAGTCAGTGGAAGCTAAGTTAGCACTGAAAACTGCACAACCATGCTGATTTAAACAAATCGTTATAGGCAGTTTAGGAGTACCCATGGTCACGTACTCAATTTAGAATATACTGTATATTTATCCAATTTGAGCGGATTTGAAGATATTTAGCCTACTATAACCACGAACAAGCTTCTTAAAAAATGCCGAAAGAGAGCAAGAAAATAAGATTTAATAAAATTTGAAATATTTTTGAAAATACAAAAATTTATTGCATTTCCTTCAACTGTAACTTACCTCCTAAACCCAACATCTCTTAAAATATTACGTGAATTTTCACGACAAAACCACTGTATGCATGCGCTGATCAAAAGGAGCTGATACGAGCGTAAGGAAAAATTTCATATCAGCTCGACTGCACACTCTCGCATACTTCAGAAAAATATTTGTGCCTCGTCTTCCATAGTTGTCGTACCGAAAAATATTAAAGTTGACGTTGATCGTGTGCAGTGGGTAACTCGAGTTCCCCCAATTTCGGCGACAATACACGAGACCTTATAAATGTTACCACGACTTCGAACACGCATATATGTATATATATGTGTGTATATCTTACTCTGTTTCTTTCGCTATATTTTGTAACGTCCATGAGTGTGTGAAATATTTTCACGATTTCCACCCCTTTCCTAATCGATGTGACACCGCTTCGTTTAATTTTAAAAGAGCGTGAAAAACGTAAAAGGGCTTTTGTCGAATGTTACTTGCGGAGAATATGAAATGTCAGATTGTACGGATGCTGAATGATATACAGAACGAAATACCATCATTCGGCTTAAAATAGAAAAATTCGTGGGGATTCAGAAGGAATGTGATACTTTTGTACAATTGACCTGCACATTTTATAAGCTTTTATAACTTTCGATTAATATCGAGGTGTTACAGATATTTGTCACAGGCTATATATATAACAGTCATAGTTTCTATACCGATGTCCTTATTGGAATCATATGCAAGGAATTGAGCGTTTTGGTCATTATTCAACCTAGTAGTGGTTTTCAACATTCTGAATAGTATATTAGAAAACAAGTTTTATAGGATGGCATTTTGTTACACGTGTCCAAAATTTGAAAAACGAGACGAATTTATAAATTTGCTGATTTGTTTTGTTCGAGGGGCTGAACTTTTAGGAAATATCAGCACATCCTTTCAACCCTCGGTTTCACGTGAACTTAATTTTCTTAAATGGAGTGTTCCAATTTTTATAAAACAATTGATTGAAGCAATTAATTTGACGTAAAATTGATCTATTTCCATATCTAAACATTACCGTTTTAAAGCTAACTTGATTTTTATCAAAATTTCAGCAAAAGTATTGACGAACGATTGCTACGAATTAGTAAGCTGTAAATATGGACTATTGAAAAGTATTTCCATTTTTGTGTAAATATTATACAGGGTATTGGTATGTATCCAGTGTCTTAAGCTTGATTAATATTTACGTCATTTTAAATAGAACATCCTGTGTATTTCTAGTTTGAATGAATATTAAATTTTTCATCAAATGATATTAGATTTTCTTACACCTAAAATACTTGAGCAATTATTGACAATAATGTTGTTGCTTTCAAACATTTCGAATAAGTTCCAAGCAATATCAACAAAAATCGGAGTAATTTTTGAGCATTCGATTTAATTTATTAATATTAATCATTCCTTAGAAATTCGAGTTTTGTGTATGAAGCAAATTTTTCATTGTTATTTAATGGACGTTCATAACAATAGTTCCAGCTATTGTTTTATTGCGTGACTGATATAGTCCGATTTAAATTTAATTTTTTTACTTTAGAATCTAATTTTCATTTGAAATGTTTAGTTTCCTGTTTTAGATAGTAGGATTTAACTAGTAACAAACAGTTGTTTCCTTTCTTGCTCTATCTTTTTTACTTCAAACATTTAAGGCTTTTATTTTAGGCAGTAGGATCCTTTAGCAGAATACAGTTATTTATTTTATGATTCTGTAATGCACGAATTTTAGTTTATAGTTCGTAGATATTTAAAGTTAATTCGTTTATTAATTAAACTCAGATTGTCGCTATTATGTGAATTATAAGTAGAGTTGCTCACTAGCGCCAACGGGCAGTGGCGGAGGTTCGATATAACCCTCAGTATAACTGCGAGTCTCAACCAGATCTGTTGTGTATACATGTACGCTGCCGTAAATACTATTTCGTAGTTCTACGTTTGTTTTAAAAATGTTGCCTACGTCACCAAAAACGACCAATGTTGGACAATGTTACAGAATTTATAGCAGAAATGCCTGACCCAAATTATGACGGCGTTTAAATTCAATGTGTAGTTTGTAATATCCCTTTAATGTGTTGGTCCAAAAGGGATTGTCTACGTCACGTAAATAGTAAACAGCATTCTTAAAAAAAAATTGCACACGCCACTGTGACAAATTTAAATTTAATTTATGTGTTACCTTTATTGGATGTAATCTACCGTTTAATTTATTAGACAAGGAAGCATATGTCTTCTTTTGGAATAAATATTCGGACTGCAAATTACCAAGTCGGGCATCGTTACAAAGAACTATGCCATTTGCTCGTGAACATGTTGAAAAAAGAATTAAATCGGAGTTGAAAGTTAAAAAACTGTGGTTATGTGTGGACGAAACAACAGATCGTAAAAAACATTCTGTGGTTAATGTAATGGTACGTACAATGGAACCACATCTATCGTCACCTTCAATTCTATTAGCTTCCAGACGAGTACAACAACGTACTGCCGAAGTAATTTCAAAGTTAGTGTTAAATACATTGGAAAAGTTTGAACTTCCAACAAACCAACTGTTGATGTTTATGAGTGATGGTGCCGCAAACATGCTTTCTGTAGGCCGGTCTCTTAAAAAACATTGTGCTAACTTGTTACATATTACGTGTAAAATTCATGCTTTCAGTCATGCGGCAGATAGTATTAGAAAATGTTATACTGAGGTAGACGCCTTAATAGCGCATACAAAAGCAGTGTTTGTCAAATCCCCAAAACGTATTCGCAAATTTCACAGACTGCGCCCCCGTATGCCTGAGCCACCAGAACTTATTCTTACACGTTGGGGAACATGGTTACAGGCCGCGTTATATTATCATAAATATTTTGAGAATATTAAGAACGTGGCTTTACAATTCGATCCAAAGGAAGCTGCGGCTCTCAAGGAAAGCCAGTCGAAATTTCAAGATAGTCAGGTTAAAACGGATTTAAAAACTATTCAGAACAATTACTTCGGACTAGTGGAGGCAATAGAAAAATTACAAAGTCCTTCGGTGTCGTTAGTGTAATCTGTGCAAATAGTGCAAATAGTGCAATATGTTCACGCACAGTTATGCGCGGTAAAAGACGCAAAAATGTTTGTGTTCTAGAAAAGTTTGAAAGTGTTTTAGAGAAAGATTCTGATTTTGGTACATTAAGACAAATTTGTGAAGGTGCGTCAAGAGAACCGTTAAGTTGTTCCAAAGATTATTTTAATTACGCAAATATAACGTCACTAGATGTAGAACATTCGTTTTCTGCATATAAACATACTTTTTCCTCACGCCGCACTCGGTTTGCTGAAACAACTGTGGAAACATATCTAGTGTTGTAGATATTTAACAGACATTATTCACTTTGTGATTTCACGGAAGACTCTTAAGACGATAAGTGTTTGAGCACGTCTTATAGTTTATTTCTGACCATTTATTTTGTGTAAACCTTTATGTGCCCGCCACTGGCTGTTGGTGCAAATTGAACAACTCTACTAATAACATAAAAGACAGTATAGATAATTTTCCAAAAATATTTGTGTATTTACAGGATGATCGACGAACAGCGAATCAGGCACACGTTGTCCAAGGTCTCGCCGGGGTGCGAAATATATTGTACGTAGCGCGATCTGGCATCTTTGCAATTATTCAATATGTAGAGACGCGTTCAGTACATTAGCGACACGATCAATGAATTAAAAAGTACTCCGAGTAATATTGGACATAAACACTACATCAACTTATCTAGTGTTCAGCAGAAACCCCGATTTAAATACACTAAACCAATTGTCTGCAAAATACAAATATAGTGGCACCTCGGTTTACGGAATTAACTGGTTTCAAAAACATTTCTTAATTCAAAATTTCCTAACTGGAATCAAATGTTCTTATAAGAAATAAAGGAAACAGAAATAATCCGTTCCCATAACCAAAAAAATAATCACAAACTCATTTTGTGTATTTTAAATACAATTGAATATATAGAAAATAAAGATAAGATTGAAAGTAAAAAGAAATAACTTCACTTGCATACACTACTTTTAATAAGGACTCTTTCTAGCGTATGGAAGACAGTGAGGGTGAAGTGGCTTTTTCATATATATTGCAAAATTAGCGACGCGACATATAAGAAATTGTGACTACAGAATTTTCGGCTTTGTTCTTTGAAAAAGATTTTACACAAAGATAAAAAGATTTTCGGATAAAGTACGGATAATATTAACTATGAATTCAAGTCAGATGCGAAGCGGTGGCATAGTGTGAAGTTAACTATACAAAGAATCGCATTGCATTATATATAACTATCTCTTTCCAGCATGTGTACGAGTCGCGTGGAAATTCTGCCAAATGTGTAATAATTTTAAGCCGCGTTTCGTATCCGTGAGTACCTTTCGGTTTTGGACAACAAAAATTCATCCAAATTTTCTTCCGTAACCCGAAAATTCTGTAATAAGGTAATATCGTAAACCGAGGTACCACTGTATATGGATAAAATATAACTTTCTTGCATCATATTTTAATTTTACTTCGTTTACAAGTTGTGAAGTTGAAAGAACGTTTTCGATACTGGAAGACGTACTAATTTTAGAAAGATGCCGTTTTACTGCAGAAAATATAGACAAATCTCTTGTGGTAATGGATAATTTCTTTTTATTATTTCCTACTTGAAACAAATTACATATGTACATATCTTCTGTTTCAATTTATAATTAATATATGAATTTCGTTTAAATACGTTTATAAAAACTTAGCGTCTGCAATATGCAACATACACTTACAATTAGTGCGTCTCTGTATCACGTTAACGATGCTCTGCTCTAAAGCATTATATTTCATAAAAGGCCCTAGAAATTTCAGAAACACAACGGAAGAGAAATTGAAGTCGGAAGAACTAATTAAATTTTTAATAAATAAAGCAAACGATGTACACTTAAAAAAGGGGTTGGTGTAAGCAATGAGAAAATTTTCTTTGCAAGTCTCGGACGATTAAGTATTTAGCTAATTTTTCTCTATACGCAAAATTTCTGGGTGAACGCTGTTTTTTATTAGATCAGCCTTTACTGCGCAATGTAACAGAACATTTGGCATTTCTCCGAAATTTTCTTCACGCAGTTTCAAAGCAGCCTTTTTGAACATCTGCTTCCTTATTAGGAACTTCTTTTACATAAATTTCTTATTTTCTTTTCCAAATTTATTCGTTTCGTTATTTGTAGGGCGCAGGAAGGACGAGAAAAACGGCGTATGCTGGATTTAATGCTTTCCCCTCCGTTAGCGTTCATTTCACTGGAGCTGGTTATCAAGGAGATGCTTTTAAATTAGATTGTGTTATGCTTTGCGTTTTTTGAAAACTCTAACAAAATCAAATAAAGTGTGTAGAATAAATGAGTATACGGAGATGAATTAGTCATGCAATTACGTTACATAACAAACCGACGCAATTGTGAATCATTTGGAATTTTATGGTTTCCAACTTATAGTAGCTATTAGGAACAAGTTAACATATTTATTACAGTTTCTTTTATTATGATTCAAGGTTAGAAATAATGTCTTCAGCGGTTATGTCATAATCAGTGCTTGGAACACAATGCAGCAGAAATTTGTTATAATTACCGTCTCTCTTTGTTGTTGTTGTTGTTGCTGTTATATTGGGCGGAGCATCGGGTTACGGAATACACCTCGCACTTCTAGGCATCGATTACTGTGACCATTAGCCGACCCCAGTAGAATTTTGCCGAATCCAGAGGTGTTCCAACCTTTGGTAGGGATTTTCAGCGTGCCAAACATCGTATTGACACGGGGACTACGGTTTCACTTCCTTATCCGAGAAGAAGGCATACTTTGATTTTTATCCGTAATTAAAAAGCAACCGTCTCGACCGGGATATGAATCCGCGTCGTTCGGATCGAAAGGCAAGTATGCTAACCATTCGGCCACCGAGACGGTCCCATCTCTCTTTGTATTTTCACGTGCGTTGGTGTATATATGTATTTGCATGCGTCACTTACAGCTTTTTCCACATGTAGTGCGCATATGTAAGTTTAATCCAGTCATGTAGAATGCAGTAAAATCTGGATCCATAAAGCAGTTAGTTGGCAAGATTAGTTACTAAACATTTGTAAATTCAAAATTTATTAAGAAATAACAAGTAATTGCAAGCAGTGACATTTTTAATAGAATCCCTAGCGACCATTCCTGTTCCTTACAATATACCTATAATTCCTTGTAATGGAATTTGCTAGAATTGTAGTTATTCTAAAATTTTTTTTGTGTGTATGAATAATAGTTCTAATTACAATATACAACGTATCCCACTAAGAGTTAGGACCGGCGATATCTTGGAAACTACAATAGCTATAGCAACAGGAAAAAAATCATAACTAAAGTGGTGAAGAGAAGTTTACTTAAAATATGTTTAAATTCCAAACATGAGTGCTAGGGGACGCGGTTGTTAGGGTCAACGATAAATTTGAAATTAGTCGGTAAAAGTTCCAGGATTAACTATGATTTTAAGTCCATTATTAAAAAGCTTAGTTAATTACGCACCACTTTGATTAAAGATGTTTTGCCATATTGTGAATAATAAGTGTAGTAGGCGTTGCCAAATCAAGTAAAACTAAACCCGCTATAACTTCTGCAGTTTTTACCCGAATTAAAGAAATGCGGACTTATTTGAAAGGGCATTCAGCGCTGTTTTAGACGTCGCAATTTGTGTCACCCGTTAATTTTCAAGAAATCTACCAGATGGCGTTATTCGTAACTGTACAAATTTTTCTCAATTATCTCTAAAAATTCAAATGTAACAATATGCTTTCCTTATGTTGTGTTTGAAGAGTTTTGACAGACTAAAGTAGTGGCGAAAACCGCATAGTGATATTTTTTTCCTCTTTCCAAATAATAACGAAGACAGCCCATTATCAGTAATAATTTCCATATCAGTTACAAATACCTACTTAATAATATCGAAACCTATCTTAGTTGGCCTTTTACACACAAAATTGTATCGGTATTAGTTTAATATGACTGTTTGTTTTTGATCACTTTTAAAATAAATGTAACAAAACCTAGTATGATTTGAATACAACAGCAGAATTTAGCATGCTATGGAAACAATTATTTATTTGACAATTGTGACAAGTACATAGAATTTTACTGGGCACTGACTCTTAAAGATTGCTGCTTAGCCGTTGAATGATAAAAAATGTCGTTTTCTAATGCAGAGGCGTATGATATGTTTGCAGTGTATTTTCAATGTTTTGAAAATACAAAAATTGTTCAATTTTTCATTTCAGCCGAGAAGTATTCTAACGTTTGGCGACACGACTACGTGAAACAGGATATGTTCAACGTCGTGGAAATCATACTAGAGCTGTAGCTAGAACTGAAGCTAATGTGATAAATGTCCTAGCATATGTTGAAGTTCATCCTCATACAGGCACTAGAGAAATGTCTTCCGTTGTAGGTAAAAGTAAGTCATCAATTCATCGCACCCTAATAGACAATACGTCACACCCAAACAGATTTTGACCATAGACTCAATAATTGGAATTGGTTAAGATATCTGCCATAAAGATTCTGCCTTCCTACACTGCGTGTTGTGGACTGATGAAGCTACTTTTGCTAATGATAGGCCGGTAAATTGGCATAATATGAATTAGTGGTCCAGAGAAAATCTTCATTAGATGAGAGAGGTTGATCATCAACATAGGTGGAGTATAAATGTTTAGTGTAGCATTTTAGGAGATGAAGTTATTGAACCATTTATTTTTGAAGGTAACTTAAACAGTGAAACATATTTAAACATTTTACGTAACAAATTACCAATATTTTTAGAAGGTGTTTCGTTGGAAACTCAAAAAACACGGTGGTTTCAGCATAACGGCTGTCCAGCTCATTGTTTACGAATCGTCCGTGACTATCTTTATAATACGTTTCCATATCAGTGTATTTTGTAACTGCTACATTTTGTTATTGTTATCATTCCTTTGTTTCAGTGCCAATTAAGATAGGTTTCGATATTATTAAGTAGGTATTTGTAACTAATAGGGAAATTATTACTGGTAATGGGCTATTTTCGTTATTATCCCGAAAAAGGAAAAAGATATCACTATGCGGTTTTCACCACTACCTTAGTCTGTCAAAACTCTTCTAACACAACACAAGGAAAGTATATTGTTGCAATTTTTGGAGATAATTGAGAAAACTCATACAGTAAGGAGTAACGCCATCTGGTACGTTTCTTGAACATTAACGGGTAGCGCAAATTACGGCGTCTAAAACAACGCTGACTGCTCTTTCAAACAAGTCCATACTTCTTTAATTCGGGTGAAAACTACAGAAGCTATAATAGGTTCAGTTTTACATGATTCGGCAACGCCTGCTACACTTATTATTCACATTATGACAAAACGTATTTGACCAAAATGGTAAGTAATTAACAAAGCTTTTTAATGGAGCATTTAAAACTGTAGTTAATCCTGTAACTTTTACCAGCTAATTTAAAATTTACGGTTGACCCTAGCAAGTGTGCCCCGTAGCGGTCATACTTCGAATTTTCAATTTTCATTGGATTTCCCTTTGCCACTTTAGTGATGAAAAATTTTTTCCCATCACTATAGCTATTGTAGTTTCCAAGATATCGCCGGTCCGCACTCTTAATGGGACACGCTGCATATAGTAGGTAATGCCAATATCAACAGTTCTAAACTTTTTAGTACTATTGAAACAATTTCTATCATTTTGTAACTGTTTTCTGGTACCCGCATCACTTTTGAACGGTGGGAAGTTTGAGAAATTAAAGATTCCGTGCCAAGAGGTGATTTCGGTAGGATGTTATGTTATATTACTCTTCTTTTTACATAAATACGTCCCTTTGGCACACTCGGAACAAGATATTTAATGAGAAAGTTGATTGCAGTTTGGGATAAACGAAAGTTAGAATACGGCGGTAAATTTCTAGATGAGGTATACGTCTATAAATCATCATCAAACATTGATGGACAGCAGAATAGTACATGATGATGTTTCTTTACATAATAGTTACATATTTAAATTATTCAATTTTTAAATGTGCACATATTTGAATGGTAAAAAAACATTTAGTTTTTCGACAAAACTGTATCGTCGGTAACTTACGCGAAATTTAAATCGCAATTTTGCATTTCGCTGAAGCATTTCACTAAAATCTTTACCACAACACTTCACTAATACTAGACGCACGTTTTGTTAGCTAGGCTATAATCTTCAGCAGTGAAACTGAACACAAAACTGTATTTTGCTATTTCCAAAAAAATAATAGTGAAATAAAAGAGAAGAGTGGCAAAGCAAATTTAACCTTCTCACCTAAATTTCATCAATAAACGCAATGTGAACTCCCCATACAAGCCAATGACAGAAACTAACATTGAAACATCGTTTTAAGTATTCAACTACGCGTTGAAAATTTTTCAGTTGATATTCGAAGATCGCGAGGTACATAAATCATCCCGGCAAGCAATAGCATAGCGCGGTATTAAAGAAGAGGACAGCTGAAATAACACCCGGGGGATGTATTTTTACCTCACCTGAGGTTTTCTTCCTTTTCTGCCTTCTCGCTCCCGATCTCCGCTTGCTGATATTCTCTAGGCAAATCAGAATAAAATTAATAATAAATCACAGAGAATTTTTTCCGGTATACCGAATCTAGTGCAGGAAATGAACGCCGCTGTTGTAGGTTAGGAGGGATATGGTGTAGTAGGAAAAGTTGATGGCACCGACACAGAAGTATACGGACGCTTCCCGGTTTACTAGATGGATCATTTCGGTTTGAAATGTCAGAGCGAGCACGAAATTACATGGATCCCAGAGGGCTGTGGAAATGTCACCACTCAGCGCCAACTTGTACATACAATAATGATATCCTAGGGGAGTCCTGCTATGGACTACATGTAGGGCATGGAACACTAGATTGGTTTACTGCATTCGATAACAAACTAGTACTAGTTCTATCCCTCTATAGGTGTACTTGTTTGAGTACGAATTTACCTCTGTGTTCAATTGTCGCGCTAATTTCGTTTAGAGAATTCAATTGTTCGATTGTTTGTTAAATTGGTGCCGCAACGAATGAATGTAATTTTGTTGTATGTTTATTATATTAAAGCGATACTTGAACTTATTTTGGTGGGATGGGATCTTTTTTTTAGATACATATGTATGTGCAGCATTAATGGTATATGCAGTGTCCAGAAGGAAACATGTTCAATGAAATTTAGTTTTTCGTCGTCTTTATTTTTTTTGCTTTATAGTAAGATTTCGCGTTATTTTTTTAGTTGTTTAACGCAGTTGCCGCTGACAAGCATCCGTTCATGCTTAGCAGTTATGTTTAATGATTACAGCTTCTTTTCATTTTCAAGAACCTACATGCAGAGAAACGTTTGCTTGTATCAAAACTGCTCACCTCAACTCAAGACAATTACTGTTTCAATTATCCACAATACAATTACTGTTTTAAATCTAACGAAATATTTTCTTAGCGTTTTTTTCTCCGCTTAAGAGAAGTGTATTCTTGTAATGAAGTAATTGTATCTCTTTGTTAACTTGATTCAAGAAAACCTTGCAGAAAATTTGGAGAAGGGAATTCTTAGTATAAGTAAATGGCCGTTATAACACAAAATAATATTTTCTTAAGGATATCAAATAGTCTTCTTAGTTCAAACAAGAGTTTAGGTATTCTCTATAAATCAATAATTTCATTTTCTTAAAATAAAGCATTTATTTACAAAGAATTCTTGAAATACATATTATTTATATCCACATTATTAATTGTGCTTACCTTGTTTACAACAGTACGACATATCCGTACATAATACAGTAAATTATTATCATTGCTTATGATTTTAAAAAGACTAAGGTAGAGATTATTTACAGAATAATGTTCCAACAAAAGTGAACTTAATGTAGAAGTACATATGAAAAAAGTGTCTAGAAACAATAACCAAGATAATTCTAATAAATAGCTTATGGCATTGATGGAATAACTTCCGGCAAAAACAATGTGAGAAGGCAAAAGCACTAGCGCGGTTTGTTTTCCATTATTGTAATTTTTCTTTTATTGGATATTCTTATAGCTTTCCTGATGAAGTGTTTTTTGAACACGAAACTGGTCGCCAAAGTTCTCACTAGAACTTTGTGAGATCTGGACCATTTTTTCATTCCTACCTTTAATATGAATATTTTCTTAACTTAAAATTAAATGATTTACTTGGAAGAAACATTTTTCTTGGATTTTCTTGATTTATTTAATACAAATAAAATTTCAAGAAAATTATTTTCTTATATTATTCATTTTTATAGTCTTGAAATAAAAATATTTTCTTGAATATTTAAATTTTGTTTGAAACTGGTTTTTGCAGCTTTTTGGGTCCACTGGCTTTTTCGGTTACCTGTTGTGCCGATTACGTCCCCGAAAAAAAAATCAGTTGAAAGGTGTTGATTAAATTCAGAAATTATGTATTAGTGTTTTAGAGTTACAAGCTTATAGTTTTCAGTCAGAATTAAGTAAGGATCGAATATTTTGAACGAATTAAGTATCTAGACAGGATAGAAGAGATTATTGCTAAATTTTATATAAGCCGAAATCTTCTTAAGGTAGAGTTATCGAAATTAGTCTCTGTTAATAAATCAAAACCTATCAAGTTTCACTGCTGAACATGATTTTTGTTCGTCTAGTGTTATGGTGCTCGAGTACGTGATTTGATTAAATTTATAAAACTTTATTTCAACGCGATGGTATCATTCAAATTACTTTGTATATACGTATGCATATTTAACATCCTTAATGGATTGCAAGTAACCCTGTGCAAGGTTATGGTAAAAGCTTTTATGTTTGCGTTTGAATTTAATCAATGTATCCTAAGAGACTGTTGTAGTGTGCTAAAAAAGGCGTAATAGATTTAGGTTTTCGACTTCAAAGAAATAATGGTGTGAAACAGAGATTTTGCGAAGTCATAAAGTGTAGTGGTGGAAGTACTGAATATTCCCGTTTTACTTAATTTTCAATGTGGAATTTTAGCAGTTTCGTACATTAGTCGTACACTCAACATTTCTATTGAGTTTATATATTAATTTAGTTAGTGAATGACGAAGATTAAAATAATTTTTATATATACGCTTACTAAAATACGAATTTAAGCGCTTGTTTTGTAAGAAACGCTGGGTCGGATCGATTTCCATTTATGTTCAATAAATTGTCAAATTAGTTCGTCGTCTGCTAACTAACGTAGCGGATGCCTCCATTGTTGTTAGTTCATCGTCCCTTAATACCGGATCGTAAGTTACATCTAGCCTAGCATCCAAAGTGAAGCTTCCCACACCGCAGCAGTTCGAGCGATCTTAATGCAATGACAAATACCGTCTTAACGTAAAACCGCACAATTTCCATGCAAAGTTGCGACGGTCTTCATGACCGCAACTTCCAATTGATACGATTTATAGAGGCAACTTATCGTTGACCCCCTGATATACGTCGGTACATATACGTTCGTACAGCCGTATTTGAAATCACCGAGCCTGGGGTACCTCCTTACCGGACAATAAATAACTCAAACCTTTCTTATTTCGAACCCCGACCTACATACGGCGCCCATATATGTTGTACAATACGGCATTTTACTCGCATGTGAATTGCATGTAATAAACCAGATAGAAACTACGGGAATTTGCAAATGAGTAAACTGATTAAACTGAGTATGACTGAAAAAACGCTGAAACTTTAGAAGCTATCCAATGTTATGTAGGCACGTATTGCAGGTATCATTTTAATTTTAATAATGGCGGCTCCGTTTAATAATAGAACTGAGAAATAATTTTACACGACTATTCATAAATTATAATACTTTTTAAGATCTCACTTTCAAACACGTCTATTTTCTACCACAGCTAGCATTAAACTGAAATAATTTGATGAAGTTAGTGTTATAACGTGCTCTATCTTATGGAGCCGCATGTTGAAGATCTTTCCGAATTATTGTTAGCAAGTTTTCTGAGATAGATACACTGAAAAAAATGTATTGTTATTTCAACACTTTTTACATAGTTAATTTTATAGACAAAACAAAGCTTATGTAGCTCCTCGTGGCACAGATGGAATCACTCACGGCAAAAGCAACGCGAAGAGAGAAAACGCTAGCTAACAGCGCTAGGGACATGTTTCTGTCTGCCCGGAGTTATCAGCGTTGCTCTCAGTGCTTCTCTACCTCACACCGATATTTGCCTCTCGGCCTATGTATATTACTATCCATCGAAACGGCGAACAAGATATCGTTTGGCGCCATATCGTGCCAAGAGGTGCACGCCTGTTGTCTAGAAAGCAGCGACAAAAATCGGACACAGTTCCCAAACCAACTCTCGAGCAATTCTTGGCGTGCTGAACTCAAAATGACGTGCACATGAGCGCTCTGAGTATCTGTATATCTAAATGATTTCTACAGGCTTACCACCACACAGAAACAAGAACCAACATAACACTAATAAAGCTGATAATGTTTTGGTCTAAAAATATCAGTTCAAATGGTACGAGGTAGGTGCTATAAATTTTCAGCCTCAGAGGCTTACATAGGTTCTAGCGTGTTCAAACTCCGTTGCATCATACTTGCATATGCGCGAGGCCTACAATATATATATATATATTACGGCTCGAAGAGTAGTACTTTTTAGTAGCCAGCCAGACAACGTGGCTAGTACTTGAAAATGTCTCAGATAACGAAAATTGAGTACCGCCCGGTTATTAAATTTTTAACAAAAGAAGGGTATACGCCTAATTACATTAAACAACGCTTAGACGACATTTATGGTGATTTACATATCTCCTCCAAATTTCACTGTAAAAAAGGGGGCAAAATGTTTTTGATTGAACGCCTCAAAACGTTTCAATTATTGAAGATATGGTATTAGCAGATCGCCGTTTGAAAATGAAGGAATTAGTAGTGATGTATAACATTTCTGAAACAAGTATTCGCTGAATTCTCCATAACCATTTGGGTATGAATAAGATTCGTGCAAGATGGGTACCGCATCTTCGTTCTGTTCTCCAACGTGAACGTCGTGTCGAATATGCATGCTCGTTTTTAAACATGTGTGGAGACGATCCGAAACCGATTTTGGACTTCATTGTCACAGAAGATGGAACAATGGTTCTGTATTAAGATCTTCTATCCAAAAAGGAATCGATGTGATGGCAGCGACCCGATGAACCTCGTCCTAGAAAGACGAAAGTCGTTCAATCAGCGAAAAAGGTGATGGCCACAATATTCTAGGATTGTGAGGATATTTTACTCATTGACATTGAAGAGTGCAATACGACTGTCAACAGCACACAATATGCGTCTCTGTTGCATGAATTGAGGGACAATATTCGTGCAAAACGTCGAAGAAAATTGACAAAAAAGGTGTTCTATTGTTGCACGACAATGCACCCGTCCATACTGCTGCTATTTCATACGCTATCATCCGCGAATGCGGCTTTCAAGAATTGGAACAGCCACCGTATACTCCGGACATGGTTCCAAGTGGTTATTATTTATTTTCTCGTTTCAAGGACGACAGTGAGTTGCAAGCAGCTGTAATACAACATTTTGAAGGAAAGCTTTAAATTATTTTTGCAAGGGCATAGAATTATTAATTGATCGTTGCAATAAATGTATTAAAGTTAGGGGAGATTATATCGAAAAATAAAAATTGTTATATTTTACCAAGCTTGTTTTTTCTATATCAGGAGTCTATGGAGCCTGCCTCGTATATGTGGCAGTTCATTCTAGTCAATTGATGATTGAAATCGTGTTTTTTCATATAAACTACAATTTTGAGTCATTCAACAAATAGAGTCAACTACTTACTCGTTTTTGATTGCTGTATAACTTTCTCAGTGTAAGCGGCCAGCCCAATTTGACTTCACTTTGGCAAATCAGATGTACAATCATTTCGAAACCCAATCTTCTGTGCCGTGAAGATTGGATTTCGAAATGATTGTACATCTGATACATCCTCAAATTATAAATATCTATCGATAGTGATAAGTTGTAGATACGACAAAACGTGCGACCTAACATCAAATTACTTTCTTTTTAATCGTGTATAAGGTTAAGATTAACTGCGTTTAAAATGAAGAGAATGAATAAAATTGCATTCACCGAAATTGTGATACCATTATTTGTGTTAAAAAGGGGAAGCAGAATAGAAAAGTTGTCATTGTTGGTGGAATTTAAATTTCTAGGTCGCGTGAATTGTAAATCGTATTAAATAAAACAGTGCAATTTGCTTATCCGTCAGTCATACGGGACTGAAACCTCAGTAAATGCATAAAACTGTTACCGTTATACTCATATATAATGCAGTTATTCTATTATTTACCAAACGTGACGTAGAAAAGACAGGTTAGCAGTTACTTCTGCGTTTCTGTTGTTATTCGATTTATTTCTTTCGTTTCGTAGAACATTTTCGCTGCTGTATCGCTGAAATTATTATTAATTATTCATGCTAGACAATGTACATTTTACGCTGTTCTACTGTGAGATTATGGAAATGTTATATGCTTCGGAAAAGGCGTAAAGTGCTTAAAATATTCAAAATAATAAAAAAGGCGTTATATATAATTTTTTGGAGCAACAATAATAATTGTTTATATGTAAACCTACGTCTTAAGAAGTAAGTATAAATAAAAGAGATATATAATGCGGAAATTTTACACCACATACAAAATAAACAAAAAACTAATTAAATAAAAGTATAGTTAACAAATTTGTCGTTATCCACGAATATATACCATATGGAAATAGGCAATTCGATCGGGTATGTACAATATTTATATAACTTCACAGATTGAAGTATTAACAATGTCTTCTGGAAATAAAAAAAACTATCAGTCAATCAACCATTAGTTCGAATAACCCTGTTTTTTGATGACTCTTTCACGTATAAATAAAAGAATGCTGCATATGGCAGTGTCGCAATGCAGCATACAACTATAGTGTTCGGGTCGTTTCCGACCAGCCGGTATTATAAAGGCCGGTATTTATAAAGGCAATTATAGCGTCATGAGTGACAGCATTCTTACAAGTTTCACCTTTTTTCAGATAATACTGAAACATGAATGAAGACCGGTCTTAGTGTACGAGGTCTGCTCAAAATGTATCCGAGCTGCTGTTTCCCGCGAAAGTAATAAAGCCAGTGCGATGATATTTGGTAGGGAGCTGTGGAGTTCTCTGCGGATATGTATGAAATATCCTCGGCAGTGGCCAGTACGTGAGTGAGGTAGTGTGTTGGCGGCTCGTCGTGTTTGCAAATTTCACGAAGCTTGGTGATACTCAAGCGACACCATTCGGAAGATTCAGGAAGCTTTCGGCGACGATGCCATGGGTACTACAACAAATCAAGGACTGGTACAATCGGTTCAAAGGTGGCCGCACGACGGTCGACAGTGACGCACGTTCTGACAGACCCTCAACAAGTTGAAACGACGGGACCATTCGGAAGGTTAACACCCTGGTCCTGCAGGACCGTCGTATCACTATCAGAGAATTGTCAGACGAGGTTGGAATAAGCATTGGCTGCGTGCATGCCATTTTGAATGATGATTTGGGCTTCCGGAGAGTGTCCGCAAAATTCGTGCCGAAGTTGCCAACGACGGAGCATAAGGAACTGCGTGCAGAAATTGCACAGGACATGCTGGATGCGGCAAATGATGACCCAGACTTCATGAAGATCGTTATCACTGGTGATGATGTCTTCCCAATAGAAACATCCAACATCTCCGAGGCCAAAGAAAGCACGGCAAGTCCGCAGCAATGTGAAAGTGATGTTAACAGTTTTCACTCACACTACCGTGGAGTGGTTAACCATGAGTACGCTCCTTACGGACAGACCATTAACAAGTCCTCTGTCGTCTTCCTGATGCCGTGCGGCGCAAGAGACCGGATTTGTGGACAGCGGGAATTCGGCAGCTACATCATGACAACGCACCGGCGCATTCCGCTTATCTGATTCAGACTTTCTTGACCAAACACAGCATCCCAGTTGTTCGTCAGCCTCCTTATTCTCCTGACATGGCTCCCTGTGACTTCTGGCTGTTTCCTAAGTTGAAAATGCCGTTGAAAGGGAAAAGATTTGATACTCAGGAGGACATATGTAGGTTGAATGCGACGGGGCAGCTGAGTCGTGTTCCAAAAACGGCCTTCCAGAGATGCTTTCAACAGTGGCAGCAACGCTGGAATAAGTGTGTATGGTCCTAAGGAGAGTATTTTGAAGGCGATTAAGCTTTCATATCTGTAAGTACAGAGTTTGATTTTTCCCGGCTAAACTCATATATGCCCCAGAAATACATCCCTTTTGTTATCTAATAAACCTTCAGAGATCACAACACATTCAGAATTCTGTTAACCAAAAAGTTTTTGAATATCTTTTGCATTACATCTTTTACATTAAATGAAACTAGTTTACCTTCCGGTTTCAGTAAACCTATTAGTACTAATAAAGTTTTGTCATTCTCAATGCCTACTTGAACTTTGTTTCAACGATAATGATAATTCATGCTTTCACAACCCCCAATAATTTTTGTCAATTACAGGGGAGGTATTGGCTGGTCATAATTTATTATGCCTGCACCCGTGGAGCTTCTTAAGGTGAAACCAGAAGAAGGTCTCACTTCGAGGGTTGGTAGTCGCGGGGTTCGAACACAGGACACCCGGCCATTAACCAAGCATGGGTCCCCCGTTTTCTGCGCACTTACCTAAACTTTTGAAAACACAATTTTCTTGATGACGGTTATCTACCTCATAAAGAGCATAAGTAAAGTGGGTTACATTGGAAAAGGGTTACCGTTACTGCTGTTTGGTAACTTTGTGCAGTTGTAACCAAATCAAAATAAAAAATTTATAATAGTAATTAGGAAGAAGGGCTGATAAAAAGGTCCTTTTTCTCGCAAAATTCTAATAGCAACCTTTGCTAACATTCTTCATAATGTAAATCACAGCAACTCTATCACTTTATTCGATATCTTTCTTATACATAAGTCAGTTCGTTGCAATGAGATTTTTTGAAAAAAATTAACTTTTCAGGGATAAACGTTAATTAAAATTTTTAAATGAGTGGGATCTAAGTAAATTTTATTATTTTTCGAATAGTTAAAATGAAGCGATCTTTAATGCCAAAAGTGTTTTATTAAGTCTAATAATTATTTTTCTTCTTTACAAAATTTTGAAATTTCGCAGTTTCCTAAATCAAACCTTAAACGACAGATGTATTCAAATCAAGTCCAAAATGTTTTTTTTTTTGTTCAAATCTTGTCTATAATTTCGTAGTTTTCAAATTAAAGGATGCACAAATAATGAGTTTATACCTTATTGTAAATATACGTTCATATGTATTTGCCACTTCTACTCATTTGAAGAATTTTTAAATTTGTGATTTTGTCAAAAATTGCACTAAACGGGCCTCACCGTCATGTATAAAACAAGGACGAAAAATTGATTTAAGTGAAAATCTAGGGAAGAGGCCATAAACAATTAAAAATGAATGCAATTTCAATTTCAAATGCAAGTAAATTGAATAGATACCTTCTTTCTAATATCATTACAAAATACTTATTAACAGTATTATTATTTATTAGTATTACACAAACATGTATATAAGTGTATGTCTTTCCCCTTAGAAATCTTCTTTTCATTAGTTTATACCTAATACCTAATGCAAAAATACACCGACATTAAAGAATTTTTTTCCAAATTTGTCTAGACTGCAGGATTTACATACAATACCGGCTATAAATGAAGGAAGTGTTAACTGGAAAAGAAATTATAGTTTTGCATTTAATAAGATACTACTAAAACAAAGAAATTGATAGTCTTTATTCAATTATCTATTATTATTATTAATCTTCGTTCTTCGAAATGTCCACCTCGACTATTAATAATTGAGGCGCACACTTGCGGCATTTTTTCTGTCAATTTCGTCAGAGTAGCGAGTTCTATTTTAAGCAACGATTCATTGAAAGTTGGAAGATTTATTTTCAGCTGCCTATCGAGTTCCTCAAAAGCTCTATGGCATCTGGACTTTGAGGAGGCTATTTCATTATTTTGATATTATTTTCGCGTTCCACCGATTCTAAATATTTGCGGCACAGTTTAGTGTGTTTCTAATCACTATCATATTGAAATATAAAATAGTCACAGATTATTCTCATTCTAGATGGTAGGTATAGCATTTGTTTCCAAAATTTTCCGGTAGCGCTCTTTTTCTAAATTCCATCTATTTTAACCAAGCCTGCTACGGATGCGGTGCCAAACAAGCCCAAACCATTACCGATCCGCCCCCATACTCCACTGTAGGTACTACACATGATTCTGTTGCTCGTTCTCCTTTCGACCTTCGAACGATCGTTTTTTTCTTGTATTCGCAGAGTTCGAATTTAGACTCATCGGTCTACAAAACATTTTTCTACTCATCAACTGCCATATGTTGATCCCCTCTAGCCCACTGTAGCCGTTTTATTTTATTTTGCCTGCGCAAGAGTGGTTTACGCAACGCTGTTCGGCCAAATACACCACCCTCTCTTAACCTCCTTTTCACAGTGGTTAAACCAACTCGTTTTTCACGCTCAATACTTCTTTCAGCCGTTATTTCAGGTGCAGTTTTTCATCTATTCCGTTTACTCGTCATAATTATTCGACGATCTTCCGCTGCTGTTGTCATTTTCTGTTGTCCTGTTTGTTTTCTATTTAATGATGTCCCAGCCTCTTGATATTTTTTAATGTTATAGGCAAGAGTTTGGAGACTTAATTTTAATTTTCTTGCGATATTTCTGTTACTTCGGCCAAGATTATGTAAAGCAACAATCATTGTGCGGATTTCTAAACGCAACTCTCTTGTTTTCGGCATTTTAATACTAATTTTAGATAATTCTATTAAGGATATTCACTGTTTAAAAGCATTAAGAAAAATCGGATTAAGAAGATTCAATCGATAACTAAGAAGGGTCTTTTGCGGAATTATTTAATGTGATATCTTTCTTTTACTTGTGCGTATATAATTATACCCCCTAAATAATAATAAATAAGTAATTTTCTAAAATCCAAGCAAAAATGTAGGTGGGCAAATAATTATGGCCGGTGGCGTACATTTGTGTCTAAAAAATACGAGTGTCAGAAAACACATTTTATAGATGTTCAGTAAAACTAATATTTTTTGGTTTTTGAAGGTTATCATTTTCCATAGAAATATATACAGATTAATGCGATCAGTCGAATTTTTAAGGAGAATGTGCTTTTCAAAAATAATGTTTTATTAATGGTAGGATTATGTTTTATTTTCAATTTGTTATTGTACTGAAACAGTTCACTAAAACCCTTAACACAACACTTAATTCGTACTGGACGCACGTTTCGATAGCCAAGCTATCATCATCAGCAGCAAGACTGAACTTTATTGTTATTGTACATTTTTCTGAACAACAGCAATATAATTCCGGAAGTGCATCGAAAATACGGCTGATATGTTTACAACATATGCCTATGTTTTATTCTATTTGTTCTAGTTCTATATAGTTATGTCTTCAACATTGTTGGATGATGGGATTACGGGAACTGGGCATTATTGGCTCTTTCAAGCATTATAAAAACTGGATGGAAACAGCTTTGTTACCACTTTATAAAATTTAAAGTGTTTAACCGTAATATAAAGCTCTGCAATCAAATAAATGTACGCATATTGGATTTAATGTTGATACCTGAATGGCATTGTTACTGTCTTTGTTCTATAACAAGTAGCTGAAAGCTCTCTGCACAGCATCACCAAATCATCAGTTCTTTTCGTTCAGAACATACAAAAGCAATAATTAAAACGTGTAAGTATACATATGGATATGTTTCAAATTGAAATAAAAATACGAATTTGAAAAAAATATATATCCGTTCTACTGTCAAGAGTTTATACAGAAATTTTGGTGAATTAAGTTAATCCTGTGTGTGTGTATACATATATGGTGAAATCCTCTTTATATTCAGTAATATCCTTTTTGGTCTCCTCTTACGTTCTCTAATGTTCTCGTCAGTCCCTCTTTCAATGTTTTTATCTTCAATTCTGCGTTTTTTTTCTTTTCTAAGCGTTTCCAAATTGTTTTAATATTGTGTCCTAACTGTAATACCTTTAAAACTTAAACGTTAATTTCGAATTTATTTCTTCGACAACAGCAACGGAAAAACAAGTTTTCGAATAAATCGAAAACTTGTTTTTCCGTTAAAATGCTATTTTCCCACTGTTTGTCTATTCGTTTCCTGAGAAGGATACTAATCCAAGGATTTCCATATTTTAATGTTTGCCCTTTTGATGATTGTATGTTTTGACAGAGGTGATATCATGAATTTTGATGAGTTACTTCCAATCTAGATGACGTATTAAATGCTTTTGCGTGTTTTTGACAAAAATTGTCATTACAAAGTAAGTTCTTGAGAATAACTTGTGACTTTCATTATTTCCTTCAAGTTGATTTTACTGGACTCTTCTTTTTTAATTAATAATATAAATCATTAGCACATCCGAATTCAAATAACATTATCAGGTTATTTAAACTGTGTAAATATAATGTCGAAATAATACAGAAATTAAAAATTTAAATTACATAAAATAATAATATAGGTGCACGTACCTCACAGTACTATATATATTTATGAAAATAATTTATACAGAAACGTAAACAATATACAAAATTCCTAAACAACATTCGTGTACCTTCTACTGTTCTACTTCTACTGTTTTCTTATAGTTCTAAACCTCAAATACGTAAGTAAAATTTAGAAATATATAGCTACATATGCATGCCGATTGATACATGCGGAGGATGAAGCATAAAAAACAGACGGAGCTATAAACAGTTTGAAACGATTTAATTTTTTCACCGTACCACGATCAGCTCTTTATGATTGCCATTCATTTCCATTAAAAGTTCGACGTTACATGTACACGTCAGACACACAAATTCAATAAATATCAATAATATCTGTTTGAAATTTATCGCCTATATTTATAATGTATTCTGCTGCATTTATTAAATTACTATCCCCTAAAATCAGCTTGGTTTTCAAAGCGACTATATTATCTATATTATGATACGTATAAATCACTACGCAGAATATATGTGATAAACTTGAGTTTTTTTAAATTTTACAAATATACAATCTATTGTAAATTGATTTAGTACAAAAATAATTACGGTGAAGTAATTATCTATTAAAATTATAGAATTATAGGGTGTTTCGAAAGGATAGCGGATATTTAAAGGACGCGATTAAAGTATTATCCTTGGTTTCTGTCCTTCACAAAGATAATCAAATATTGTACGTTGTCCTGCTGTGAGCTATGATACGTTTTATTTAATAGTGACTGCCACATGGTAAAGAAACAAGTGTTAATATTAACACATAGGTCCACACTGACGAGAAAAGTTTTACCCAGCATTTTCGCGTGTACAGAATAGCCACAGAAGAAGATTGTGCCCACTTACAGAGTCAGATAAATGTGTTGCAAGATGGTGCATGGCTAACTGTCTGCCATTCATAAATTATCTATCGAAAACGTTCAGAGTAGGTTTCTGAAGTATCTGTTTTTTTATATTTACCCCTGGAGAGGTTATGAACATCAACTACTGCTACAAAAAATCAATATTCTTTCACTCTAGGCGAGACGACAACTACACGATATGAACATCAACTACAATATCATCAGCCACATCCAATAGCGTGTGACACAACTGCGCCCCCGCCTGAAACCAAATTAATTAGGTGGCAGTAAGTGATACAGGTCGAGGTAACGTCTCAATTGATCAGTGAGTATCCTTTTTAAGACCTTACTGGAAACCGGCAGGATATTAATCGGTTTCAACTCAGATAAGGAAGTGGGGGACGTAACCTTGGGAAGGGTTACGCCTTTACGTCAATAGCAAACTTTCAATGTCCAGGAAAACCGTGGGACTCAATGCACGAATTTATTATGTGGCAGGGCATGTAGCTGACAAGTAAGGAGTGTAAAAACAAAAAATCTGAAACTTTTGAAATTAACCACTGCACTGAGCCAACGGTAGCATATCCGTACATATACATATCTTCCTAAATAAATTTTCGCAGTAATCATAATAAATTCTGAAACTTAAAAAAATACAATATCGTAAAAAGAACCATCCCTGTCTTCACGGATTTTGTTCCACAAAGAGCAGTATCCCGAATTGGTCAAACATGCATTACGAAATAATATAGATCATGGATTCAAGAGCAGGAATAAGTGAAAAGGGAATGAAAAAACAGAGTCCATCGGCGACGACGACACTTAGAGAAGTTTGTTATTCATGAAAATAGCGTTGACTGATGTATCGAAACGGAGAATTCCAATGGAACAAATCTCTTCTCCCTTGTCGTCTTCGAAGGGTATAAAAGACAGCCGAACGTGGGTAAAAAAGACATACTAAAGAGATGGAGATTTTATGTTTTCGGAAAAGGGAATGTTTCAGTGTTCTGGGTTTTTTTTCTGTTTCTTTAACGTCGGCATCTGTTAAGGCGTTGAAAGGACATTTCTCGAACGATTTACTACCGAATGTATTTGTTTCCATCAGCTGATACATTATATTCGTTTTCTTTAGGTCGGCCGTACGGGATAACTTTGTTTTCATAAGAAACAGTACAAATCTGTTATTGTGGAGAGGTTAATGTATCAGTTGCTTAGGTAGAAAGATTTATTTACTTTTACCGGTTATTCATGAACACTGACTGTGATATAAGTGAATTAAGATACCTATTAGGACAAGTTTAATTTCTATTAACGAGAAAAGGAAATTTTCAAAGTTGAAAACGTTTTCGAATTTTGAGAAAACATTAGTTTACAGCCTATGATGTATATTACAATTATCTAAATATTTTTACTATTTCCATATACTGCAAACATATTTGTTGCTATATGGGACTTCCGTTTATACATCCTTGTCAATAGCGGCTGGTGGTGATGTAAATGGGGGAGGATATGCTACAGAAACACAAGAGGGAATCAAACCAAGACATCATATGGATATTATTATCATTGAATTTTTGATCCTTCTTGTCGTATGTTTTGGGTCGTTGTCCTGATGATAGACTCAACTAAACAGCATTTCAACCTCTGCGTAAGGTAACATAATGAATGTTAGCTAATATTTTTAAATAAACATCTTAAGTCATAATCTCAGGAATCCTGAAAATTGATCTCACGTTATTCCAAGAAAAACTTGCTCACATCATAATACTGCAGCCTTCATGTTTAATAGTTTTCTTTTGCAAACTGTGGAGATTATCGTACAAATTGTCCATCATTATTGTTATTAAACAGTGTAATTTTGAAAATATTTCTCTATCGATGTATTGAAAAATGCAAAATCTCTGATATGTCTTAATCTTAACAATTGTACTCTTCTGGGTCTTTCAACGTAGAGATCGTTTTCTAACTGAGTGCCGAACTACTAATATTAAGGTTTAATAATTCGTTAGTAAAGATGTTACAAATGGATTCCCTCTTGGAAGTTTTACTATCTGTTTATCTGTTTTCTCAGTAGTTTTTCGCTTGCCACCTCGATTTTCTTCTTTGTCACTTAATCGCGTTTGGAATTTTTTTAGTTGAACAGCCTAGCACATTCTGCATAAACATGTAACTTTGGCTTCCTTATACTGCGGAACGCTTTGCGCGACCCACGACAGTAAAATAATTAACTTAAAAACTAATCACTACGAACCCTTTTCATCTGTCAAAAACAAGCTTTTTTTATTGCATACGCATACAATACGCCGATTCTAAACTTGGATAACTCCTTGGATGATCAGTTGCAGAATTCTTATAGCAATGCCATTGTCACGACATTTAAGTCCCTCTATTTCAGTAAAAAATTTCGTTAAACAATTAACAAGACTACTTAGCACTACTATTACGAGGAATACCTCTTAAGTTTTTACAAAAACAATGAAAGGAACAAAATTTGGTATAAATCGTTTTATTGTTTTTTAAAATAATCGCTATTAGGATTTTTACACTTTTGCGTGCGTTCGAACCAATTCTCGAGAAATTTTTTCCACTTAAAAGGCTTCAACAGCTTCTCGAGGTGATATTCGGAAACAAAAGGTCTTTAGGCGATAGGTTAGGTGAATACAAGCAATAAGACATTGATCCGACTTTTTTCTTCCTCAAATAATCAAGTATTTGATGTGTTGTGTGAGAGCTGGCATTGTCATGATGAAGGATGCTTACATCGATGACTTCTGGTAAACAAACTGTTGTATACCATTCAGCATTAACTGTTCAGTCCTTCAATCCTCCAAAGCAATGCTTGCGATATGTCTAGTACAACTAAAGAACAAAACAATAATTTTCTTAAACGCTCACTGTAAACAAACTGCTCGGCTGATTTTTGTGCTGTCGCTGCTACATCAATAACAACTTTAACAATTTACGGAAATAGTAATGTCAAATCTCAATAGCGCCATCTAGTGGGCGTTTGCAAAAACTTAAGACGCTACCCTCGTATTTTGCACAGGTTTGTTGGTATCTATAAAGAAGAAAAGGAAACCAAATTGAAGAGCTCTTAACCCAAAATCTGAATAAAACGAAAGAAGGTGGTGATATGAAAAAAAATTAACAAAAGTCCTTAGTTTATTTAATTCCTCATATAGCCCTATTTTTTAGGAAAATCCATTTGTTAAACAATTCTGTATTAGGTACGCCTTCAAAACTTGTTCGATGTGTCTTGATTACTTTACATACATTGAAAGGCCCTAATATATATTCTTAAGCAGCTTTTAAATGTAGACAATTATGGAATGTGTTCAGTCAAAGTTAAACTTCCCGCTAGAAAACACCGACAGACAACGAAACCAGTTTCTATCGAGAGAGTGCAGAGAAATGGCGGCACCATAGTCACGTTAGTTGAGTACACATGTAACATGTAAAGTACAATAGCAATATTTTGAATGTATACAAACAAACATATTGTAATCAAAGTTAAATAAAACAAATAAAAGCATTATCACGTCCAACAGAATGTATTACTAGTTGGATATCACCAGCTAATTGTTAGGTGCTTAAAGGATACTTTGAAAACATACTAACAATTTTGGTACAATAAAATGTAAAACTGCAGCAGATGTAAATACCTCAAGGCAGAACGTTATTGGGTAAACCTGAATATATTTCTTCATAATACATTGATAAAAGTATACCTTTCACTGCAATTTACTATACTTATATCATTTTCATATAAAGGTGTCATTTTTTGCTTTGTTAAGAAGAAGAATTGAATATATCACACCTGCAAACTGCTTTGTTAAAATGAATAAAGTCAAATTCTTCTCCGTTCGGAAGTTCTATCATACTCTATCACGGTAAAAACGAGAAGTGCCGTTAGAGACAGGAACACTACTACAATTCCTTTTGATTTACAACACAATTATTTTTGACAAAATCCAGCTGAAAAATCCAATTAGAAAAAGCAGTTCGCAAAAAGAGAACTGCCGCAAAGTACAGAAACAGAGCAGAAATAGCAAAAAAGGGGAATCGTAGACGTATTATTGTTAAGACGGCAAAAAGGAGTGGAAAAAAGAGGCGACTTGAAAGTTAGTGGAACATAGAGAATTTAACGTACATTCCCAATTCACCGCAAGAGGGCGTGAACGTTGCGTTCCAAGATTCCGAAATTTCCAGCCCCATTTCCTATACTTCCACGTTTCCGGCATTCGCAGATCCTCGTCTTATCTCAATGGTAAATGCGAATATGCGTAGAAGTGGAATTGTTTTAGGAAATTGAATCCTATGGGCTCCGTCCATAAATGGTTAAATACTGGAGGGGATAGTGCGAGGCGAACGCGAACTTGCTGACACATTGATTGTAAAGTGATAAATGCCAGTAACTGGATTACAATATTCCTTTGTCCGTTCAGTAGCGAAATTACTGCAAATACAGTGGAATAATTGTAGATGGAGATGAATAGCTATTGGATAAATTTCGTTATGCTTGGCAGCTAGTGCTGTTATGCTGTCATTCGACTATCTATGTACGACGTAATATTTAACGTTTTGCATATTTGCAAAATTAAAATGACTCAACTCGGACGTACATATTCAATGCAAATTTGAATTTGTAAATGAGTAAGAGCCGATCCATGTACACAATAATGACAGGACTAGTACCGTTTATAATTTAGATATCTATTATTCACGTATCAGCTAAAAGCCAGATGTATTTATTTCAATTTTCAAGTGGCATTTCTCATTTATTGGGCGCCATTTCTATTTTCCTTCATAAAATATAGCTTACCTTCTTTTTAATGTATCATCTACATACATTACTTGCAAATACTTAAAACTATTTCCTTTTATTTACTATTTAATTTGAAAGTGTGTACTTCAATTTGTGATTTAATTAGAAGTCAGTGTGCTTGTTGATTAAATCTATACCACGTTAGTAAGTTCCGTAGTAAAGTAAACCTCTAAAATACCGCGTTAGTAAGTTTCGTAGTAAAGTGAACCGCTAAAATATATGGACACTGTTGCAACGTTTGATGGCTATGAAAGTAAAAGGGGCGTGGAGTCGCGAGGGAAATGAATCAGAATCAGTAACAACCCAACTGCTGTCAGATGATCATCGCGCTAGACTCTAGTCATGCATTATACTAGTTTATTTCTTTAATTGATTATCCTTGCCTTTCTCGATCTTTTTTCCTTGGTTGTTTTTTGATTTGCTTTGTTTGCGTCTCGAAATTATACCGTACAATAGTATTCTTTTTAATTATGTTCTTATAAACCAAGAAGCCATGAAATGGTACCACATTAGAGGCAGCATTGCAAATGACTGCTTATCTGAACATCTATTATAATAATAGGTTTATGTATTATTTAATTATTATAACATTATTGGATATTTGGAAATGCAAAAATGTAATCTAGTTATTTTATAATGAGAGGTTCTCTTTATATTCTGAATTCATCATTTTTCCTTTTAAATTATGAACGATTTCTTTGTGTCATATAGGACAATATTGCATTTAAGTTTTTATTTGGAAATAATCAACGATTAAAGTCCATCAATAGGACAAAAATCAAATAAGGTGTATTACGTGTTTCCATAAATCTGTGTCGAGCCGATATCTCGAGCACGTACGCTAGGCGACTGACTTGCGACTGTGAGGGATTGGAAGGCGGTAAGAGTCAGGTTTTACACAAAAGTTAAAGGATTTTCGAATAATGTGAGAATTATGCGAAGCGGTGGAATAGTGAGAGGGTAACCTCACAAACGATCGCATTAGGTCATTACATTACAAGTTGCGTGGAAATTTTGCCGAATCTGTATATGTTGTAACCCGCGTTTCGTATCCGGAAGCACCTTTCGGTTTCGGAAATAAAAGTTCAAATTTTTTTTCGTAACTCGTAACAAGATACTGTCGTAAACCGAGGCACCCATATTTAAATTATTTGCTAAGCTTCTTTGATTGATCGTAAGTATCAATATTATTTTGTATACAACTTACAACAAAACGAAGCACTCACCAACGCAGTAACTATCTTCCAAGGAAATTAACGTACCTAAAACAAAAGCAAGTTCGCTAGTGTTTGGTTTTCTAAGGCAATGTACTTTTTGCAGTTAATTCGAACGTCTTTGTGCTTCAAAATGATGTATGTTGTAACCAACACCCTAATTTAAATTGAATATTTGTTTGTAGCAAATTTTAGTAGAACGTATGATTTTTCTATCTGTATTTTGAAAGGGACAGAAAAATTTGAAGGAAATATACAGAAAGTAACAGTATTCTACGGTTTACGTGTTATGAAGTTAGTGATGTATGAATCTGTTTGACTATGTTGCATAACTTCATTAAATTGTATGTTAATTTATCAACAAATTAACTAATGCCTTTTCTAGTAACAAGCATTTTACTAACCATAACTATACATTAACTTGTAGTTACTAAACCCATAATGCACCCATAAACAAGCACAGTTTCCTGTAAATGTTTTGCTGTGCTAAGTAAATTAGAATTTGCTGTCGTTATTAAACAGTATAATTACTAGAGTAACCTAAACTTGAGGACTCGCATAGGCGTCGGTATTACGGGTTAATATAAGAATACGAATAATTTATAAATAAACTAAACCGGTAGAGAAGCAGGCATGTAGTGTCGACCTTGAATATAAATCATGTTAAACCGCGCTGAAAGAGATTTCGTTTTAGTACCGGTTGAGCTGTTGCAGAGATTAGTCGAACGGTCAAGGTTATGTACTTACGTGTCGCTTTTGAAAATATAGCTGGTGTTTTTTGTGTGTTGTAGTATTATACCAACTACATAATTAGTGTATCGTTTCATATAGAACTAATATTTACATACCTAAAAAAACAATGCCTCGTAATAGATTTGCTACTAATGTACATAAGTATGTAACTTTTTCCCCATTTAAAATATGATGGTAGTGCAGTTTTTTGCTTAATATGCAATGTTCGTTTGGCTGCATTGGACAGAACTGATTGCCAGAGGCATGTCAATGGTATTAAACATATGAGGAATGCAAGAACTGAAATACCTTATACACTATTCCTCATACATTATTAATTATGTTTACCTCTTGTAATCTTCCGTTGTCGTTGGGCGATTTAATACGTTCCAAAGTACCCATTACCCTCACAAAACAATTACAGAATCATTTGCCGCGAATGAAAGAGATGCTAGAAATGTGTGTAAACGTGATTTGTGTTCCAAAAGAATATGGATTACCGTGGATGAGACGACCGATATAAAGAAAAACAGTATTGTGAATGTAATAGCTCGCGTTTTATCTACGAGAACACAGCACCTCGATATTTGTTAGCTTGCAAACGGTTCAACAATGTACCGCGGAAAATATTCAAAAAGTGATAATGAACGCTTTGAAAAAATTTAAAATTGCCCAAGATCAAGTTGTGATGATTGTGACAGATAGTGCAGCAACGATGTTAAGTGTTGGGCGATCCTTAAAACATATATTTCCTAACTTAATACATATAACCTGCGTGCTGCATGCTTTGCATTTAGTTGGTGAAGTTGTTCGACAACATTACGGAAACGTTGATCGGATGATTGGAAGTACTAAAGCAGTGTTTGTAAATCTCCTAAACGTTTAAAAGAATTTCGTAAATTTTGTCCAGGTATTCCAGAACCTCCTGAACCAATTTTAACGCGATGGGGTACTTGGCTAATAGCAGCTTTTTACTATTTGATCAATTTTCAACAAATTCAATCAGTTATAATGCGATTTAATCGGAATGAATCCAAAGCAATTCGAGAAAGTCAAAGAGAATTTCAAATTCCTCAACTTTTAGAAGATTTAACAACAATATGTACCAATTATACAGTGTTACTAGATGCCATCAGAAAACTACAATGTACTGAATTGTCATTGCAGGAATCATTAGACATAGTGGAGAGTGTAAAAAATAAATTACACACATTAAATGATACGCCAGGATTATGCGCTAGTCAAAAGTTGGCAGATGTTTTAAGGAAAAATCCCGATTTTAATACTTTAGAGGTCGTTTATAATAAGTGTAAGAATAGTGAACTTTTAAGTGATTTTGAAAAACAGTTTCTACATGCAAATGTAACTTCCTTAAATGCGGAGAGATCGTTTTCTATGTATAATAATATTTTTCTTGTCGACGCACAAGGTTTAAAGAAGTAACTGTGGAAACATATGCAATGATGCAAGTTTACAGTAGTTCACATCCTGATGCCTCTAGTTTGTTGAATAATTAGCAAGTAAGTTTATTTATGAATTTTTCGTATTCTTATATTAACCCGTAATACCGACGCCTATGCGAGTTCGCAAGTTTTGGTTATTCTAATAATTACGAATGAAAGAATATTAGGCGCAAGCAAATAGTTTATTTGTGATGGCTAACTAGCCACTTGAAGTTAATCGATTTCCGTGATCTACCCTAAAACTCCGTAACGCCGGTCCTCCCATTTGTACATCACGTGACACATTCATGCCAAGCGAATATGCGTTCGGAACTCTGCTCGCTTTCTATTATCTCAGTTTCCGTTTTATCTTGTTTAATGATGCCATTCCGCCATTGTGGCCTCAACATTTGCACATCATAGTTGCGATTGTAGCGGAATTATCAAAATGACAGAAAAGTTATTAGAACAGTGGGGCTTGGGGGATTTTGGCCTGTCTTTGAAGGTAAATAAAAGACGAGGCACGGTCGGATTTGGTGTTTTATTTTCTGTAATAAATTAATGGATCCCGTTATATCATTTTTATAACTACAACCAGATTTCAATACAGAGGCAGTTTCGTAATTTATAACGCACAGCCGAAACTATCCCAAGCAACAATATTCGAGGTAGCACAGCAGCGAAAAATTCAGTTTAATGACGCTAATAGAGGCTACTTGAGTGTGGGTATATTTTATTCTCGATGACAAATTCCATTAGTGACTAATAGGATAAGATTAAAATTGCAACCAATAAAATAATGTTTTAAGCTGCCGATGTCATTCACCGATGACAATGAGAATATGTCCTGCCAACGTTTTAATATTTACATATAACAATTAGAGTACTTAATAACAATTCTGTTGTAGATACTTCAATGCAAGCCTTACTAGTAGAGCCCGGTAACTGGAGAGCAATCGCAGCGGCGGTGTGACTATGTTTAGGTGGGCGGGGAGGGCTGGTCGATTATGATACGACACGACAAATCATCATCACTCACAATTAGTTCAGTTTAGCATTGGATAGTGGATACTGCGCGTTGATTTTATTGATATAGACGTAGTTATTAATTGTAGTTATTATTTAGTGTAGTGCGTTTTGATTTTATTGATACAGAGGTAGTTATTAATTGTAGTTTTTAGTGAACATGTCGAAGGCTAAAAAACGACCCTTTCAAGACATAAGTTTATTTCTGACTTTCCCGATTTGTTTTACAACGGGAGTAAGATAGCTTGTAAAGTGTGCAAAACACATTTGATTTCAAATAAGAAATGGAACTGTACAAGACACAAAATTCCGCACAGCAAAGAATACGAAAATTGGGCGTGCCACCGAGAAGTGCATTTTTTTGTATGTAATTCTTATGTTGATAAACTGTAATTTGCCACTAGGCTTACTCGATAAATAACCGTTTAAGGACTTTTGGGACAAATACAATCCCGAGTTGCGGTTGCCAACAGAGAAAACGACACGTAAGCATGTTGCATTTATACGCGATAACGTGGAAAAGAAAATGAAACGCATATTGAAAAAACAGTTTCTTTGGTTATGTGTTGACGAGACAACAGACTGTAAAAAAAATCAATTGTAAATATTATGGTACGCATACTAGACCCTAGTAAGCCTACATTACCACTGTTATTAGCTAGCCGAAGACTACAAGAGTGTACTGCTGCAGCAATTACGAAGGTTGTACGTTGGAAAAATTTCAAATTAAAAAAGATAGTGTTGATGTTTATGAGCGATGGCGCAGCGATAATGCGTTCGGTAGGCCGTTCTCTTCTTGAACATGGTTGCAAGTGTTTACATGTTACGTGTAAAGTGTATGCTTTACATCTTGTGGCAGAAACCATTCGACAATGTTCTCCCGAGGTAGATGCATTAAAAGCAAGCACAAAAAAAGTATTTTTAAAATCTCTCAAACGCCTACGATCATTTCACACAGAGTATCCTGGTATTCGTCAACCACCGGAGCCAACTCTTACACGTTGGGGAACATGGGTGCAGGCAGCTTTTTATTATGCTGAACATTTCAAAAGAGTAAAAGCTGTTGTTGCACAATTCAATCCTGCCGAAGCTGCAGCTATTAAGGAGAACCAGTCGTAATTTCAAGATATTTCCGTTGAAACAGATTTAAAAAATATTTGTAGCTACTACAAAGGATTAGCTGACGCAATAGACCAATTACAAAATAGATCGTTATCATTATTGGAGTCTCTGCAAATTATGGACGGAGTGCATACGCAGCTACTGACTATACATGACGCAAAATATAATCGCGTTTTAGAAAAGTTCGAGAGTGTGTTACAGAAAGATCCCGATTTTAGCACACTAAAACAAATTTGTGATGGTGTATCGAATAATCCACTGACTAAGTACAAAGAGTATTTTAATCATGCATGTATAACATCGGTAGATGTTGAACGCTCTTTTTCAAAATATAAGCTCATTTTTTCACCACGGCGAACATCGCTCACCGAGACAACTGTGGAAACACATCTAATGGTGTCAACTTTTTGCCGCTCTTATCCATATGATGTTAATGCTGATAATGGTGCTTCTAGTTTTACTGTTCCGTAGCCAAGGCTGCTTAAAAGGCTGAGTGTTTCACTACTTTTCACATTATTATAATTATGTATTAGTTCTGTTATTTTTTTCTATTTTCTTACTATTGTTTTTGTATACTAGACAGGTACGGCTATGGCACGGCTCCTTATTGTTTTATTGTTTTCCTCAATTACATTTAAAAAGTCGTCGAAACAGAACTGGAGATCAACGAGAACCAAAGTCCAGGTAGGTATAAGATTAAATTGGTAATTATTTCCATTTCTGTTTTAATTAACGTTAATAAGCAAAATAATTTTCTCCTTTCTCAGCTGGTTAAAGATAAATGTATTTCCAGAAATAAATTGGATGTCGTTGTTATGTGACAATTAGTTTACATCTACCTAAAGATACAAAAAATGCTTTGCATAAATCAGTGTTTTCATTATTATTTATTCAGATTAAGCAAAAGTGTTTGTGGTTGCTTTTATTTTCCTATATACTGAAGCTTACTGTAAGTGAATAAGTTGAAAAAATCAATCACTTTTCTACTACAAATAGATAGTTTGCTTGCTCTTAGTTAACTAGTTTATTTATCCCACTAGAATAGTTTATTTGCAGTAAGTGAATAAATGTTGCTGCTATGAATAACCTTGTGAAGTAGTGCACCGCAGCTACTGAATGCCAAAATTCTTCGTTTACTTGTGGTATATAAACAGTTCATCTGTCCCCTATTTTAATAAACTTTTTACTTGCCGTTATTAAATATTTAATTAGGGCTACTAAACATTTTTCTCGGTGTGCGTTGTGATACAACTTACTGGCCACAGTAATTAACGCTATAATAACATTATCTTTTGTTTGTAATTAATTTGATAACATGTTAAGTTTCATTTTTTGCACAACTGAATTTTAATTCATTAGAAATAGTAACTCGCAATCACAATTACTTCAGTGGCAATTCTAATTGCTTTACCCTCTTTCCTAATTTTTAATTTAAATTGCATCCCAAATTGTAGTACACATTTTTACGTTTTACTAATAATTAATAAACATTACACACCGTAGTAAAATATCGGATCGCATAATAAATTTAAATTCAGCGAAACGTTTTAAAAATTTTACGTATTAATCCAAGAAATTTATTTTGTTTTGTGTTAAAATATGCTACGTTAACGCAAAATTCTAATAGGGCTGTTCGAAAAAAAAAGATATAATAATTACATCTCTTTTGAAAAGACAATATGTCGCACGCAAACCATCCTTTAGCGATCCTTACGAACATGAACACCCTTACAAAATGCAATCCGATACTTCATCTTACACGTTAAAGGGGTGAACGTTAGAAACGGTTTCGCAATTAAGTGAGAAGATATATCACGTCTGGGGGAGAGATATGGCTCACAACGCTCACGCATATCTATCTAGGAATCCCGCCTGTATTCTCTTCACCATTTTCTACATTCGATATGCATACACTCACGCAATATTTAGATCCTCCACTGTTGTAATTTACTTCGCAGCAGGTGTTTGGTACACGGTAATAAACCTGGTTACCACAATTCGTTGCCGTTACGACCACCCCCAACCACGCGCCGTTCTGGCCTCTAACCGTGTCTACCACTTTTACGGAATCCCGACCCCAGATGTCAGTACTGGTTGGAATATGTGGATGTGCCCCATTAAAGGCAAAATATTTATCAGGTTAAACTGCCATTTTGTGTTCTAGGCGAGTTAATTGCCGTGCGGTATTATATAATTGTGTAACGATCTTATTCTATGGATAGATTATTTTAGTAAGTACCTTGGAAAATTGTACTTAATATTACTTTAGACAGACGTTACCTACGTTATCAATATTAAATTATGAACATTCAGTAGTAGTAGTAGTAGTAGTAGTAATATAGTAACAGTTGATGTTGTGTAATAATTGTATTTTATACAAAATAAATAAATTCAAATATTAGCTTGAAATAATCTTTGGTACTGGAAAATTTAAACAAATCAATATCTTATTTTCGTTCCCCCTGTTTCCTAGTCACATACAGTGACAATATTTTGATCGTGCCACATAAAAGAAAATCTTTCGTGGAATTTTAAGTTAAAACAAATAGGTGCGTTCAAATACATAATAATAACACTTACTGCTTATTAAACAATTGTGGCATAACATAAAAGAGAATTAATTATAGAGATTAGAAAAGGAAAGATAAATAATTTAATTACACATCATCAAATGCCTGAATGTGTCTCTTAATATTTAACCTTGCTGCATCTAGTTTTTAATACAATGTGAATTTGTTGGATCATCTAACAAGAGTAGTACTAGTATTAAGTCCAGTTTTCTTCATACCATGTTAGTCTAATTCAAGAATTCTTTTAGAATAATTGTAATTTCTTCGTTCCCCTATCGGGTCCTTTGTCTCTTAAAGTCAAGCAACTAAGGTAGTCAATTAATCATCTATCCACCATACTATTTGTTGGTTCAGCTATTTGTTTAAGATTATTATGAAAGATAATGTCGAAACAAGACTATTAGAACCTCCTCGACAATGGTTATGTAATGATTCCTTCCATTCGACAACGTTTAATAATTTCATTCTTTATCACGGGGCCGCATGGTATACATAATAAATTCGCTACTAAATTTTATGCTCATAGTAGTATAGTATTGTTTCCTATCAGAACAAAAATCGATTGTTTGTGGTTTCAGCAAGCTGTACAACATGGACAACATATCTTCAACGCAGAACTTTTTATTTATTGAGAAAAAGCAATTGCAATTTCTAGTAACGGATGCCCGGAAAATTATTGGCAGGATTTTTAAAATTTAAAAATGCACGTGCTTATTTTAAGTACTCTAATACTGAAACAACACAATAAATTGGGAATAAACACAATTTTTATAGGGTACGATTACCTTATTTTACGTTTCTAACAAAATTTAATATGGATTCATTGACTGTAAAGTGTAGAAATGGAAATATGTTCACCTAATTAAACAAAAAGAATCATGCAAAGTCAATTAACCGTGTAGTGGTGCTTAGGAAATAAAGAAGATCAAATTTTATCCTTAATTCAAGTCCTACGTGGATGACTTTTGCTGTGAGCGTAACTGGTTCAGACTCCTTTTCATCAGGATCATTATCACGAACATTTGTTTCGGTCATCCTCATCTAGTTCTTCATCCGCCATTAATTCTACAATATTTGCCTCAGCTAAATTCTCGAAACCTTCCCTTCCTATTGTTTGCGCCAACTCAATTGTTTGAGAATATTCTTGCTCTAACGGTAATCTAGAATTCTCACCTTTAACTATATCTGGCCATACCATACGATCTTCCAACAGGCATTGAGCGTTAACTGCTTAATCTCGGTATACGACATTACAACATTCTTAACACACTAAGATTACAATTTTTTTCTAAGCATCCATAATTGTAAGGGATCCATCATTTTCCATTTATTCTAAACTATATCTGAAGGTCTGTTTCATATATAGCGCCTTAAAAGTCGAAATTATTCCTTTATATGCAATAAAGAAGTTGTATTCTTGGGTAGAAATACAACTTGCACATTTTCGTATTGCAAATTTTTAAAGGTGCCCTGGTGCATTATCAACTAAGGGAAGTACCTTAAAAGGTATCCTCCTCTGAACCCATTATTGGAAAGTACGACAGTAACACATGCTTTCTTATTGACCATCCAATAAACGGGAAAGTAGTTGATGTTTATTCCTTTAAATTTGATGATTTGTTAGTAACCAATGGCTTCATTATATGATCGCCTGAAGAAAGAAATTGTTATACATTTCGCTGTTTTATGACTACTAGCTGATTTGTGAGCTTTAGTCAAACAAGTTTTTTCTGACATTTTGCGTGTTGCTTCATCGCCATTGCAATTCTATTCGGTGTTGAGGTTAGTGCGAGTGCTTGTTGGTTTAATTCGTTTTGTAATGTACTTTTTTGTAAGAAATGCACTGTAAGTACGTAAAGAATCTCTTTATCTTAATCTTTCGAACAAGCCAGGGCTAGCGGTAAGGCGCAGCTTCTTTACAACTGAACAAGTAGTTGGTAATAGATTCTTAACTTTCCTTAACATAAATTTTCGGAATTAAAAAATTACTGTAGAAATATGTATGCAGCCCCAAATATTCATTCTTATCACTTTTTTTCGAAATTTTTTGATTTTAAACACCGTGCACAAGCAAAATGGCGTAAAAAAGGTAAAAAAGGGGGATTTTTTTTTCGAAAATTGTTCATTCATTTTAAACACAAATTCCACTTAATAGAGTTGTTATTTCTATGTCTAGTTCTTTTATCTTTTCGTGAACTATTTTTGTTCTGGTTCTTTTATCCAAGCAGTATAATATTTTTAAAACATTGCACTGTAAAATTGCTTTTTTAGTTTATCTGTGAGATAGCTTTTTATTTTTACTGCTGCAGCGATTGTCAGGTTGTTATATGTTACTCTAATTCCTCAACATACGCATCCTACTTTAAATTATTGGTCAATCGTAGTCCTAGATATTTAAATTCTTGTATCTCCTTGATTTGATCTTTATGTTTAGTCGAATATGTTGCTTGGTGTTGTTAAAGATCATATATTCAGTCTTTTGTTCATTTATGGTTGGTAGGTTATTGAAGTACCAATTTTCCATTTCTTTAAAATCGTTGAAAATCATCTGGTGTAAAGTGGTTTCATTCTTGCTGGAGTATAAAATACAGATGTCGTCTCGTATATATAAAGCGTTATTGCACTTTTAACGTCAGGAAGGAGAAGGGAATTCTGTATAGTGTATAATATTTAAAATAATGTCTCTTAGCCACTGTGTTTTAATATAGAAAGGTTGAATCAATAGAAGATTTAGCTCCAGAGGTACAGTGAACAGTTTGTATCTACTATGCGATATATAGACTATGTTGAAATATTAAACACAAGTGAAAGTCAAAACGTAAATAGAAAAACATCAACCAAAAAAACATCTTATGATTTTTATTTTTCAGGAAGGAAGAAGGAAAACACATTACTCTTGCTCCACCCGAAAATTTAATATGCTTTAATCAGCAATTGATTTGTGACTTGTTATGCTGTTATATGCGCATACGATTAGCTTTCGGCGATAAATTCTATGATAATAACGAGACAGTTATTACTATCAATTTGATATATTGCGTAGCGTTAATTGTTTGGCCTGTACATCTCTGCGCTGCTGTGCGCGTTGGAGTATTACCGGTAAAAGGAGGGTGACGATTCCGAGCCACCCGTCGCCGCCGCCAATGTCAAGTGACGAAACGGCATATCATTCCCGGAGATGCGCAGGAATTGATTCATTAGGGAAGCTCTGATTAATGGTAGCGCCAGGTGTCAGCTGTTCTCTTTCTGCTCGAAGACTTAACTGTCACAACTAGCTGCTGCTATACCTAATATTCGCTCGCTCGTCGATATTAAAATATGTGAATGGTACAAAATGGCAAATGGCACGTGATGTTCGGTGTTTTCAATTTTATACGATGGTATTTCCGCAATTCGCAATTTTCAGGGCACACTATTGATGAAAATGTATGAAACAAAACAAAATAGTATGTAATTAGAAATCAAACAATGAAAACTGTACGTAGCTACATACAGGGTTATTTTAAGGTACTATGGACCACACCGTGAAAAATTTAAAAGTATTTAAAAAGCGTATGCGTTCAAAGAGAAGAAATGTTAGAATAACTTCTACAATTGTAGCAAATACCACTGCAAATAGTTACAGAATCCATGACGCGGACAATTTGTGGTGATTACCGAAACAATATTGTAGGAAGAGCGACGCGAAACTTGCAGGACTTGCTACAGTAAACTTGCATGTTTTTCAATAATTGTGCGGATATCGTACTTATTGAAATGCTAATGTAATGAATTTTAGCAGTTACTACATTAGATTACACAAATTGCAACAATTAAAACATTCTATATTAAACTAGCACAAATTAGTTACGCAATGTTCTTATTAGAATAGTTGAAAGAACACGTAAACGCAATAACAATAACTATTTCTATGTGCTCGTATCTTTGATAGCTTCGCCATTTACATTGAGCTTTGGCAGGGGTATGAATTTCACACACCTGTGCTGGTAGGTATGTAATCATACCTCCAAACATTCGGTAAAAAGATGAATTACGGAAAACCTTATCCCGAAAGAATTGCGAATCCGACTGACTTCACTATATAAAAGCAGATCATTCATTAGAATGAAAAAGTTTTCGTTGCGATACTATATATACCATATAACCAATACTACCTGGATTTAATCCTAAGGTTGGAAACATTTGGTTTCGATAATAAAGTCGTCGGTACAAATAGATGATGATTTACGTACAAACTCACTCATTTTTTATTATCTATTTTGAGATAAGAAGATATATCAACGAACATACAACCTCCTTGATACGGCGTAATGTTATGCAATACTATAAAAACCTTGTTTTGTAGGTAATGATTTGCCTAAAATGCGATCGTATCATGCGTCTGATACGACGCAAATCTGTTCCCGCATTTTATGCATTTTTATAAAATGTAATGTAGAAATACAGGGAAGATAATATAATTTACTTAACTTGTTTAGCTCTCATACAGTTTGAATCGTTATAATACTGAATAGCAAAATTCTTAATTTTAGACCGATAAATTTATTTAACGTTTATTAAATACCAAAACAGCATATTCTGTTACTCAAGTATTAAGAATTAAACAACCTTTTGTTAATTTTCACTAGTCTTAAGCATATTTTACTGCAATTAAATGTTTTAATGTTTTAATGAAAATTACCCTTTAACGATGGCGCAGCTCCCTACAACTAAGTGAATTTTCAATACAAAATCGTTTCTATAACATTGTAATTATCTTCACAAGATTCTTTTTTCTGTATTCACTTTTGAGATAGTCAACATTCTCAACTTGAGTTATGCAAATGGAAAATTCCAATGTAGCGTGTTTTTTCACTTATTTTTTTTACGCTTAAACTTATGAAACTTACACTCTTAACTAATGCGAATGTAACGTACAAATTTGATGGAAAAAGTTCGTCAAACTCCATACATTCAGAGAAACCAAATTTCACGTAACGATTTTCGTTGAATGGTTTCTTAAGATTTTTGTAAAGACCTAACACAACAACAATGCATCGAATCGCTTCGTTCTACTTTGGTAATGAAGCACCATCAGAAAAAAAACTGTTTACAACTGGTTTGCAAAATTTCGTGAAGGTCGACCAAAATCGGTTGTTCCAAAAGACATCGACACTGTCCCCAACATGATTGAAAAGGATCGGCAGTTGACTTACCGTAAGATAGAGGCATCTTTAGGCATATTGAAGACTGTAAGGACATTTGATTTTGCATGAACATTTAGGCGTGAAAAAGATCTGTTCCCAATGGATTCCGCATAATTTGACCCAAGCACAAAAGTGTCAATTGGTGTAAGGAAATGCCCAAAAAAATCGACAGAGGAACTTCAAAATATATACACAATATCATAACAGGTGATGGAACTGGGATATATTTGTACGAGCCGGAAACCAAGCAACAATCATCTATTTCTCAGATGAACCGAATCCAATAAAAGTTGCTAGTTCACGAAGCACTTCCAAGAAAACGATTGCTTGTTTTTTTCGCTGTACTGGACATGTAACAAGCATTACTTTGGTAGATTGAAGAACAGTTAATGCTGAATGGTATACAACAATTTGATTGCCATAAGTCATCGACGAAATCAGGAAAAACAATCAACAACTTCGCATCATCCTTCATCATGTTAATGCCAGCTTTCACACAGCACATCAAACAATTGATTATTTGAGGGGGAAAAACATCGAACTAATGTCTCATTGGCCGTATTCAACTGATCTATCGCCTGGCGACATCTTTTTGTTCCTGAATATCAAACAAAAAATGTGTGAACAACGATTTTTGTTCCCTCAGGAAGCTATTGAATCCTTCTAAAGCCATGTTTTGGAGATACCACATTCAGAGTGGAAAAAATGTTTCGCGAATTGGTTCGAAGTCATGCAAAAGTGCATAAATCTTAATGGCGAATATTTTGAAAAAGAATAAAGCGATTTGTACCAAAAAATGTCTTTTTCATTGTTTTTGTGAAAACTTAAAAGGTATCCCTCGTACAGTGCACTAGAACGAATACGTTCAATATCTAGAATTTTGGAAATACATATAGCGACAGCGTGCTATGGGTTCTTTGAACTTAGTGAAAGACCTGCGTCGTCAAGTCTGGCGCATTACGTAAACAAAACCAGGCGTAATATTAAATTAGGAAAACTCAGGTTAATTAAGAATGCAACTTTGCTGCGAGAATTAAACGTTTACGAAACCGTTAGCACGAAAAACAACAAAAATCTGTTAAACGGAGAAGAAGATCCCTTAAGCTGTTCTGGACTGACAGATCTGTTATGGTAATTAGTAAATACTGATTCCTAGTGTATTGCATGTTGTAGTTCAGGGTAGGCGTTAAAATGAGGTACTTAGATACTTATAGATATCATTTGCAGTAACGATAGAACGAGGTGTTAGAATAGACAAATATTTTCTTGTATTATTCGGTTGTACGATTGACAATGAAAATCCACGATTTTCGAAACATATGTTCTGAATGTATTAATCATTTCGTGTGGGTGGTGTTTGCTATCACTGTTGGTCAATTTATTGCAGATAACGCATGATTTCAAAATACTTGAAATCATAAGTTGAAAAATGTTCTTACATTACTCGAACTTCATCGCTTTGTACAAATTATGATGCATAATCTGCATATCTGTGTCTGCATATACTGGAAAAAGCATAAATAAACATACATAATTGCGAACTACATACCAATTAATGTGAATAATTCATCTTTTTTCTCCGGCTAAATATCGAAAACCTTTCGCCAAAGGAAATTCGAATCAAGACGCTTATTGATTGAATAATTTACATCCGGTTGTATTGCCTGTAGGATCCGTCCCTACCTTTATTTTATACCTCGCAATGCCTACGTAACATTGGCAGCGAATTTTAGCACCACCATCATTCACACGCTTTTCTCCCACATCCTCTTCAACTCATCCATCTTCATTTCTCGCTCATCTGTAGTCTCGCCACCAACGTTACCGCACCGTCACCTCTACCATACCCCGCCATGAGGCCGTCAGCCTAAGCAGGGCTCTTCGCTCGCTTGTTAATTTGTTACAAAAATGACGATAAATGAAACGGTGGCGTCGGAAATGGTGCAGTAGTGGCGGTAGGGGCGAATTCTCGTCGATGGAAAATTGGGTTAAGTGGATGCGGCGATAAATCCAAACGGTACATTGAATTAAAAAAGCACGAAGATTTCGACTCTTTTAGTATCTACAAAATCCGAAAATGCACTTCAAATACAATATTCTGGATAAAAAGTGGGCTTCTGCGTGAATTTAGATATGTTGAATATCGCGAAAAGTAAATTACAGCGCTTTACTAAATTGCAACAATGTAGTGAAGAGATCGGTTTGGTTGTAATACCTACGGTAACATCACCGTCTCGGTCGTCGAATGGTTAGCATACTTGCCTTTCGATTCGAACGGCGCGGGATCATATCCCGGTCGAGAAGGTTGTTTTTTAATTACGGATAAAAATTAAGGTATGCCTTCTTCTCGGATAAGGAAGTGAAACCGTAGGCCCCGTGTCAATATGATGTTTGGCATTTTAAAAATCCCTACCAAAGGCTGGAACACCTCTGGTTTCGGCAAAATTTTAGCAGGGTTGGCTAATGATCATAGTAGTCGATGCCTAGAAGTGCGAGGTGTATTCCGTAACCCGACGCTTCGCCCAATACACAACAACAACAACAACATCAGAAATATCACGATAGGATGTAAGTAAAATTAGTTAAGAAGCTCTTCTGGACATACTTTGTACTTCTGCTTTTGTTTTTGAAATTTTATTAGATTCTAGTAGCGGTAGTCGTTATTTTGCTTATACTATAGTCCATCCAAATGCTACCGGGCTCCAGCATATCCTTTTCCAAACAGCTGAAAAGCAAGTAGTAGAAGTTTAGATATTCATATGTGTTATAGTGATCACGTTATCATGATCGCTGAATTGTCATCTATATACCCATATGAACCAAGTTACATTCAGCTTCTACACCGATGCTCATCCAACGCATCTGTTCTATTATCTATGAACAATGAGAGAGTGAGGTGAACACAGAATTTAGATGACAATGGACAATATGCATCCTCTCTACTGAGGTATAATTGACGTCAGCACAGGTCACTTGCAGAGGAATCCCATCCTGGAGAGTTGCTTCTTTAGAATTTAGAATCCCAATAACCATGCGAAGGTGCCTTTTGAACAGTTTCAGGTATTTTAATTCTGCCCACTTGGCATGAACTAAGTTGATCTCATATTTTCAAGCTTTCATGCGCGACAGTTCTGTTTTCTTCATAAAACGTAGGCATGGGCAATCGAATGGAGAGTTCGGGGCTCTGAACTATCATGTGCGAATTCGTCCTAGCCAGCCTGTCCGCTTTATTACTGCTAAGATCTTCATTACGGCCATTTAGTCTTGAAGTAGATTGAGTAGTGCGTAGGTAAGGTCAGCACCGAGATTTCCACGTGGAAGGTGGTGATCTTCGTCCCTAGCGGCCATAATTCTTGTAGGTGAAGCTTCTCTCAGTATACTCTAGCTCCAGCCTGTTTGCTGGATTTTGATCCGTCTACGAAGATATAAACTGTTCTCTTCGCTGGTGGTCTGTTTCTGTATCAATGATTTGTAGGGTTTTTCGTAAACGAAAAACGTAAAATGTTTGCGTTGCTTCAACATTCAGAAAACTAAATTTACCGTCAATTATCTGCGTTATCTGCCGGTTGATTTGATACTAAATTTGCGGTTTGCTTAAAATGTTCCTGACAGTTTAGATTCCATTTTAGTACGAAATTTGCGTATACAAGGTTGTGTATGTAAATCTATTTATATTTCGTAAATATACCTCTTTACCTATAAATTGCATATAAAATTATTGTTGGTGTAAAGCTAAGACAGGAGAGGATAGATGCTAACTGTTCTACGACTCAGACATGTTCAGAGTAAATTCCGTCAAGAAGTTAAAACTTCAATCAGAGCGCGCGGTAAAATTCAATTGTTAGGGTTGGTTTTTTTAAGATTATTATGAATTATTATGAATTTGTTTTAGCAGATTATATTAACCCATAATTAATCTGCCACCAGAGTATCAAACTGACATTTGCGAACGTACGTAAAATGTACATTTGAAAAGAATTATCTACGCACTTGTACAAAATGTTATTACATAACATTATAGTGTGTATATGTATTGTAATAAAGAATATTTCCCATTTTTCGTGTTGTTTACAGAATAATTCTTTCTTTTATCTAAGGAAATCGATAATAAATTAACTACAATACAGATAAAATATATTCTTATTTAGGTATTTATTAATTTAATACTGAAAATTAAATGAATTAGTTAGCATTAAAACCAAATTCGCATTTAATTCTCCATATAAGTTACATCAAATAATTTCGTGCAGTTATAAGTTATTCAAGTATTAAGTAAGTACTATCTATCACCAGCGATTTACTAATTTATTCAACGGAATAGATGTATTTTAACCCGCCATGCTACAGCTGTTTGAGTAGAAGTTTGGTCGTTAATTTGTTTGAAACATAAAGAAAAACGAAACTAGTATAGCAGGAGAACTTCTGTAGTAAAATGAGGTCAAATAGTAAGGATGACTGATCGATCAGTGTAATATGGTTATATATGAATGGAAAAGTGACGTAAATGGCACAAACACCTCGTTGTTTCATTAGGAATGACGCAAACAAATCCTAAATTATTAAAAATTTATTTCCAAGACCTGTTCGTGGAAAAAATAGAGGCGTAGTGTAGTTCGATTTGGTAATTATTTTTGTATTACATTTTCAGATTGGATTTCATTAGGATCATTTCAAAATATTATGGTTTATTTATATCGTAGTTTATAGGGAATTTATAGAATAATTACAATTTGTTTATATTGCAATTAGATTCTAAATAAAAAAATTGATAACTCAGGGTTAACGTTTTTAAAAATTACTTGATGTGTGGGATCTACTTATTTTCTTTTGCAAACCGAAATGAATAGAAAATTGCACAATATTTAGTGTTCTAGAGATGCTGCATTTTATTTTGATTAAGAATTATATTTCTTTTTACAAAGTTTTGAATTTTTAGACAAAAACCTAACGCAATTCCTAACTATATTAAAATTTTGATGTATTTATTTGAGTTTTTGAATTTTTTTTTTAATTTAATTAAATTGAATTTTCTCATTTATTTGGCCAAATAGTAAATTTTGGTACCTGCACGATGACGTTCTTCAGAGAATTGAAGCACTGCGGTGTCCGTTCTTGATATCTTGAGCCCGAAGCAGCACCCTTAATCTAAAGCTATCGTTATTTATTGTTTCTCTTTGTTAACCTTGATTTACAGTTTAATTAATCAATATGGTAAACATTCGATAATTATATGTCATTGCAGTGGATGTTTATAAAGAAAAAACTAACTTTGTAATTGAAATCATCTAATTATAAATGTATAATTAATTTTATTTCTGTACAATGAAAGTTATTTCAGTATTGTTATTGAATAATAGAATTACAGCTCTGAGAGCAATGAATAATTGATTAAATCGATATCAAACAGAGATATCTATGAATAGGATGAGCTAGTAGGTTAAAAGCGTATAGTTATCTGTAAATCGTTTTGCTTTACTTAATTTGAAATTTCCACTGACAAAAAGTAACCTGTATTTAGAAGAAATACATAAATAACCTTATCAATAGAGCAGCGCAAACTGCGCTGAAAGCCAGTGGCTGACGCATTAAAGTTTACACAAAACAAACACGGCCGGGACAATTCGGTATAAGCGTCAGTATAACTGCGATTCGAAAGCCGATTTGTTGTGTATGCATCTACGCTGTCGTATACTATATCGTAGTTCTACGTTTGTTTTGAAAATGTTCCTACGTCGCGAAAACGACCAAAGTTGGACACAATAAGAGAATTTATTGCAGAATCCTGATTTAAAGTGTGATGGCGCTAAATTCAATGTGTAGTTGTAAAATAGATTTAATGTGTTGGTCGAAAAGTGATTGTCTACGGCACGTAAGTAGTGCAGGGCATGTTTAAAAAAAAAATTTCACACGAGATTATGACAAATTTAAATTTAATTTATGTGTTTATTGCATGTAATTTACCGTTTCATTTACTAAGGAAGAAACCATAAGTCTCGTTTTGGAATGAATATTCGGACTTAAGTTACCAAGTGAGAGAACATTACAGAGAGTTGCGCCGTCTGCTCGTGAGCATGTCGAGAAAAGAATTAAATCGGAGTTGCAAGATAAAAAACTGTGGTTATGTGTGGACGAAACAACAGATCGTAAAAAACATTCTGTGGTTAATGTAATGGTACGCACAATGGAACCACATCGACCGCCCCCCTCAATTTTACTAGCTTCCAGACGAATACAACAATGCACTGCGAAGTAATTTCAATGTTGGTGTTAAATAATTGGAAAAGTTTGAACTTGCAACAAATCAACTGTTGATGTTTATGAGTGATGGTGCCGCAAACGTGCTTGCTGTAGGTCGATCTCTTAAAGAACATTGTGCTAACTTGTTCATATTACATGTAAAATTCATACTCTCAGTCTCGTAGCAGATAGTATCAGAAAATGTTATCCCGAGGTAGACGCTCTAATAGCACATACAAAAGCTGTGTTTGTAAAATCCCCAAAACGTAATCGGGAATTTCATAGACTATGCCCCGGTATTCCTGAACCACCACAACCTATTCTTACTCGTTGGGGAACATGGTTAGAGGCTGCATTTTATTATCTTAAATATTTTGAGAATACAAAGAACGTGATTTTAGAATTCGACCCAAAGGAAGCTGCAGCTGTCAGGGTAAGCCGCTTGAAATTTCAGGATAGTCAAGTTAGAACAGATTTGGAAATTATTCAGAACAATTACGTGGGACTAGCGGATGCGATAGAAAAACTACAAAATTCTTCGGTGTCGTTAGTGGAATCTTTGCAAATAGTGCAACATGTTCACGCACAGCTATGCGCGATAGAAGACGCAAGAAATGTTTGTGTTTTAGGAAGGTTTGAAAGTGTTTTAGATAAAGACTCTGATTTTGGCTCATTAAGGCAAATTTGTGAAGATGCGTCAACAGAACCGTTAAGTTATTTGAAAGATTATTTTACTTACGCAAATATAACGTCACTAGATGTAGAACGTTCGTTTTCGGCATACAAAAACACTTTTTCTTCACGCCGCACTCACTTTGCCGAAACAACTTTGGAAACATATCTAATGTTACAAATATTAAATAGATATTATCCACTTTGTGATTTCACGGAGGACTCTTAAAACGGTAAGTGTTTGAGCACGTATCACATTTAATTTATTTTGTGTAAACTTTTATGCGTCCGCCACTGGCTTTCAGCGCACTTGCGTTGCTCTACTTATCAATTATATCTATTTCTCTTATTTATCTTTACCTTCCGTCGGGATTTAATTTTTTTTTTAATTTTTTATTTTGTAGTAAGATTTTGTGTTGTTTTTTTCCTTTTACACCTATGCTTACATATATATGTGAAGGATGAAAATGTAATTAGTTATTGAACGTAGTTACCGCTGACAAACGTCCATCCACGCTTAACGGATTATATTACACAGTTATGTTTAAAGAATACAACGAGTTTTTCATGTGCAAGAATTTATTAGCATAGAAATTTTTGAGTTTGAAACTGTTTTTGCAGGTTCCTGGGGCCACTTGCTTTTTCGGTTAGCTGTAGTGCCGACTACGTCCCCGAAAAAAACATTGTAATGAATATAACAAAGTTTGATGATATTTATTTACAGAACATTTACAATTTACGAGTCATTTTTTATGAGTTCGTGTTTCTTATATGACATGAATTATAATTTTAAGGTACTTCATGACTAAAGTGCGGACAATCTAGGTTCCTATCGCGTAGAAATCATTTCAAGTACGCGCTGAAACAGAGACGTACAGTTTACAAAAACGCGGAGGTGGAACTGACACTTTCGATATCGCTTTACATGTGAAATACGAACAGTAGGTAGTTGTGTTGTCTGGATCTAATGCTTATTTGAAGTGTACTTTACGCATATTATTTGTTTGTTGTTTTTATTTGTTGAGGATTTTACATTTTTTGTTATTTCTTCGAATTTGTTTATATTAATTGTGATTCCTGACAAACTTTCTAACTGTTATTACACTAGAATTTTTAATACTTCTGGTTACCAAAAGATAAGTTATTATATGTCATTACAATCTTGGATGGAGATTTATAGTACTTATACAGTTGAAGACGGTTTCCAAACATTTATTAATGTCCTAAGTTATTACATTGATCTATCTTTTCCTGTTAGGAAAAAACATAGAACTTGCAGAAAACCATGGATAACAACGGGAATTGTGAATTCATCAGTAAATTTAAAGCATTTATGTATAGGGGTAAATTGACTTATCAAAAGTTAAAAGGAAACGAGAATATCAATGGCTGTGTAGAGAAATTAAGTTAACCATCGAAAGGGAACCAGAACTATGATAATTTAAGGCCACAGAGTTACACCGAAACTGAGGTGGCCTTTGCTGTATCGAGATTGAAATTATCTAACTCTTCTGGTATAGATTTAATTAGTAATAACATTGTAAAAAATAATATACAATTTCTAATACAACCACTTACAGCTTTGATCAATAGATCGTTTATAGACGGGATTTTTCCCAAATGTTTAAAAACTGCAAGAGTTCTGCCGTTGTACAAGAGAGATGATGAAACAAACTTAAAGAATTACAGACCCATTTCATTATTGTCAGTGGTATTAAAAATAATGGAAAAATTATTTGTGAATGGTATACATCATTCTTTGAGTTTTTCAACATCTTAAGTGTGTACCAGCGTGGTTTTACGAAACATAGATCAACGGAGACCGCAATGATTCAGTTTGTCAATATGCTTTACAATGAATTAAATGAAGGGAAAGGTTGTTTAGGTGTCTTTATGGACTTGAGCAAGGCTTTCGACTTAATTGATTATCAAATATTGATACAGAAACTGTATATGTATGGAGTACGCGGAAAAACACTTGAATGGCTTGCAACTTATCTAACTGCTAGATCGTAAGTAGTGGAAATTCAGAGACAGCGGTCGGATGCCTTGCCTCTCGATAGAGGTGTCCTCAGTCCGTTGGCCCTTATTGTTTGTTTATGTGATCGACTGTTGACACTGTGTATTGATACAGTAATGTATGCTGATAGATACCAGCTTCCTCGTATCTGAATGGACTAGACCGCATTTAGTTCTGCTCACACAGAGGCTACTTGATGCTTTTGTTAGTTGGTTTAATAGCAATAAGTTATATGTTAATAATGAAAAAACCGTTTGTAAAATGCACAAATGTGAATAAAAATAAATTCGCGCATAATCCAGCAGGTCCAACATACCAAATTTTTAGGGGTCTACTTGGACAAGGGTTTAACATGGGAAACACATGTCACAAATTTATGTAAACAGCTTTCAACATCATGCTATGTAATATATAAATTAAAGACTGTTGCTAGTAATGAAGTTGTAATGTCATACTATTATTCGTCATTTCAATCTAGAATAAAATACGGGGTATTGTTCTGGGGTGCTTCTTGTCACGTTGGAAAGGTGTTGCGAATACAAAAATTGGCTATTAGAAATATGGCTGGTGTATCTAAATGTACTTCATGCCGCTCCTACTTCTCTTCTATGCATCTTCTTACCGTGACTGCTCTTTATATACTAGAGATTGCGGTGTATGTTAAAACTAACTTAAGTTATTTACTAGGAACGCTAATTTTCATATGTACGATACTAGGAATAAAGATAGTTTATCCGTACCAAAACATGAGATGGTGAGAGATCTCCAGTGTATATGGGGATCAAAATATTTAATTCGCTGCCTGTTTCTATTAAAGATTTAGAAAATATAAAAGTTTTTAAAAAAGAACTTAAGACATTTCTTTATAATAATGTTTTCTATTCGTTAAATGAATTTTTACGTTTCTACTTACGATTAGTTGCTTAGTATTGCTAAATAATATGTATGTAGGTAAATTGCATATGTTATTTTCTATGGGCTGCATGTTACTTGCACACATGTCGTTTTCTTTTTTCATTGATATTGTAAATCTATTTTTTTGTATATTTGTTTGTTGACTTATCTTATTATGCCGTATGGTCCACTAGATCAATAAACCATTATTATTATTATTATTAATTATTTATATTTATATTTAATTATTTTAGTATGGTTGGCTGTTAATAAGTTGTTCGTCCATACGCGATTTATAATACAATATTCTATTTTTCGTTCACTGCAAAATAGTTTAACGTTTGTGTTTGTTGCTTCATTTTTCCTTATTTTCACAACACTTTAATAGTCCGTTCTTACTTCTTTAAATTTATTTAGACACTAGAACTTTCGTTTATTGCAGAACATTTATATATTTTTTACTTGTTTAGAATCTTATATTTACTCTTTCTTGTTAATTTACTATGGTGCCTAAAAAGCATCGTCACCACGACTTCATGGAATGTTGGAGCATTTTAGAGACTTCCCAGATACAATAAAACAATAAAATATTTAGAGACTCAGAATCTAAAAACAACAGCTTACTTTAAATAACACAAGTAAACTAAAAAACATTTCAAGTGATTTCGGCAATGAAATATAAAGGTTCAAGGGATTTTTAGTCGTAATCCAGAACTATAAAAATTAGAAAACATATCTAATGAAAGCTATGGAGATAATGCAAAGGATCAGAAATGTTATAAATTAAAACCGTACTTAGAACACCTAGGCTCTAAGTAGCTGTGATGCTGAGAGTTTTTCCAATTTTCAAAGCCATATTAACTAACAAACCAGTAAATTTGATTAAAGAACATTAAGAAGTGATACTTATAATTGACATAAACAAATCATGTATGCCATCAACCTACCTAATATACTGAAATATTTTTCTCAGGGGATTTTTCCAAATTTTGTAAAATTTTCTAATTTTAAATTGAATAAACGATTCTTGTAGGTTCGGGGGTATCCCTGGATACCCTTTCGGCAATTTTTGATTGAATCTTCAACTCAGTAAAATGAAATTAACGAATTTTAAGATTTGAAAAGTAACTAACCTTTAAATTTTTAAACGAAGCCAATGTATATAAACCCTCTATTTATATACCCACTGCAGGAAACTGCCTGCTCTGGATATTTAACCCTTTTTTCTTCTAATAAAGACTTTGAATACACAAACGAACACTTATATTGGGATTGGATTTAAGACACACTTTGATTCAACCAAGGCCGAATAAAGATTGATGAAAAATTATGGCGTCGTTCATCTTTCTTTTATTTTAAATCGCGAAAGACCGGCGATTGTTTTATTTCACAGCCAATTTTGAAAATTTAACCCAAATAGAAACTTTTCGATGACTTTCGATCAAATGATATTATTTCTGCAAACAGCATACGAGAACGAATGCAGTGACTTAACGGGAGGTTGTATGTTGATGATTCTGTGATTCAAACTGTCACCAACAAGCTTTAAACGAGAAAATCCACTGCTAATTTACAGAAACCTTTCAGATAAAGATTTAATTGATGAAATATTATTTGTTGTACTTTGCAATTTATGCTGTTCCAGACGATTTCTACATTAATTTGGACGAAATAAGTGAATAGAAAAATTAACAAACGAGTAGATTTGTCCATGCTACCTCACACTCGTCATTATCTGGACTTATAATTAAATTATAATGTCCTCGGTCGAGGCTGAGTGGCTGAGTTGGCTGAGTGGGGATGGTAACGAAGAAATTTCCAATTTTCCCCGCAAGAGGGATATCTAGTTACCAACGAGTGGCCAGCCTGACATTTAGTCAGTACCGAAGTGACAACTGAGAGAAGTTATTGTTGTCGTAGATACAACGTTGAACATAACAATACATAATCTATAGAAATAAATATATTACCTTCTTTAATTATTATAAAATGGAAAGGCAACCTGCCACTGTTAGAAAGAGGACTATTGATGCCAGTAGGGATGGGTCGGTATTTTAGTAATGGTATTTTGGAGCGGTATTTTGTTGTCGCGACGTGGAATACCGAAATAAGGAATGATTTCCATCGTTACTTTGGAACGATGCCCCGTAGCGCGACAGGAGCGAAGCAAAGTCGACTATCCTCGGGAACGTCACGATTTACATTCGCAACGTTCCTGGTCGTGGTCTCATGTAACCGATTGATAAACATAATAGTATGCGTGCATATTATTCAAATGGTAGATGCTATATGCAGCGTAATTGTTAATTGTAGCAACGTAAAATAAATATGTAAAGTAGCTATAACGTAAAGAAATTAAACAAGTGCTTTGTTGTAATTTAAAAATAATAATCGTTTTACCATAGCTGAACTTAATCTGCTTCTTCTATGTGATAAAATTTTACCAGTTTTTATAAAAACACTCTTTATAGATTTTAAATTACAGTGTGTCTGATATATAATGAGATCAACCAGCGTAATAAGCGACCATTTCATATAGGTTATATTACATCGTTCCAAAGTAATGGTATTTTGTCGCGGTATTTTTGTGTCGCGGTCGCGAAAGGAATGTTCTATGAGTGGAGCGGTATTTCCCATCTCTAGCTGCCAGTTTTCTCACAACGCGAGTGGGTGTGGAACACAACATATGATTGTGTATCTCGCACATATCTATACGAAGTGCGGAACTGGGCGTCTGTGCTACCGATGACGCAAAGTAGATAGTAGACTAGATCGTCCGCGCACTACTCATGACTCATGACATTAAAAGCTATAGACTTTAAATATGTTTTAAATTATAGAGATGTAACATTAAGTATTCAGTTGTAAATACAATCAAATGCTTATGGTCATTTTCAAAACAAATACCTTAAACTAGCTTAATTTTGACCTAAATGATGTTTAGAAATGTTGAAGAGGTAGTAGAAAATTTAAAACCATTACAATGGATTTGGAAAAAAAAAAAGAGAAAAATAAGTAAACTACACGACTAGTATTTCTCATTAATCTCAAGACAGAGGGACAGAAGAAAAGGAACTAATATTTAAACACTATTGCACTTAGTACCTTCGTACGAAAACACATTTAGCAAACTATTTAAAGCTTACCTACAAATAAAAACGTACCTACACGAAAGTAATTTGCGAAAAATAGAAATTTCTCTCCATTCTTTTTCTCATTCGGACGAAAGAAATAACAAAAACATAAGTTAATCTACGTAAGACGCACAAGAGGGCGTGAATGAACGTCATGGCCTCCGTCTAATTTATGGCGGTGAAATGTTTGTAGAGGGCGCTAGCATGGCCTACTTCGCGCGGTCCTACCCCCCGCCCCTTCTTCTCCCCCAACCTTTTCTCTTAAAATAACAAATTCAGAAATGGCCATAAAATTTATTTCTCATTACCGTTGACTGCGACGTTCCACTCCCTTTTCCTTTATTCCCTCTTTCCAGGGCCATAGTTCCGTTTTCATCCGAACATCCGTAAGATAATAAAGACTGATTATTTTTTCCTCGCGCCACTTCCGCACTTTTTAAGTACGTGGGTGTATATATTTCGCGATTTGACCACTTTTTTAAATTTATTTAGCTGCCTGCTGTCCCTTTTATGTCTTTTCTTTCTTTTCGCGTTTTTGGCTTTTAGTGTCGGCGGCCGTTTGGTTATTCGAAAGTGACAAAGCAAAACGGTCCCGCGGTTAAACAATAAAGATGATAATGTTACACCGTTGTTATTATTACGTACATTACATTACATGTAGTGGTACTGCTGCTGCTGGTATGTAGCCGCTGTTGCGGTGTCGCGCTCATACGGCGTTGTAGCGGTCGCTTTGCATAATTCGGAAATTAAACTGCGAACGGCGACATGTGGAAAAATTTAATATATTTTGGTGCATAGAATATGTATTGCTTTACAAATTTGCTGGTGGCGATAATAAATCAGGAGGGTTATTTTGTAGTGGCAACGTACCTGACGCTACAACGAACATGATTAAATTTTTTCGGACACCAAAACATACAAAATACAAATAGAATGGCGAATGGTGCGATATTATCTTCATATGTGAAATTATATCTTTAATTCACTTTAAAATAGAGCACATATTAAACATGTCAAGTGTATAGAACGAAGTTCATCGGCACCTATACTCGTATGGGGTAAGACTAGGCAAAGGTACGTACCTAACCTATTAACAAATTAAAGTAGCACTTAAATTTAATTATGAAATTGTGTCAGTTGATTTAGGTATATCAACGTATATAGGGTAGGTGTATATATATAGGTATATCAACGTATATAGGGTGAGTTATCTCTGCAGGCTGGGAAGATTGTGTCTTTATGAATAGAGATTTTCCAAATGCTTTTTTTTCTTGTTATGAGGTCTGATTATATCTGAGGTTGTATTTTTTTAATGTAACATGCTATAGATTGTTACATTTTTAAAATTCTTGAAAGAATACATTAGTATGTGCGAGGTTCATTGAAACAACTCCTGTTAGTGTTAAGTCAACAGTGTTTTTACTTATACCAGCCCTTTTGAAGATTTTACTGAATGCATTTCTGATTCTAACTGAACACCCTCCAGCGGCTTTGGGCTAAGGAACAGCAGTCTCTTAAGGATAGACAAGTAACTACTTAAAATTTTAAATGAAGTATATCTGTGTTTATTTAATTTTTCTTAATATTCACCAAACATTTAATAGTTCATTGAAACAAAACAGTAATATTGATTAGAAACTACATAATTTAACTGAAATACATATTTTTCCTTGGAATTTCCGACGTAATTAATTAATGAAATTAAAATTATGTCCGCGGCGAGGAATTGAACCTCACGTCTCCTCCATATTTCCACAGACAATATTTAATTTTACATGCCAAGTGCATGAATTTAATTAATATATTTTGGCATCCTTCGGTGAATTATGAAATATATGATTTTCATTGGAATTTCCGACGTAATTAGTTAATGAAATTTTTAAGGAAAATTATATATTTCATAATTCACCGACGGAAGCCAAAATACATTAATGAAATTAGTGTACTTGGCATACAAAATCAAAAGCTGTTTGTCGAAATATTACGATATATTTGCAGATAAAATAATAACAACAAGGGATTAAAGAGTGAATGATCCTTGCATAGTCCTCGTGGGTAGTGGCTAACACGTTTGTCCGGCAAGCAGGAGATGTGAGGTTCGATTCCTCTCCGTGGACATAATTTTAGTTTCATTAATCTATTACGTTGGAAATTCCAAGGAAAATTATGTATTTCATAATTCACCGACGGAAGCCAAAATATATTAATTATATAATTTAACATTTTTTAAACGTTCTGTGGACAATTAAAATGCAGTGCTATTGGGTGACTAAAACGTGTAGTTCGATGAATGCATTTGCATTTCTCAGAACAGCTACACCGTGTTTCTCTAAATTCTCACAAATTAATTTTCTGTCAACATTATTAGACCCAGAACAAAGCAAGGTTGTGAACAATATTACCATTAAAGTTTTGATCACAAAAGCAGTTTTGTTTTGTTCTAGGATAGTCAGTTTCTCTCAATGCCTTTTATTAAAATAGATGTAGATGTTATCAACTATAAATTATAAGGATTACGGTAATGAGAATAGGGTTGCTTATCAAATCTTCTGGAGTAATAGTTAGCCAATGCCATCAAGGAAAATAATGAAAACAACAACCATCATTGGGTGACGTCACACAAGGGTAATGCAGATACGCAAGAAATGCAAAATAAAGACAAAATAATATTAAAGCAGAAAATCTACGGTCTTAAAATCAAACTCTAGTTTCTTAGTGAAAATTGTATTGTATTCTTTCATTTAAATTAACAACAATTACGAAAGTGTCCGACTTGCTTACCGGAAGCTCAAAATCTAAATGTTGAGAAATATGCACATATGTCAACCTCTAATAATTTACGCAAAATTATGGTCAACGCCTATCTTAATTTCTATTCAACGTTAAAAATTCATTTTGAAAATTCTGTTTTTCGTTAAGATAGTTGATCTTTCATTGCTACTGAAAATTCAATCTATTTGACAAAAAAATAAACTACGTAGGCATAACCAGAAATTAATGCTAATTCAGCTCATGGTATTGGTGAAATCATTCCCAGCTAAAACAATGTAGCAGAGAAGCGCTAACACATAAACATGTTTCTGCCTACCCGGCGTCATCAGCGTGGTTCTGAGCACAATTTTCTGCTGTTTCAATTGCGTTTGCCTCTCGGCATCCTTTCCGTGGGTTTTTTGATACATCATGGTGAGCCTGAGGGATCATTTGCACGTATAGATGTCGCTGTGCCTAGGCACAACGCCCCCTTGCGTTTGGCAGCCCAGAAGCTGCCCGTTAGGTGGTGGATATCTACACTCCGGTTTGTCTTGCTACCCTCTGGGACGGCATGACTGTCTCTCTTAGCGATAGGTGTCGCCGAAAGACATATTCAGTGCTGTTTTGGAGATTAGCAGCATAAACCGAAAGGCAAACGCAATTGTAACAGCAGAAAATTATACTCAGAACCACGCTGATGACGCCGGGTAGGCAGAAACATGTTCGCCAGTTAGCGCTATTTTCTCTGCTACATTGTTTTTGCAGGGAATTATCCTACCAATACCAGCTATGAGCTATATTAGCATTTACTTTTGGTTATTGTTACTAGCATTCTTTCTACGTAAGCATGCTCATTGTATACTTAATAATAATAATAAACTGTAAACCTAATAAAAGCTACAATTTATTTCTAAATAATGTTTGCAAGATAAAATAATACCCAAAAAAGTATCGTACAATTTTCAAATGCTCTGCCTGCCCTTCCGGATAACTGAGAATTTTTTTCGAATCAAAAATACACCTGACAGACATACGTGCGTGATCTATTCGTTTGTCAAAGATAGAGTCGAATTAATGGATGTAGAGGATTTACTGGCGAAAGATTGCGTGTTCTCCCATCACTTAATTATTTCCTTTTATCCAACAGCATATTTTCTCAATATTAACGGCGAAACGTTACATTATCGGACATGAACACATGCTTCGTTCCTGAATGCTAGAAATTACACATAATAAATCAACTAATTGTCTCGGTCCGCTTACATGGAATCTCTCTGAATTAGAAGCATTTATTGCCATTATAATAGTTCTAAAAGTATTTTAACCTTATAATTTGTAAATATGAAAATAGGCAACCTTTGATAAGTAGTAAGTTGGATGTACGTTAAAATATTTTCTGTTAAGGGAGATTACAATTGTTTTCCTCTTTTGTTCGTCGTTTTGTTAATTTTCTGTAGAAATTGGTCAAAATATCAAATAGATTTGTATGTACTATATATAGGAAACATTAATATTGTATTATCTTCTAAAACCACACATATAGCAAAGTTCTTTATTTGAGATATTGTAATTTATTCGTGGTTGATGAAATTCTAATGTACTCGTAATTGTCTGTGTACAACATACAATATGAGGTATAACTTAATACTCAGAAACATATCTCCCACCAGAAGATATCGACAAGTGCTACATTATATTGGTAACAATATGATATTTCAGCTCGAATGTAGAAAACGATCTCGAACGAAACTCGCAAATGCCAAACAACTTGTTCATTTAGTTAATATTCTTCAGCAAAAAATTACGAATAGAATCAGATTTTTGTATAGGGTGAGTCGGGAGGAACAGACCAAACTCCAGAAGTGTGTTGTACACGTGAAAATAATGTAAAAAAAAACTCATATCTTCTTATCCGGTTTTCATTTGTTTTCAAGTTATAGCGTAATTACACAAAAACAAAATTTCATACATTAACATTTCTTTAATCATATCGTTTAACAGTTTATGCTTCGTCTACCCTAATTGCTTTATGTCTTTCTTTAATATCGGTTGCAGTATTTCTAATACGTCTAATTAGTCCCGAGTGCCGATTTCTACCTTGTAAACTTCATTTTTGAACTGGTCCCATAAGCGATAGTCTAGTGGTGTGAGGTCTGGAAATCTTGGAGACCAACTAATAGGACCAGCGCGATTAATACGAAGCTCTGGAAACCTATCGTCCAAATGTTGCTTGACCTGACGAGCGAAATGTGCAAGATGTTTGGAGGAACGTCCTCTAGTAGTCCTTGTAATTCATTTTGTAAAAAAATTAACTAGTGCTTTCTGGTGAGGCGATTCTCAAAAATGGAAGGGCCAATAATAACTATGGACCATATCACACCACATGCTTACTGAAAACTTGTGCTGAAAATTACTTTCGACTATTCTGTAAGATTTTCGTCTAACCATACATAAGTTTTTCGAGTATTATTAATGCCGTTACGGGTGAATGTTGTTTCACCCGTAAAAATTATGCGCGATACACGCTAAATATAATCTTGTGGAGTGCCCAATTCAGTACCAATTCTTCGTGAGCGTTGCATCTTCTTCTACTAAATCCAGACTATTTTCTACTTCTACTCAACCCTGTCGAGTAGCTCGTTCAGGTGTAATGTTAACATTCCGGTCTCGCACAGTTTGTTGCAAACTCTGATAAATATGCTTGTACCGGGATTTCTCTGATGTGGAAGCCGTTGATGATATTCTTCAACAGCAGTTGTGGCATTCCCGTTACAAAAATCATAAACATGTTTGCTGTTTGGTATATATTTTCCGTATTTAGGTTTCGGTTTCCTTTCATCGAATTAACGATGTATCAGATTTTTGGAAGTTTTGAACTGTAAGATGTCAAAGTGATATTTGGTCTTAATCACTAATTAATTTAATCGACAATTAAAGTTGTTTAGTCGTGACTAGTGATGTGATGATGAAAATTAAATTAGTGAAAGGGTAATATGCAAATCCGTGATTTGATAAATAACTAACTCTCAGTCATGCCAACTATTTTCAATGGTACACGCAGAGAAACGTTTACTTGTATCAAAGCTGCCCGCCTTAATTCAAGACGATTATTGTTTCAATTACCGCAATACAATAACTGTTTTAAATCAAAAGAAATATTTTCTTAGCGTTTCTTTCTCCGCTTAAGAGAAGCATGTACTTGTAATTAAATAATTGTATTTCTTTGTTTAAAACATTTGTTAACTTGATTCAAGAAAATCTTGCAGAAAATTTGAAGAAAGCGATTCCTACTATAAGTAAATGGGCATTATAGCACAAAACAATATTTTCTTAAGGATAGTAAATAGTTTTCTTAATTCCAGAAAACGCTTAGGTATTGTTCATAAATCAATAGTTTATTTTTCTTAAAATAAAGCATTTTTTACTTAGAATTCTTGAAATGCATATTATTTATATCCACATTATTAATTGTTTAAAACAGTACGACATATCCGTACATAATGCAGTAAATTATTCACATTGCTTGTTATCTACAGAATAATGTTCAAACAAAAGTGAACTTAATGTAGAAGTGCACATGAAAAATTGCCTAGAAATGACAACCAAGATAATGCTAATAAATAGCTCCTGGTATTGATGGAATCACTACCGGCAGAAACAATATGAGAAGAAAAAAGTATTAAAGATTCTTGCTTCTGGCCACATAGCCTCTACATCTCTCAGTTTATGCCACTAATCTTCAAAAACAGCGACTGAAGTATTTCCTGGCGCCACCTAGTGCCAGTAGTTATTGTCATGCCGTCCTAGATAGTAGCGACAAAACTGGAATACAGATAGCATAACTACTTACCCATACAATTATATTACCTTTAACGCACAACGTTTCATGAACATTTTCAAAACATACCGGTTAATGTAATATTTATTTTCTTTTTATTAGCGTTTACCACGTGTACTAATTTAACTATGGTTTTTTGAAATATATAATAAATAATAATAAAAAAAGGGATAAATGAACTTAAATATTAACTCATTAATTACGAAACTATATAAAAATAATCTTTATTTAATTATATTATTAAAGAAACAATTTAATTATATTGTTATATATGTATAACATATAAAAAACATTTACATTAGTTCATTCACTTGCTCCTAATTTTAATTATCAACTTTTTCTCCGTTATTGTAATTTTTCTTTTATTGCATATCCTTGTAGCTGGCCTGATGATGTGTTTTTTGAACACGAAACCGGTCGCCTAATTTCTTAATAGAACTTTGTGAGATCTGCACCATTTTTTCATTCCTACCTTTAATAAGAATATTTTCTTAACTGAAAACTAAATGATTTACTTAGAAGAAACATTTTTCTGTTTTGGATTTCCTTGATTTTCTAATCCTAAGACAATAAACGGGTACTCTAACACTGTGGCACTGGAATACTGAAACAGTTCACTAAAACCCTTACCACAACACTTAATTCGTACTGGACGCACGTTTCGATAGCCAAGCTGATGATGATAGCTTGGCTATCGAAACGTGCGTCCAGTACGAATTAAGTGTTGTGGTAAGGGTTTTAGTGAACTGTTTCAGTCCTAAGACAATATTTATTAAATCCAAATAAAATATCAAGAAAAGTACTTTCTTATATTATACATTTTTATAGTCTTGAAATAGAAATATTTTCTTGGATGGAGACTGATTTTTGCGAGAAAATCTATTTTCTTGATGCAAGAAACCATTTCTCTGCGTGTAGCTTCTCCCGTGTTGACATTTTGAAATTTAAAAAATTCCTAGGTAGGTATGGTATCCTAGGTAGGTATTATTTACAAGGGAACACCGGCAACCCGCACTTCTCGATTTCGATGAAATTGCATAGACTGAGAGAGTACCTTGGTATAACAACACCATTTTTTTCTTACCTAGCGTATCTCGCCGATTTGGGTGTACAGCCCCCTCCAAAGATTTTTATGTTTTTTTTATTTGAGTAAATGTCTCGGAAATTATTTTTCTTTTTAGAATATAATTTGAAGTATATTACATAGTCTAAAGGATGGCGCGAATTATTTTCAGGAAAAATTAATAACGGGGGACCGGGTACCCCATACCCCCATTTTTTTTTCCATTTTTATATTTTATTTTTTCGCAAATAGAGTCGGTTTTATGTATTAATAATAAAGATATTAAAAGACGATAATAAAACTCTACTTGTCATTGATTGACGTACATAGATAATTGTCGTTCTAAATACATTAATGAAAATAATAAATGAAAAATAATCCGATTGAGATGGATTAACTATAAGTGCTTACAGTAGATACCGACATACTAAAACTAGATTGCTTGTGTCACGTACACAGTTATCTGAAGCATATATAAGGCGGCCGTGTCAAATAATATGTCAGAAGTATTCTTTCGTGCAGTGTAAATTTGTAGTTTGGCATTATGGCAGCGATTAATGTAGTTAATGTGTTGAACATGTTACTTGCAACGTTTCAAGTAGCCAACATCGCAATAATTCCTTTGACGGCTGAAGAACTTGAGTTGCATGATGCGTTGAACGAGATGATTGTAAGTGCCTAACAAGAAAACATGTTCTCTTTTGCAGATGTCGCAGGATTGGAGTTTGAACGATTAGAAGAACCACATTAAGAATTTGTGGAAGATGCAGCAGAAGATGAAGAAGACAATTATGAAAATATTGCATGAAGGAGGCAGTGTTGTTGACCTAGATTACAAAATTAAAGCTGTTGGATACTGGAGAAGTGATAAAAGCAGGCGATGTTCTGTCGAAGGCGTGAAACAAAAATTCTAAAAGGACAAGTCGCTACGCCAATTATATAGATGGGAAGAAAGTGTTAACAGAGGCGGCGCATACGGATAAACTACGGTTTATTACAGAATACGTTCATACAAAATTTGAAAATAGTATAGACGATAGAACAATCATTCATGACATGGACCTTCGAAGCTGGGCTTTAGAAGCTAAAGAAGAAATTGGACACGACACGTTTAAAGCAGGACACCGGTGGATATGGCATTTCAAGAAAGTACATAATATTGTGTCACGCAAAATAACAAAATTTATTACTAGGTCGACTCGTGCTGGTATGGAAGACCTACGATTGTAAAGCAATAATTTTATTAAGGAAGTCAAACCCCATACCGCTAGTATTGGCAGAAGCAACGTATACAACGCCGATGAAAGTGGATTTAATCTAGAAATGTACTCCGGCCGTACTTTGGCAGTAAAGGGTGAGAAAACCGTTGAAGCTGTTGTGCAATCTTTGCACTCAACATCACATAGTTATACAATTTTACCGGCCATTTCTGCAGATGGACGTTACTTTTGCCATTATTTTTGGTATTAAAGGAATCTACGAATACGTTTGGACCTCGAGTTGCGCAATCATTGTTTAGACCAGTAAATGTGTATATTTCTTCTTCGACGTCTGGAAAGCTCACTTCTAATCATTTCAAAACCTGGCTAACAGATGTTTTCTTACCAAATATCGGACCAAAAGGTGTTCTCTTGATTGATTCTTGGAGTGGACATTGTGTTGTCGAACTTCAGAAATTGATGCCAAAAGATAAAACTGTTAACATTTTAAATATCCCTAAGAAAACAACAGCAATGGTACAACCTCTAGATGTGTTTGGTTTTAGATTATGGAAAAATTTTATTAGAACTTTTTCTGATACAGTGACTCTTATGAACTACGACATAGATTTGCATCAGAGAAATAGTATTATTAAGCTGTAATCGTTGACCCACAATCAGTTTTCTTCACCGAGAGTTTTCGATGTCTTCAAATACTCGTGGTATAAGAGTGGATACGTGGATGAAAGACCGGGATGCGTTAAAAATCCAGTACAGTTTTGTTTTGCTAAAGACACGGAGTCTACGCCCTTGTGTAGTGTTTGTGAAAAACCTGCTATTGTGCGTTGTTCGCGGTGCAAGCAAGACCTGTGTTTTGAACACTTACTACTGACTACCATTGCTGTAATCATTACGTAGCATAATTACTATATGTATAATGCTACCAGTCACAATTATAATTTCAATAATCACATCACAGTGTGTAGTGTATTGAATGTTTCATAAGCATTACACTTTCTTTTTTATTCTGCTCCACTGTTTTCCGAAAATGTGTTAGTTACAAACAAGTTAGTTATATGAATATTGCTCTATAGAATATGCCGAGCTGTAAATTTACACTGCACGAAAGAATGCTTCTCATACATTATTTTAAACGGCCACCTGTGGTAATTTCAATCACATTATATTATAGTATTTCTTAAAGCATGTATCGAAATAATAAATAATTTCTAAATAAATATATATTTATAACGACAATCAATGACAAGTAAAGTTTTATTATCTTTATTATTAACTGTTTCAATTTGACCACATACATATTCTACATAAAACCGAGTCTATTTGTGAAAAAATAAAATATAAAAATGTAGACAAAATGGGGGTATGGGGTACCCGGTCCCCCGTTATTAATTTTTCCCGAAAATAATTCACGCCATCCTTTAGACTATGTAATATACTTTATTTGTGTAAAATAAATAAAAAAAGGGGGCGGGGGGGGAGGTCCCCGGTCCCGCGTTATAAATTTTTTCCGAAAATAATTCGCGTCATCCTTTAGACTATATAATATACTTTATTTGTGAAAAATAAAGAAAAAAAAAATTAAAAAAGGGGGTACGGGGTAACCGGTTCCCCGTTATTAATTTTTCCAGAAAATAATTCGCGCCATCCTTTAGACTATCTAATATACTTTATTTGTGAAAAATAAAGAAAAAAAAAATAAAAAAAAGGGGTGGGGTCCCCGGTCCCGCGTTATAAATTTTTTCCGAAAATAATTCGCGTCATCTTTGGGACTATGTAATTTACTTCAAATTATATTTTAAAAAGAAAAAGATATCTGTTATAATTTCCGAGATATTTACACAAATAGAAAAAACAAAAATCTTTGGAGGGGGCTGTACCCCCAAATCGGGGAGATACGCTAGGTAAGAAAAAAATGGTGTTCTTATACCAAGGTACTCTTTCAGTCTGTGCAGTTTCATCGAAATCGAGAAGTGCGGGTTTCCGGTGTTCCCTTGTTAGTCATCAAGTAAATGCTAAAAATAATTGATTATTATAGGTAATCGATTATTAAAGTTTGCTTATAAACCTTTACCTTAAATCCAACGCAATCTATTTTTCTAAAATAATTAATAAATAAAGTGTTAATCCTGTATATTCTGGGCTACAGTATATTTCCATGCTCGTCCAGTAAATCAATAGCAATATTACTCTCTTGATAATCTCGGATTAACTTTTTTTGTGAATTACATCGTTTGTTAGAAATTCATAAACTCGTTACACTCGAGAATAGTCCGCGATAAATACAGAGAAAGTCAATTATAGCTTCCGAATTGCGCGTATAGGTACGTATATGGATGGTATGTGTATGTGTTGTTTTGCATTTTTAAAATTCCATTTCCGCGTACTAAATCTCGACATCAAATAAATACCACTGCTGTATGCATGTCTACGTATTATATGCCGCTACTAAAGTGCACGCTATCAAATAAAAGCAACCACGGAAAGGGAGAGGAAGGAGATTCTCTGACAATAAAATTGCGCTAACCATACGAATATGCATAGTATATACGCGCGTTGTTATGCGCATGTGTGCCAAGTGTACATGTATGCATATGAACGCCTATGCATTGCATGCAAGTTACATGAACGTGCGGACCGTATTCAGAAATGAGTGGGCACCCTGCTGTATTATTAAACCATGAAAACCCACGCAAGGGGCGTATTTTTAATTAAAAATTACTCCGCACCGTGCAGATATACCTATGTATAAGTTACACAGGCACGTCGATGTTTAGACCTAGGCAAAAATAATAAAGATCCTTACTGATTTGAGGCAATTTTAAATCAAAGGTACAGACATGTTTTCATTACCTGAATCTGACCGTCTTTCAATTTGAAAGTTTTTTTTTCAACCGAATTAATTTTGATATGATCGTGAAATTATGTGACTTTTCCTAAATTTAGTTTGGCAATACCCTCACAAAATTTTGAATATTTTGTTGAACTCTAAGCGGTGTTCTGGGAAATTTTACCCTTAAATGGCCGCCCCGATCAAATTGACCGGTACGTTAAAAAATGCATATAACTGCATCAACCGATCAGAGCTTGTTCCTATTTGTTAGTACCTGTTCGTACTTGTTTCCACATGTCAGCCTTGCCCTCGACAAAGAACCTGTTTCTACTCGTGCTCTTTTTAGTGTCGCACATGCGCAGATTTAATTTGGCGCATACGTACAAAATATTTTGCAAGTTTCAACCTGCACTATTGTGAACATATAGAAAGATCGGTAGTACTCTGAAAGTGCATTCGTCCTGTTTAGTTAGACTGAACAGTATGTGGTCCAGTAAAAGTCTCTTGGCTGCACAAGCTTTAGCGTATTTAGACGAACTGGAAAATCTTCCAACAGGAAATTTCGAGAATGATTCTAAATTAGTACGGACGGTGAAAACGAAATTCGTTCTCGAGTTATTGCGAGTGAGGAACAAAATAGTGATGAATCTGACACGGTTGCAGTGACTAGTGCTAGTTCCAGTGATAAGCAGTAAGTCTGTTCGTTCTAATCGCCAGCAAAAGAAACCAACAGAAAAAGGATTTTCCTTCAATCTTGGTGCAGTTTGCAAATCAAAAGACAATTCCCAATGGCAAGTAATTTCTGCGAGTCAGCCTATTGTAGGCTGAAAAACCCAACTCAACATATTTAGGGACAATTCAGAGTCAACAGGCTATGCAAAACAAAAAGTAACTGCAGAAAATGTGAGTAGTTTCTGGAAATTATTTATCGATGACTTGATGCTGAGACACATAAAACAATGCACCGAGGCTGAAGCCAGCAGTCCAATAACAACGAAGAAGACCCTCAGGAGGGCACATCGAATCAAAAATGCAACAAGAACTTACAGGCTGGATCAAAGACAGATAAGCAATCCCGTAAAAGACGTACATGTCAAGAAAAGAAATGTGAAAATAAAGCTTACGATAGATGTAAGAACTGTAACAAGAACATGTGTGGAAAATGTGGATTTAAAGTAACTTATTGCAAAAATTGTAACGATATTTAAAATACCAAGGTTAAGTTAGAAATTATTTTTATATTTTGTGAATAAATATACATTTTTTTTGCAAACAACTTATGTTAATTAATAAAAACAGTCGAAACAAAATTGAGTTTTAATCACCGGTCAGTTTGACCGAGGCGGCGGTTCGAGGTATGAGGAACTCTCGGCGGTTCTAATCCTTCTAAAGGAATTCTATATTAGATCGAAGAAGAGGTAACTTATCCTTTATTTGCTAGTGCGTTAATGTTGAATAAGCTCATTTGCGCAATGATATGATTTTCATAACATATTTAGAAGAAACGAATAGCTCAAGTTGCATTCAGCTAGATACACGGATATGTAAATAAATTTCCAATTGCAGATACACAATATATAGGGGAGTTTCTTGCAACATTTTAAATGCAAATGCGGTTAATTCAGTGAGAAATATACTCTTAACAATAATCTATTACAAGCAGCAATATTGTTGACGCATTGGCTTCATTATGGAGAAGTAATGGCCTTTACAAAACAGAAAGATGGCGGGTAACCACAATTGTTGTACAAAAACTCTTACAACATTGACAAGGAATCTCCGAAATCGATTTATTACTTTTGCTTCGTGACCTACGTTGTTACAGAGGTAAATCCGATTTGACAATCTGCGGTTACAATAATCATTATGTGTATCTCGAGAAATACCCAAATATATTTTATGGTCTTCAGAGAAAACAAAATGTCATCCATAAAATATTGTAAATTATTTAGAAATTATTGCTCCGGTCTAGAAATTAGAAAGCCATTTAAGTTATTGTAAGAATTAATATTTAGTATTGCCACCACCTCGCCACTTCTTATAATTTGTCCTTAATGAAGTCAAAATCTATTGCTGAGGACTTATTACCGGATTTTTGGCCTCCATATCCTTTGTATGTAAGAACTGTACAAGATTCTCAATGGAATTAAGAACTGTCGAATGTATAGGCGTTCTGCTGTAACCACTTTTCTACCAATTACGCTGAATATACGTTTGTGGCGTCATTTATGTAAATATGTAGTATGTAACTAGAAACCATTCCGATCATCATAGCGCCGCCGCCAAAATTACGATTCATAGTAATTTTTCTAGTTCGACAAAAATTACTTTCTTCCATTCTGCATCCCAAGGCATGTGTGTTTTTTTTTCAAAGTTTAGTTAAGTAACTCTGTATCATTTTTTTAATGGTGGTTTTGAATACTATTTTGTCTATTTGTATCACTTACTTGCTGACAAAATCTGTTGAATGCATCCTTTTGTTATCGGGTGTTTAAGACAACTAATTTGTCCAGAAGTCAATTCTCGAAAACCTGCAATTAATTACTCTCTGATTTCTGTATTATTTACTGCCTCGTGAATTTATTTGTTGTTTCTCAGTAACTGCAAAGTATAGTTCCTCCTACCTATTGACATAGAGTTGTTTCATTAACAACTCTACTCTTACCTAACTTATTTGTAGAGACGGGATTTTAGGCAAAATGCCTCTTTGTTTAGATTCAAGGCAAATTAAGAATATTACAAAATCTATATGTTTCTCGACAAATCAAAGCGATCTAGCTATGTTTTATTTTGCCTAGTTGCCTATTTGGACTTTTAACATCCTAAATCGTGGTTTTTCGCCTATTTTGTCCCAAAATCATATTTATTTGGTCTAAACGTTTTTTTTTTAAATTTTAAATAAATATGGTTTTTACACAGCTGCATCTTTCTCAAATGTAAATTTTAGTTTTACAGCTAAAATGCTATAAACTAATACAACGATGGGTTTTCCCGTCTATTGTGTGAGGGGCAAAGTTTGGATTTGCCTGCCGTAAAATGTATATTACTATCCTATTGAAGATATATCCTCAATTATCGGCTTATCGCTCTCGGGTTCATTTACCTGCACCCACGTTTTTATTTTACGGGAATCCCTATCGGCTTGTTTACGCCCTGTAATTTAAACCATATAAGCAAATTTCTTCTTCCTGTTAACGTGATTAATGAATACACGATGCCCATTCATAGTTTATACAATGGACATCTTGATATTGTTTAGATTTTATATTTATTCTCTTAATGTTTCTCTGGAGCGTATATGTGTGTGTTCCTATAACGAGGTGGACTATTGACGAATTAGTATATAGTGAAAGACATACTTTGAATTTTCATTTATATCGTAGCTTGCAACGAATATTTTTCGGTAGTTTTCCATCTACAGCAATGCCAAAATCCAAGGAATCACATAGCGATAAAGTTCAAAAATGGCTGAAGGCAATTGGAGGCACTACTGTCTTTCAGCTGAATCCAAGCATCAGTGAAGAGTTGTTTTGTAAAGCGTGCGGAAAAATGGTAAAGGACGTTTTTTGTTTTTCTTTCCTAACTTGCTTCAAAAATATTATTGTAGTTAACTTGCAAAAAGAAAAATCATTTAGAGCAACATGCTACTGCTCCTGGACATCAGGCAAATCTTAGGAAACCGTTGAGGAACCAAATGTTAATAGACACCAAAAATTCAAGAGAAATCGACGTTTTTAATCGAGATTTATGCGACGCTTTTATGTCTGCAAATATTCCTCTGGACAGATTAAACTATTCAAAACTGCGAAATTTTCTCACTAAATACTGCAACAAGAATGTGGCAAGCGTGAAAACCTTAAGAACAACATATGTAACAAAATGTTACAATGAGGTAATTAATATAATAAATAATAATTTAAAAATGTATTTTCATATTTGAGTGTCATTAAGATTTTGTTTACACCTATAATATTTTTATTAATTTTTTAAGACTATTAATACTATTCGCGAAGAATTTGTTAACAACGATATTTGGATATCTATAGATGAGACGACTGACTCTAAAGGTCGTATTATGGCAAATATGATTGTGGGTAAGCTTTGTTCTGAAACACCAGGAAAACCGTATTTACTGGCTACAAAGCAACTTGAAAGAACAAATTGCAATACAATGGCAAGATTCGTGAACAAAGCTTTAGGTAAGATATATTATGCAAGAAACTTACTTTAATGATATTGTAAATTTAATGCTAGATATTTAAGTTAAAGGCAACTCTCGTATTTTAGGTATTTTGTAGCCAACAGATGGAATTAAGTACGAAAAAGTCAAGCTTTTAGTCACGGATGGTGCTTCTTATATGCTCAAATATGGTACAATTTTTTTATAAAAATCTTAATCATTTAACATGTTTTGCACATGGACTCAATTTGGTGTGTGAATGTCTAAGAAATCAATATGCTAATGTTAATGGTTTAATTTCAAATACCAAGAGAGTCTTTTTAAGAGCTCCACTGCGTGTGGCAGTGTATAAAGGAAATCTGCCAGATCTCCCTTTGCCTCCCGAACCTGTCTTAACACGTTGGGAACTTGGTTAGAGGCGGTAGTTTTTATGCTAATAATTTCGAAGCAATAAAATCAGTAAATACTTTTTTAGCAAAATTTTTAAATAAGATTGTTTTTATTTAACGCTTTATGTTTTAGGTTGTAATATCGTTTGACAAAGATTCAGCTAACTGTATTGAGCAAGCGCAAGAATACTTTTCCAATCAAAATGTCAAAAACGATCTTTTATACATCAAGTCGCATTATAAATTTCTCATTGATAACATCAAAAGATTAGAAACATTCGGCCTTCCTCTTACAGATTCTGTTGCAGTAATTAATAATGCCAAAGCAGCTCTCAAGAATGCCCCAGGAAAAGTTGGCAAAATAATTTTGTCAAAGTTTAGCCAAGTGATTTCGAAAAATCCAGGTTTCAAAACGGTTAAAGAGTTTGCTGAGCTGCTCAGTGGCGAAGCAGTTGAAGCTACCGCTCATACTACAGCTGACTGGTCCATATTTATGTTTTGTCCTACAACCTCGTGTGACGTAGAACGTTCATTTTCTTTGTACAGACTGCTGTTTTCCGACCGAAGAACAAATTTTACTAACGACAACTTGGAAAAACATCTTGTGTGCTACGCAAACGCCAAATTTGAGGACATGTTACACGGCGATTAATTAATTTATTGATTATTTTAAACCAAATGAATCTACATATTTTAGTTATTAGTTAAAATTTGTATGTTTTATTTCTTTTTATGGCTGAAATGTACCTAAAATTACATTAAATATCCTCTTCTTATTCATGTTTTTTAAAAATAAAATGATTTTTGTGTTTACCGTTTTTTTTAAGTATTTGCCTAACATGCCTAAATCACAGTTTTTCGTCCTAAATACATAGTTTTTAAGGCCTAAAAAAGGGCCTTTTTAGCTGTTTTTTACGTCCTAAAATCCCGTCTCTACTTATTTGCTACTATCATTACCCTACAGAGCTTCAAGCAATCACAGATATCTATACAATATTAAAAACCCATTAAGAGTATGTTTGAACTTCTAGTGCTCAGGTCTTTTAGATTTTCTTGAGTTTACAAATGAGCGAAATTCCAAAGTGGGACTAATTCATTTCGTAAAGTCTGGTGATCGTAAACATGAAATTACCTTTAGTATCAAATATAGAACGAATAAGATTAAGCACGCAGATAATACTTCAACCTAGTTGTTTGAAATCCATAAAATGAAGTGAAACTTACATAGTATTTTAGGAAACGTTTGCAGAATGAACATAGCTGACCCGCTTCAATGCAAACTTGTTAATTTAATTTCCTTCCCGCTCATAATTCATAAATTTGCACGTTTGCATTTCCCCACAGTCATTGTCTGTTTTTAATACGTAAGTTTAAATTTAGCTTTAACGAAACTCCTGAAATATATATGTGACACCTAATTATTGCCCGACCATAACGATATTCCCCCGACTGGAATACTAAACGAGACTTCTGGCTTTATAATATGAAATATTGAGCACAAATTTTACGACCATAAAAGATATTGCCCCGAGGATATACAGGAGGTTATAAAATAATTTATAAGTAAAATAATCTGGAGCGTTAATTGCGTTTTATACGGCCCCAAATTTAATACGAGAACTAGACGCAAGTGCATACTTCAGAGGGCGCTTTAGTAAAGCAGAATATGTTCTTGTAACCGAAGCTTTTTACTCTGTTTTGTAACTGTATGTCTATGTATACATCGTGGTCATATGGCGAAACTCGTCATGTCATGCAAATCCTAGGCAGTTCTTGAAACATCGGCGTAATTGTCTTACATTTGTGTATCAATGATCGCAAACTGTGCAACTTATGCACCACTGAGAAAACAATTAAGCTTCGAGAGGAAAAATATTGTGAAGGCCAGAAGCGCCAGACAGAAGGTATGGCGTCAACTTCGAAGGAACGTTTGCCATTGTTTGTTCACTGTTACGGTATATCCTGAGATGTTATTACTTCTCATATTATAAAAGTGTATTTTTTGCTTACATTTTAAAATGTAGTAATTTTAGTTAAAATGAATTACGAAGCAAAGACAGATGCTTCAGCCGCATTAAGTTTGATTTTCACTTCTTTAATAAGCTTTGCTTCATTCTCAAAATATTACATATTACATTATAAAAAACTGTGAGTTTTGACCCTGCATCTTTTACTTACAAGTATACCAACCTATAAAGCAACAACTAAAGCTCAAATAGGTATTAACCTTTGAGAGAACGATTTTACTGAACGTTAAGCTAATGCTAATCGAAATGTTTTCCCCTATCAAACGCACAACAGCGCAAGCAACCGTCGATAACCTAACGAAAACCGCTTAAATTCCAAGTCACACGTAAATACAATCCAGAACAAAGGGAACTGTTTAAAACAAGACAGAGGTGAATTAAACGAAGCATCGCTATCTATTGTGTAATAGATGTGGGATATCTATTCTACTTCCGAAATGTCCGCTGACCAGGAGCTGTATTTCACAGATATTGCCGGAGTTATGTTGTTAAAATTCGAATCTTCTCGGATGTCGAGACTCAACCCCATCGTAGGATAGCCCTTTTCAAACAACCCTCTCCTACTACGTCCACTTTAGATACCGCTGCTGCGGCGCATCCCTTCGCTAAAACCACCACGATTTAATTACAGATACATTAGCGTTGCTAGTAATCACTTCAGAGCTTCACCTGACATTTCCAGGCGGTAATATTCTGAACCAGTCTAAACCGTAATGCCTATGTACATATATACGTAGATGCTAGTTTGTGCCTTATGACTCGTTTGCATTTGCGACGAGAGAGCAACGGTTACATTTTGAAAACGATCCCCGTTAACTTTTTAGGCTGGCTGCTATTTCGACATGAAATTAAAGGTTAAATTACAAATGCGTACAAAAATAAGTACTACCAGAATATCATCATACCCATTTACCAAATTCATAAGTTTTGTCATATTCGCAATTAATTGAAGAAAATTGTAATTTCATAATTTGAAAAGTTAGTTATGCATAGAATTAATGATATTAATTAATGTCACTATAACGCATATATTTGTATTGCTGAAGGGATTAACATGGATGCGATACATGTTTTTTATAGATATGTGGTGAATTCGGGAGTACCAGCTTGGTACTCTTCCGATAGTTTAAATAAATAAACTACAAAGAATAGTGTTACGAATAATCCAAAAACTAGCCTTTTTACTTTGACGCTTAAAGCCCTACATCAACGCGCCATATATAATGACGCTACTTTCTGTGAAATGATCCGATATCATAAAAGTTGCATTTTGAAATAAATTTAACTTAATATGCAACACTTGACATTATTTTTGAATACAACTTACTTCTAAACACGTTTTGTTTCTCTAACTCCTGGTGCTAAAAGCCCTCGATTGTCTAAGCGTCTTTTCGCTCTGATACCATTTATTAATTTTCTATTTAAGGACGATGATACCATTTATTAATTTTCTAATTAAGGATGACTACGATATGCTTTCTATTTTTAAATATTTATTGTTCTTACAAAAAAACTATATAATTTAATTTTTATATGTGTGATTTCAAATTATCGACTGTAATATTCTGCTAGGGTTTACTGTCTAACGTCACTCGAACTATCACCCCTGCGTACTTGTAACCTTGAAATATGCACGGTAGCTAGTTAACTTGCTAACCCGTTAACTAGCAAAACTTAATTTGAGAAATTATTAGCAAGACCAAATACAATTATTCTGAATGTACTTAGTGAAAGAAGCTATCTTAAATTTGAGAATTGCGGATCGAATGAACCTAGAGCGAAGAAGGGTTATGTTCTCGCTTCTCGGATATATATTTACCGATTAAAACCCCGGGGATAGAGGTAGAATCCCACAAGAGGGCACTTGGTTATACAGATTTGGCAGATGAAATATGCGACAACCGCATTCCGTATGTGGAATAAAGAGGCTCGTTGTGTTATATATTATATTGTATAATATTATACAATATTAGTGAGGCGATAAATAAAAAATTGTTTCATACTAACTTGCATTGTTTCCCAATAGCTATGATATGTTTTCGAAATGCCACGGCGGCCATTTTGGAAATGAAGAAATTTCATTTCTCGACAGTTGTGTTCAGTATAGTCTAGCATTTCATCATGGCGAGATACACGCTTCAAGAACGTCTCATTATTATTCAAAAGTTTTATCAAAATAATCGATCTTTTGTCCAAACCAGTCGCTCGTTACGTGAAAATTTTGGAAGAAATAATCTTCCTACGGTGCTTGCAATTCGTCGAATCGTGAAATTAATGCGGATTTATTCCATAAAGTAACTGAAAACTGGGTTCATCGAATTCGCTCCTGCATTCGTAGTCGCGGACGATATTTGAGTGATGTGTTGTTTAAAACATAGATGCTATCGATGAAACTTTCAAATAAAAAAAAATTTTGATTGACTTTTTTTTTCTGTGTTTTATTTACATTTAAAAACATATCATTCTTATTGGGAAACCCTTTATTTTGAATAGAATTTTACAAAAAGGTAAAATGATTTTGAATTCAAGTCAGATGCGAAGCGATGGAGTGGGAGGCTAGTCACACAAACGAATGCGTTATATTTATGTAAATATTTTTTTCTGGCATATACATACACGATTCACGCGGAAATTCTGCAGAATCTGTATAAGGCGACGGAAGAGCGTCACTCTGGCAGTTGTTTTATAAACGCCCGGCTGAACTGCGTTAATCGTGGCGCTAATCGTAGCGATTCTAATACTGGTATTTTTAACATTACAATTCATAATTCAAGAAACGAAGCAACTACAATTAATAGTGACAGTAACAGTGCTATTGTGGATTAAATAAACAATAACCTGAAGCATACGGGAACATGTTGTTTTTCAATTTCGATGGTCATGCACATACATTTCAGAACATCAAATGTCACCGGTCAATAAATTAACTACCTTTATACATTTATGAAATGGTACTACTTTCGAAAAAGTTATAAACATTTGTGTTAGTATTGCACTCATGTTCTGTCAGCTAAAGTTTGTTGTGGATTTGGAAGCGGTATAGAAATTTAATTGCCTTGTGAAAGGAATATCACTAAAAAGGAACGGATGAATTGCGTTGTCTTTTATAATTAATAAACAAACCTCCTATGTTAAACGTCGAACAGTGGCTATACTGCCAAACACGAGTCCAGAATGTTGACCATGAAGGGACCTTTATAACCAACACTGTAAAAATACGAATAACAGCTAATATGCCTTTCATTATACTGGACGCTTATTGTCGGCTACAGAAGAATGATCTAGAACAGGATTGAGAGAGGGGACGAAATGAAAACAACAAAGGTCTTATACTGGAAAACAACTTCCATATCAACTTCAATAAAGATGGAGCTTCCTCTTAGCAGGGTAGATATCAGAATACTGGGTGGAATTATTCACACGTACTGCGACTGTAATTTCTTTTGCTTGCTTAATAAACCTAGAGTACCTATAAATTAAAAAAAAATATGTTGTTAATTTACGTTTCCATATTAAAAAACTTAGGAATATGACTTTGCTTAATTGGGTAACCTTTACTATACTCTTGGTTTCCGGGTTGGAACCGCGTCGTTGTCGTATCTTTGGCCGACGATTCATCCACACTCTTATCGGTTTATACAGGGCTTGTTTTGGGTCAATGGACCGGAAATGCTACATGTCGGTGAAGCGGAAATGTTATGCGTCGATGAAGCAGAAATGTTATGCGTCGATGAAGCGGAAATGTTACGCGTTGATGAAGCGGAAATGATATGCGTCGATGAAGCGGAAATGTTATGCGTCGATGAAGCGGAAATGTTACGCGTTGGTGAAGCGGAAATGATATGCGTCGATGAAGCGGAAATGTTATGCGTCGATGAAGCGGAAATGTTATGAGTCGATGAAGCGGAAATATTATGCATCAAAGAAGCGGAAATGTTATGCATCGATGACCCGTGGCGGTTGCTAGGAGGTTTAATCAGCTGGGATTTCCACGTGTGATGTAAGGGGTAACCATCTTCGCGATTTAAATTGTTGGAATGTTTGAAAATCTCTATTGATTCCCGGATTTTTCTACCATAATAGTGAGGATTGCGATATAAGATGCGGGTAGAGTTAAATTGGATTTGGTGGACAGTTTCAAGTCTATCCTCAGCCAGGGCGGACCCAGCTACACGCAACAATCGCGTATGACGCTCGTGCTCAGTAACATGAGTGCTGACTGATCGCTTTGTTTCACCGACGTACACACTACCACACGATCATGGAATCTGGTAGGAACCAGGGGTTTCCAGATGATTGCGGTCTTTGATGGGAAAGTAGTCTGAGAGCTTGAAATTGGGTTTGAAGATGGTTTTTATGTTGTTCCTGAAGAGAATCTTGCTGATGTGATCGGTGACACATGAATGTAGGGTAGATACGCTTGCTTATGGAAATTAGGGTTAGATGAGGGGAGTCGCTGTGGAGGAGGGTTGGCGTAGCGGTTAATGGTAGTTTGAATATCTTTCCTGAAATAGTTATTGTAGGTCAAAGTTTCAGTGATGTGGTTCAGTTCTTGAGGAAGCGAATTGGTTTTAGATATGGAAATGGCCCTTTGGATAAGAGAATTGATAACACCGCGTTTTTTGGGCTGAATGATGGTGTGAGAGGCCATTAAGATATCTATCCGTGTGTGTGGGTTTTCAGTACATGGAATGTCCCAGTACACTGTTACGACGCCGGTGTACGAGAACATCTAGGAAAGAAAGGCAAAAACGATAGGAAATTGTTTAAAAATTTGTGTCCGTGGGGCTAGATGACAAAGGTGTTATCAACGTACCTTTACCAACACTGGCTTGGTTGCCTTCCTTCCACTCGTTGCATTCGTGTTACCGAGCACAAGCGTTGTACGCGGTTGTTGCGTGTAGGCGGGTACGCACTGGCTAAGCATAAATTTGAAACTGGCCACCAAATTCAATTTAACTCTATCCGCATCTTACTTCGCAATCCTCACGGTTATGATAGAAAAACCCGCGAATCAATAGAGATTTTCAAACATCCCAACAATTTAAATCGCGAAGATGGCTACTCCTTACATCGCACATGAAAATCCCAGCTGATTAAACCTCCTAGCAACCGCCACGCGTCATCGATGCGTAACATTTCCATTACATCGACGCATAATATTTCTGCCTCATCGACACGTAACATTTCTGCTCCATTGACTCAAAACAACCCCTATATAAACCCCTGCGGAACAAATAAATCCCCAGTCAGGGTGCAGTACAGCCCTGAAAATGTCCCATAAAAGTGTGGACGAAACGTCAGCCAAAGCTACGACAACGACGCGGTTCCCACCCGGAAACCAAGAGTATAGTATTATTGACGACCGCGGAAGCCTACGGACCAAATTGGGTAATCTTTACATTTAACACAAAATACCGCTTGATACTCTGAAAAGAAATAAATTCGTGTTAAAATCTTAACATTATTTTGGTTTGTGTTAGATAAATAATGAAGGCAATTAGACCATAACATAACCATAATAACGTAATAACAAGAATATTCGAAACAGGCTCCTTATTCTAGTCCCAATTTAGCATTTTACGAACCTCGGTAATTTGAATTTTCGAATTAATAATTCCTGTTTCATTTGCAAGGGCTACTATGGACCGCGATTACAGTGATATTATTATTGCCGCTGTGGAGTTGCCCGAATGGCTAGTTGAGGAGATTTCACAGCGAGGGTGGATTTGTTTCTGGCTTCCTATTCAAAATAATCCGTCAATAATTTATCGTTGTACGCGTTATTAAGTTGGTGGGCGTTTTATCTATCATGTTATAGGAAGGTTAGTTTCGCATATTCCAACATATTTACGACGCTATGTTCATGTAATGTTTACATAATGATAGGGACAGCCGCTTGTTATAAGTTAGAAATGTTGGAAGGTATTAAGTGTTAGTATTTGTTTGGAGAAGAATGTAATGATGCAATTAATAATGTAGTTAATTCTGAAATGCGTTAAAAACGATGTGACTATACAAATTGAATCATTTAACTTGAAGCACCTGTATATTCCAAAAAATACATATCAGAAAAAAATATGTCCAATAACAATCACTTCATGATATTTTAAGTTATCCTTGACCACGGTTTCAAGTTGATTTTATAATCAACTTTGTCTTCTTTCAAAAACAAAAGGAAAACATACCAACGAAGTCTTAGCCTATTGAATAAAAGGGGTAACTTATACTTATTACACCAACTGATCAATAACCTTAACTCGTCATCAGTCACGACACAGCAGTAAAAGCAACTTTGTCGTACAGAAAAAATCCATAGGTTTCTACTTTTTCCGTATAAATAGGAAAAAGGAAGTAAATACAAAAGATTTTTGTTTCCCCAATTTATTTTTAATAACTCTTTTGGATGATCATTTTTTGGAGAATGACTTTTATTACTATCCTTTAGCACATGATTTCTATTTTTGAAAATTTTTGCATGGAATAATAATCAAGTGAATCCATTAACTGTCATAGTCATTCGATTGTCAAATTCGGTTTGGCCTTTTACTAAGTTTAGACTGATAGCTGCTCTGCCCACTATTTAAGAATTGCCCGCATGATATTGGATAAGGACTATCCTGTGCACTAGGTTGGTAGGATTGGTTCAGATGCCTAGAGTACCTTTAAAAATAGCGTGTATTCGAATGTTCTATTTTCTACGGGAAACATGACGGAGAACGGATTAGAAATCTTTCGCCAAGAGAATCTGTATGAGGGATGATTTGATGTTGAATGACTGTGTAGTGTAGTGTAGTACAAAAATCTTGGTGGTTTTGCTATTGTGTAGTTGGTAACATAAAGTAAGCCATGGCGTGCTTGTCATTAACTAACTTGCTGATGGTGCTGATGGTCGGAGTTTAGACTTTTCAGCATTTTAATCAAGCTTAGCGCTCATCACAGTTATCCAACAACGAATCCTTCACCATACAAATACAAAGGATATTAGTTTTGCCAGCTTTCAATTGCCGTTAACTTTAAATTCACACATTGACTGAATTTTTAGGTAAAAATTATGGAATAAAATTCGTAATTTCTTTAAGAGACTGATTTGAAAAAACAGCTCGGAGATGTCAATTTTTAATTTAATTTAGCATCTGTTAGGTATAACATTGTTGTTCTCTCTTTCTTAGTTCCGAAGTGGTGACGTCAGGATCAATTTTCTTAAATAGGACACCCATATTTGGGAACAAATATAGAGAAATCCTTGTTTTATGCGTGTAGCAATATCCCATTAAGGAGGTCTGAGGTGAATAGTTTTTGCACTATGAGGCTCAAAACATCACGCACAAATTGCACAAAAATTACAAAAACATTGTAACGCTTTAAAACATCAATATAAATCTGATAATAAGTTTTTACTCGCATCAAAAAAGCTGCACAAAAATACCATCAAAACAATTTATCCGTTTCATGAGTTCATATTGTTTTTCTACTCAAAATAGTTCGCCGTTTGTCAGAGAAACAAAGAATCGAAATTTTAAATATGATTAGATGATTAGAAATGGCGACAAAATCAAATCGCAACGCGAAGTTGTGGCATTTTTCATTGCTAAATATCCTGACAACAATCCAATAACGCAGTCAGCAATATTTTGGCGAAATTTGAAGAAAGCGGACATGTTCATGAAAGTGGTGATACATGACGTCCTGCAGTCTACTACTCTTGCTAAAACTGGGCTGATGACTATCAAGATCTTTAATCTCTTTATATACAGTTTAAGCTCTCCCTGCTCAAATTCTGCTTTGTTAAATGCTACCTATTGGATGCTTATGATGCAGGAAGAATGCCCTCCACATGGAGATGCGATCAGAAATCTGGGTTACTCTATACTTAGGCGAAGGATGATCCTGTGGCACCACCAGTATTTGCGCCAGCAGCGATATAGGAGAACAATTCGCGGAGGTGTTGCTGTAAAAGGGTAATCTGGAGATCCCCGCGTAATTGGGCGTTTCTGGCATACCAAGGTGCATTTACGACTGTCCTAAAGATTTTATTCTGTAGGATCTCCACTTTATGAAAATTACTCGCCACGGCTGTCAACCAGGAGAGAGCATTGTAGTAAGTTAGAATCAGTCTCAAACACGTTGTATAAATTAATTTCTTTGTTGTCATATCGAGTATGGAATTTCGAACCAACAGAGCTGCCAGCCCGTTCCTGACGCGAAAGAATTTACCCCTCACACAATTCACATGCAGTCGCTACGTCAGACGCTGATCGAGTCCCAAATACCAAGCTAAGGAAGTCCATTGTAGAGCCTCTACTCAGTGAACCTCGGGTCAATGAAAACAAACAGTTGGATGTACTCTTAGGGGTACGAAATAATCTACACATATCAAGTCGTCGAATTGCAGAAAATTCCCATATTTTTCAGGGAACGGTTTTGAATATTTTGATTTTTTATATATTAGCAAACTAACTGGATTTATTAAATAAGATTTTCTACAGTGACGAATCGACTTTTTCATTACATGGAGAAGTGCATAGGCACAATTGTATATGTTGGGCCGAAAGAAATCGTCACTGGATGCAAAAGTGCCATACATAACGTCCACAGACATTGAATGTATAGGCAAGTCTTATCAAAGAGCATATTTTGGGACCATATTTCTTCAATGGTTCATTGAATGGTGAGATATACCTACAGTTTCTTCGTGCCGACTTTATACCTAGCCTTGCTGCGTTATTTCCAAATGAAGAAGACCCAGCTATTCCTAATGCATCTCTTTGGTATCAGCAGGATGGTGCTCCACCGCATATGCTCGACCTATCGCTGGATAGGTAAACGTGGCACTGCAGGTGCGATCGCGCGATCGCCCGATCTAACTCCATTACATTTCTTTCTTTGAGGGTATCTAAAGTAATGAGTATACATCGAGCGACCTAGGACACTCGAAGAATTACAAACGCGCATAACTTACAAGAATATCATAACCGTCTTTATTTTTGCCAAGAAGCGTATGGATGACAGTTCAAACACCCATTTTGATAGTAGGTAGTTGGTAAGTTTGTGAGTTGATTTCTTTCTTCTATATTAATCGCCATTTTGGAATTTTGGGGCCCCATTACATACAAACAGCTTACTCTAGCCCCTTAGACAATGGACTTTTTATCCTTGATGCAAAAATATGAGATTCCATTTAGACAAATTGATGATGACGTAATTACTTCGACAGCGATGGAGGAAGGAGCTCATGTTTATGTGAAAAGGGTACCAAACAATATATAAAAATTGACCTGTCCGAGGATTTTTCGCAAATATAAATTGTTAAGAAAATATGAATTTTACTCCATAATTTTTACGCTCACTGTATATTTCAGAGTCCTCTCTCAATAAGATCTAAAAAATAACTAGAAAACTCAGAATATGAAAATAACAAGCCCACAATTGTTTTATCTCGGCTGCAATCCTCACAATTACCCTTCTTGGTGTTTTACCGTTGTATAGCCTATCTATCTGCTTTTCAGAATTCACAACGGTTTAGAAGTTGGTGGTCAGTTGATTTGCTTTAATTTACTTTAAAATGCTGGTTTATTTACTGAAAATATATTGTTTGGTTCTTAGTTTAATTAGCTTTTATAAGAATAAACAATAAGATCATATCGCTTCATAAAATCAACCGTGAAAATTAACGAAGTTGATAAGGAAAAAACAAATGTTCCTTATCTTATCTCTAATAATTACATTCGTAATAAAAAAATATCTTAAGTATAAATTACTACCATTCCAAAAGGAAAAATATCGGCTGACTAACTAAATAAAAATGTCGAGGTTAGCTTATGTCATCATTATGTTTTCGACATCAAAGAATTTTTATTTAGCACATTTTCTCTAAAATGCATCGTTTTCGAAGTATACAGATACAATAACAGATACCACAAAAACTGGGTTTTCACTACCTACCCACCATATACAGACACGTTTTGCCGTCTACGGCTCTTCAGTGGCTTTGTGGGAGGTAATAGTCGTTAACATGTGCACATGAGAAATATCTAATTAAGATATTTTCATACAAAACTTGTGAAGAGAATACCTTAATTGGATATTTCTCATGCGAACATATTAGGTTTGTTTCTGCAGCGATTTGAAATCGTTAGAGCATGCGCATTACAAAAATAGTGTTTGTGCAGTTAAAACGCCAAACTCTGACTACTAGTTTGATGTAATTTGGTGTTCGTGCAGATCTCCAAATTAATTCCTAACCGTTTGCTGATAGTTGCTCCAGTTTGAAGATTATCGTCCAGTGATCCATCAGACGCCTGCGCATTGATATATTGTGAAGTGAAAAGTTGTGTTATAGGTTTTCTTGTATATGTTCACACTTTACACGTGTTTTATTCATGTCTGTGGTTTTGTTAGGATTTAACACTTCCTTTAAGGCTGTAATAAATTTGTAATTCTGTCTAAACATTTCGCGTTTATTTCTGTTTTCGCTTACCTCTTTTTGTAATATTTGAATGTAAGATAAATCTATTGTTTTCATCTGCATATTTGAGTTTTTTTTCTCTCTTATGTCTATTAAATACGCTTGTAACTTACACATCGCCTGATAATTGTAAAAAAACCGTTCGTGTAGTTAAATTGTTAAATCAGTTTCAAATCAGTTTTAGTTTGCGCATGCGTAGATTAATCCAAATTAATCTCTGATCAAACTATCACAAATCGGCTGCAGAAACAAACCTATTAACAACCATTTTGATAGTGTACGTGTATGTATTTTTAAAAAAAGGAAATGTTTCTTCCTTTTTTCTTAATTAGTTCTTTAAGTTCAAATAAGTTGCGCACTGCTCCAGAGCATTATTGTATAGTATATGAACACTGGGACATAAATGTGTTCTATGTAAACACCTATATACATACCTTCGCAACAACGTTAGGAACGTGTTGCAAACGACAGGGTCCCAGCAGCGCATCTGGATAAATATAGGTGCACCATTGTTAATAGCGGCGGTAAGTCATAGAATGAGATTATGTGAAATCTATACAATGAAACAATGCGGATAGAGATACACATCGAACGTTAGCGGTTGTGGCTAGGCCAATTGCAATTTACAATGAATTCAAATCCTCAATAGTGTTGCCATCAGGACCGAATTAATGTAGTTGTAGTAGCGGGCCACTGTCAAATACCTGTTTTAACCCTTCGGACGTCAGATTGGGTGTGTAATGAACGCGTGTGCATGTGCTATACCGAACTGTTTCATTAACCGTGGAGAGACTGCCAGGAGTTTAGTGGGAATATGCATTATTCAATAGCCTCTACCGCCGTTAACTGTTATCGACTGCTATTAATTATTTAATCCGCAACGGCACACTAGATAGTAATGTTAGCCAATACGTATGAGCGAGAGACGAACTGACTTGCCAGACCGTTATTAGACTACATCAGATGTAGTAAACCCTTTATACCTGGCGGGGTTTTGTTTCGGAGATCAGGTAGGTGTTCAGGACATGATCGATTGATACCTATTGATGTGTCATAGCGGAAGATTAGGCACACGTCTTCTGCATATTATTATAACAAACTATCAATACGTACATTGGTAGATACAATCAGTCATAAAAGTCTCAATGCATACTTTAAATGTAACAGGATTGTAGTAGATGTAAAAATCACACGCCACAAAACTCAACATACACTTGTAGCTGTTCTGGAAATTTGTTTTTATAAGATGATAGTTGTATAGAAAGCAAAATATTTGTTTTGATATTTAGTTTTCTCTTCACTCTCGAGATGAAAACACATCCCAAATATAAACAGAAAACAGTAAGCTCAAAATGGCATCTAGAAAAGAAATTTCTTTTTATATACGAAATTAAATCATAAAATTACTAACAGAAAAATATCTTATAATGACATTTCAAACCTTGTAGCCAAAAGCCGTGTAACAATTCAAACTATTGTTAGACATTTTAAATCCACTGCTAGCATTACAAAACAGCGTCGATCTGGTCCACCAAGAAAATTAACAAATCGTGATACGCGAGATGCAATAAAATTTGTGAAAAAGGATCTTGAAATAAGTGCGCCTAAATTGGCTACAGAACTTACACAATTAATAAATGTAATTGTTAATTCTGAGACAATACGCAGAATCTTAACAAATGATAGCAGGCATAGTAACAGGCAAAGCGACTAGACTGTGCTAAACAATATACTGAAAAGGGAATAAATTTTGGAATGCTGCGCTCTTTACAAATACGTGTCAGTATAATGCTTTTGGGTCTGCCGGTAGAGTTTGACGGAAAGTTAATGAGGAGGTGAAAATGGAAAACTTGATTGCTGCTGTGAAACATGTAGGAGACAGTGTTTTGGCATCAGGGTCAATGGCGGCGAATAGGGTTGGAAGTTTGACTTTTATTGAAGAAAATAGATCGATTTAGATATTTGGATATACTGCCCGGTAATTTTTTATCGTCCGTGGTGCATCTAGGAAATGAATCGATTGTCCAAAAAGAGAAGGCACACGACGATTATTGTCAAGGAATCGTTAGAACAAAACGTTCTCAAATAATCCACCACACCAGTCGCTGGATTTAAGTGCAATTGAACGCATTTATTAATATTAATAGGGATACTAATAGTAACACTAGGAATAGGGGCAGGAGTATTATTAACAAAAACAAAAATACAAATAAAGAAAGAGGTAGGGATAACATCGAGGAGCACAAAAATTATATTAACACTGAACAACTAGACATGCTTAATAAAATAAATAAAAACAATAAAGAGAAAAATAGCAATTCAGAAACTGATAATGGAATAAATAAAGAAGTAAACTTAAATGTTGAAGAAACATAGCAGACAACAAGAGTTGGAAATATGTATTGGGAACATAAACATGCTAACAGGGAAAGGGGTAGAAACAACGAAAGAAATGGAAAGTAATAACATAAGGATAGGATTAAAGGAAACAAAGAAAAAAAAAGAAAAGGAAGTACATAAATGACAAATAAACATATATTATTCAGGAGTACAACAAGAACAGAGAGCAACGAAGGGATAGGAATAATAATTACAGAACAAATAGACAACAAAGTAACCAAATTTAAAGCAGTCAACTCAAGAACAATGACAACTTCTTAGAAATAAAAGGATCAGAAGTTGCAAATTACATCCAGATAATGAGAATGAGATGAAGCAAGAGAAGAAAATGAAACAATACTAATAATAGTCGGAGATTGGAATAGTAGAGTAGGTAAAAAACCAAAACAGAGGAATGGGCTGCATGGGAAAACATGCAGAGGAAGCAATAAACAGCAATGGAATAAAGACGATAGACTTGATTATAGAAAATACGATGTGGTATCAAAAATTATAGGATAAACGTATATTTGTGGCAGAAGAACGGAAAGCCAAAAGTCTGACAGACTATACAGTATGTATGTACACAAAACCTAACGGGCATAATACAAAAAATAGAAACAAGGAAAGAAGCAGAACCGGTGACTAATCACAGACTAGTAGTAGCAAACTGCGTAGTAAAAATAAAAGAGAGAAAAGAGTCAGGAAAGTGCAGCAGTCCAGAAATACGCAAACTTAATACAAAAGTAAATAAGGGAAAATATGAATAACCAACAAAGACAGAATTTCAAAGGCTAGAAAAGGTAAAAACAGAATGGACCATAGAAGAGAGATGGAAGTCCTTTAAAGAAACAGAAACATCAATAGCAGAAAAAATATGCGGAAAAAGAAAATTCACTAAACGTACAAAAAGATCGAAGCGGTGGAACGACGAAATAAAAAAAAGAAAAAAATACGGCTTGGAAAAAATATACCCAAACAAAAACAATGGAAGACAAAGAAGACTGTAATAGGAAGAGGAACCTAGTAAAGGCAACCGCAAAGGAGAAAAAAAAAGAAAACTTGGAATAAATCTGGAGAACAGATAATAGAAGCATATAAAGTGGATAACAGAAAATTTTGAACAAGAATAAAAAGATTAAGAGGAACCAAAAGGAAAGTAAAGGCAATAAGAGACAAATCGTCAACTACAAACAGTATCAAAATAAATATTAGAAATATGGAGAGAACACTATGAAGATGAATTTAACACAATAAATATAGATGAAAGCATAAACACAAAAGAACTAGACCAACAACAAGAAATAACAGAAGAAGAAGTGGAATAAACTATATAAAAAGTCAAGATAGGAAAAGCAAGTGGAGAAGATTGTACATTACCGAAAATGATCAAATAGCTAGGACAAGAAGGATACATATGGGAGATGTTGAAAGTAGTATGCAAGGAACAGAAAATACCAAGGGAATGGGAAAACAATCTGATAATATCAATTTATAAAGAAAGGAGACCCAATGCGAAAATTACAGAGCTATTGTACAAACAAGTTACAAATTATACGCAAGAATGCTAGAAAAACAACTAAGAGAATATGTAGAACAAAAATTAGAGAAAGAACAGGCGGCCTTTAGACCAGAAAGTCAAACGAATTACTAGTATCCAATCTCTAGCTGATATGAAGAAGCATTATCCAGAAATACATTAACCATATCTTCATGGATTCGTTGTGGTGTTAAACCTTTCTTCTGCAGATATTTAATAGCAGCACGAAGCTCGTTTTCTCCATTTCTTTAAAATCTTTGCGCAGCTTCTGCTTTAACTTAACACAACTTGTTAATAAATGCAACTACAAAAACCAATGCTGGCCTTGTGTTTAACAGATAACTAACAAATGTGCTACGTTGACCGAATGCAGATTACGTTCTAACTGGCAACTGTGTTCCTCAGAGCTTAGACGCAAATCTACTATCACTCCTAAGAACTTTATAAATGAGCATTCCTTTATCGATAAACTACATGGACCACGTGAGGTGCACCTAAATTGTAGCAGATACGTTTTTTGAGAATTCAAAACAAAACCCCATTAATCACACCGACGTCTCGGTCTTCTCACCACGTCTATTATGATTTCATGTAACACCTCTTCCGTAGTTGGATTAAAGACAACATCTCTGGTGTAATCAGTATACTGGGATTCATTCAAAAGTTAAAATCATTAACTCAGAGCAGGAAGGGAGTTGGAGCGAGAAAGTAGCTCTGCGGAACACCGTATTCCACCTACATTAGAATTGATGAAATATTTCGGCATTAGGTCAACACTGTACACATTATAGAAAACAGAAATTTCAATGCAATTTAAGCAGCAATAATTGTATTATGTACCTTAAACAAAGACGAAATCTTTAGTTCTTTGAAATCATCAAACAACTCTGGGATTAATGCTCTGAATTATTAATAATAATTAACCTATGCATATGTGTAATTGAAGCGCTATATTATTAGCGAATTAAGTGCACTAATTATAATTAACATCCTAGTGTGCCGATTAATTAATTTTGTGCATGCGATTATTGCAAATTTATAAAGCAATATTCGTAATTACCAAATAAGGGTGATCAAATATCACCTACTAATTAGATCGTAAAGATAATAATTAATTGCCGTCTACGCGTTTACTGTGATTTTTAACACGTACGCGTTCGTACGTACATATGTACGTATATAGGATTGAATTTAATATTTCACAAACAAATTTCCGCGTTTACAATGATGGTTTTTGTTTACCGCTTAACCAACGCATTTGTGTGTTATATCCGTTTTCATTTTCGGCCCGCTTATTTGCTATATTGCGCACATAATTGAGAATTATATGCTGGCACGTGTTGATTTGCCGGTGGGATCGAGGCAGAAGCAATAAATGGAAAGTGGGTAAAAAAAACAGAAAAACATTTCCACGTATATTTTATGGTTGCGGAATCACTTCATTGAAAGGAACAGCAATTTTTAACGTATATTTTTTACACGTACAAGGTTTCATTTTAACGTAGATGTTCCTATATGTAATAACAGGAAATTCGCGACTGATTAATAATTTAGACAAAATGCTCGTAAAACGTTGTTATAGTTTTATGAGCATTTTTTGTCTAAATTATGGAAAATCTTGTTACTTTTGTTAATTATGGTAACGCTACATACAATAGTGGATTAATGATATGTTTTTAATTATTTGAACACAAATATGGATGTGGATGATGCATCTAAATAAATATGCATATTACATTAACTTAAATACATACCAAAATGAACTTTAATTGACTAGTAACTAATCACCGTCACTTCCTAACACATTTTCTTCTGTTTGTATCAAAACCAAGGGATCTAGCAGTTATTCTTTTACATCCTGAGAAAAACTTTCTACTTTTTTGTAAATAGACTGGCTTAAGCTCGGTATAAGTGGGTCAGACGATATTAACAGCATGCTTAATGTGTCTATTTATATGGACATTTTTCTTGTTCTCTGTATCTTTGCAAATCCTTGTTTCAAGCACAATTCAATATTAATACCATGTTTACAAGATACCGTTTGTAAAATAACGTAAAATGTATGAACGTATTAATGTGTGATCTATTCCTTAAATATGAGCTTTTTCTATTTTATTGGAACAAATCGTCTGACTCTATTCTCATCATCTGTTGTTCCGTAGCCAGATTTTGGTTTTCAACAATTAACTCAATTTTGTGTCGAAATTCTTGTTGTACCTTCTATGCCTCAGATCTGCTATTTTTCAATAACTTATGTGCAGCAAACATTCAAAACACCTTAGCCAGGCTTGTAGAGAAGAGATACCGAAAGGCAAATGCTTCTATATTTAGGTTTTTCTGTTACTTCCTTGGAACTCCTTTCTTTAGGACTAGAATGATAATGTAAGGGTCCTGCCAAGCTAAATTGTTTGCTAGAGCGTTACATGCTTTACTATCAATCATTGATTGATGTAGAGATATTACAGTTGCCTGTATAGGCTTCAATAGGTTGTAGAGAAAACATTTCTTTTATTGTTTTGCTACATACATAAATATCATTTTTTTATTTGTTATGTTATATAAAGTGGAGTTTAATTGGTTAAGAATATCTTGACTGCACTTTTCTAAATCAGAATATGTCAATACTCTGGCCGAGATTTAACTATTTCTCGATTCCTTTGGATTCCTATGTCATGTCCTTAACATGTGCCTTTTTGTGGTGGACGCAGGTACTTCTACAAAACAAGAAAATATGCAGTTACGCACATTTCCCCACCGTCAAATTTCTAGGCCGTAAAACTAATATATTTTTGCAAATTAATTTGAAAATTTCAAAGCGGGACAAAGAATGCCTTTTGTTTTGCAAAGTGAGTGAAAAATATGCAGTAATATTCTGTTATGAATATATTGTAAATCTTATAGAACGAATTTTTGGATAAATAAACCACATACCCTGATGCATTTTTCCATCAAGACATTTTTATATCACTGTATTTTTAAACTTTTACACCCTTTTTGTTCAATCGTATTTACGAAACTACGAAAACTAAGTACTTGAAATAAAAACAGACTACGAGATATAATACTTTACTGTCTCAAGAACGATAACCAGATATTTTTATTGCGTAACAGAAGAGTTCGAAAGTCGATTTTTTTCCATCTAGATTTTGCAAACTTTGGTTTAATTTAAATTTGTAATTTGCGGACGAGTACACATATTTTGTAAACTAATTAACTTTTAAAATGTGTGTTCTAGGATGTGTACGCTTTCGTACCATGCATATTTAAAAAAAGTAAAGAATCTTGGCGATGACAGTTTATAATGGATTGTAATTGAATAATATTGTTCCTTTTGTGTGGATCTATATTGTAATTCAGAGGCATTCCATATTCGACATACATAAACACCTAAAGGCTGCACCCATTGATTTCGCTATCTTTGGAATTATAAAGATACTGACCTTTTTGTTAGTATTAAATTTTGAACATCATTCCAACAATATCCAATCTAGGAATCCAATAACAAGAAACTTTCAGCTCTAGTGAAGTAATCCTTAAAACGCTGAAAAGTTAATTTTCCGAAAGCTGAACGAGAATGGTATGTATGGGAAGTACTCGTGATTAGAGATAGATGGCGCTTCGTGCAGAAATCTACATTACCGACTGTGAGTACCACTCTCTAGTCGACGTCTGTCAAAATTTTGGAGAGATTCATAGAGCAGTGTTGTTTTGAAAGCTGTTGAAAGTGATCAAGCTTATGTATTTGTGGAATCAAGAAAAAAGAACAATACCGGTCATTTCTTTTTTTGGATGGGAAAACGTGTGCGGAAATCAAAGAGAAATTGGATGCGGTTTATGAGGACAACGCACCTTCGATGATTACTACTGGTTTAATGAATTGAGTACAGACGATATGATCAATAAAGTTCGTGATATCGTGTTAGCAGACTACCCGATGAAGATCTCAATTGAACGTGTGTAAAACATCTTTCACGAAAAACTGAGCATGTGAAAGCTATCGGTGAGATGGGTGCTACATTTGTGGACGACTGATGAAAAACGGAATCGCGTGATAGCTTCGAAGCAATGTTTGGAGATGTTTAAGCGCAATACGAGTGAGTTTCTGCGGTCTTATGTGTGTGCGTGTAGTTTTTAGACGTATTATTTGGATTACGCTCCTACATAAAGTCAATATTTAGATTGAAGAGCTTTGTGTAAGAAATGATTACCTATAGAAAGCACAGTTTTGTAGAAATAAAGACAAAACACATTTTTTTTACTTGGATTTTTGACAATTAAAAAAAATATGTTACAGGTTTTTACAAAGTTAAGCATATAATAATAATAATATGACTGGATTTGTACAATCTAAACGTAAAGAATACACAAAGTGAGTTTTATATTTATGTGCACATGACGTAGAAATATCGCACATGGAAAGACGATACAGAAAAGTGAGAAGCCTAACCCTCGGAAACCGAATCGAGCGTGAACTGCTGAGAAAGTAATTAAAAAGTCAAATAGTCATTTGAAATGGCGGCGAATACCATCAAGTGGCACGGAAATTGCAGCCCTTGTCCGGTTACGGCATCAGTCAGCGCGAAATAAATAGTGATTACATTAACGAAGGGTACATACACATGATGCGTACTGTGTAAAGGTTTGCGGACATCAGAACGTGAACGAAACGCACATCCGTAGCTTTAGGCGGTAGCATCAGTCAGAACTATGACGGTTGAGGCAATTGCTGAACGATGACCGGGTATATAAAGTCTAATGGTCGCTTTTATTTATCATGGCAAAAGCAACATACCCTAATTAACTAACAATAAACGCTAAAATGTTAGTAAATAAATAAGGGCATGTTTTGTGAGTGATACTTAATACTTTTCTATTGCTCAGTATATTTGCAGTATATTATATTCGAAGGCATAGTTAATTTATAAGATAACTTTCAACTACTGCCCTATTTTTTTTACATTTTAAAATATTGAGTTGCGCTATCTACGTTTAAGTGGGGTAATTATTGTAAATTCTACGCATTGGCGGACGAATTGATGCAATTACATTCATTTTACATTAATATATTTTTTTAACATCTTCGTCAACGATCTGTTGTCCTCAGTAGACTGTGATGTGTTGGCGTATGCGGATGACTTGAAAATCTATAAACAAATAACGAATATTGCTGATGCAGATAGTTTACAAGATAGTCTGGAAAGTATACATAAGTGGTGTATGAACAATGGTCTATTATTAAACGCAAACAAATGTGCTGTTGTATCGTACTCTAAGGTACGGAATCCTATACACAAAAATTACTACATAGGCAACAATCTGGTCTCACACAAATTAACAATGAAGGACCCAGGGGTAATATTTGATGATCAACTTCTCTTTTCGGAACACATTTTCGCAGCATGCAACGCAGCGTCTAAAACCCCAGGGTTTTTTTTGAGATCTTGTCGTTCGTTTACTACCACAGCTCCGCTAAAAACATTGTTCAATGCATTAATAAGAAGTAAACTGGAATATGCATCGATTGTGTGGTATCCGATTTTCACGTACTTAAACCTATCATTAGAAAAGATACAGAAACGTTTTCTGAAATATCTGTATAAATTAGATGGCACTTACCCTGCACGAAACTCAGATTACAACCAGCTATTACAAAGGCATCACTTCACATCGCTTTCTAGTCGTAGAGAACGTTATAGTGCACGATTTCTTTATAATCTATTAAATAACCAAATGGATTCACCACATCTATTGGCGCTTATAGCAATAACAGTACCTGAGCATAACACCCGCTTAACTGATCTTCTACGTGTTCCTAGTTATAGAACGAACGCGCTACTTAAGGCTCCTCTAACGCACATGACACGTAACCTTCATAAATACTATCCTGATCCTTTCCACTAATACTTTTTTCCAGTCTTTCCTTCACACACTCTTTCCTTTTTCTTGTACCTATTCACACTTTCTTGTTACCCTTGTATATGTATATTCAATAATAGCTCTGTACTTTTGAAATTCAATGTATCTATTATATTTGTCCTGTAATTGGTTTTTGACTGTTGGACAATAAAGATGTATTATTATTATTATTATTAATATAAAGTTTATTTGGGGTATCAAAGACACCACATCATCGACAAGTTATTTTTTACTGAAATGGCTAAACGTGTTACATTTGGCGAGAGATATCCGTGCAGATGCGCTCTACAGATTCACAAAAAATATGACGCTTTTTTCTAATGTTCCCTAAAAACGAAAAGCAGTTATGTTTAGTGTTGGTACTCTCGTCGGCCCGACAGGACTGGATCCGTTGTAGTAAGTACGTACGTACACTACCGTTCATGGAAGTTCGGGCAAGCAAAAAAATGTACGGAAGTCAAAGAAAATAAGAGAAATATTAAATGGCCATGTATTTAATACTTACTTACATGATTTTACATATTTTCAAACACAAATTTATTAAAAAGAAAAAGTTAATGTAATACAAATAATTTAAATCCGATTTTCATCGAAAAATCGACCTTTTGCCTTTAGGATTGCTGTCGCTATTCTCGGCATCCGATTCACTAATTTTGCTAATGCTTCATTGGGCAAACTTGTCCATACCTCCTGGAGAATGGTATACAAATGTTCCTTCGATTTTGGACACTTTTTCCTAACACATCGGTCTAATTCTTCCCATAACAACTCTATCGGGTTCAGATCGGGGGACTGTGGCGGCCATTCCATAATTTTTAGGGTTCTTTCATTTTCTTCTTGCTGCAGGTAATCTGTGCACAATTTAGATTTATGTTCGGGGTCCTTGTCCTGCATAAATTCAAATCCACGACCAATTAATCGGACTCCTGACGGTATGGCATTTTCCTCCAGGATTTTCAGATATTCTTCTTTTTTCATTATGTCCCCAATTTTGAGCAAGTCCCCTGTTCCGATTAAGGAAAAACAACCCCAAATCATTACAGATCCGCCTCCATGCTTCACCGTAGGAACTATACACTCCCGTAACATTCTTTTCCCTCTTGATCTGCGTACGAAAACTCTCCGTCTATTTCTAAAAACTTCAAACTTGGATTCGTCAGTCCACAAAACATTTTTAAAATCGTCCACTGTCCAATCTCTATGAGATTGTGCCCGTTTGTGTGTCGTTTCAGCCTATTTCCTCTTCGGAGTAACGGTTTTCGACAAACCACTCGCCCATGCAACCCAGCCTCTTTCAGCCGACGTTTCACAGTACTCACAGAAACTTTGGAATCTCGCTCATTATTGAATTCTGCAGCAATTTCTGATGCTATTAGACTTCTATTGCGCTTACTAGTTATTTTTATTCGCAAATCTTCCGCAGGAGTCGTTTTTCTTGACGGTCCTGTCCGATTACGATCTTGCACGTCACCGGTTGTCTTAAATCGAACTATAGTATCATGTACTGTAGATTTTTTTATTTTTAATTTATTCGCAATCCGTCTTTCTGCGTGCCCTTCCTGATGCAAGGTAATAATAGCAGATCTTTTTGAAACAGCTAGAGGCTTTCCACGGGGCATTTTAAGCAGTCAAACCGAAATTATTTTATTTTTAACTTGCACAACCACAGATACTTTCACAATAACAATCTCTTCAGAACTACTGCGTTTACAAATCTTAACACGGGTAAATCAGCTAACCCTCCTAGGGATTATTATAAAGCTTTATTGTCACTGTAATTATTGGGGATTTCCAACATAATTATATATTTTATGATAACGGTCTTATAATAGACAAATACTACCTGGAAATTGGTAAAAGACTTTCAGAAAAGTTAGTTTTAATAATTCCTCACAGAAATGTATATTATATAATTTTAAAATTTTTGCCTAAACAGTTAATATAATTTGTCAGCTTGCCCGAACTTCCATGAACGGTACTGTACCTACAAACAGCTGAATCGGTAAAGGGAATACTAGCGGCGGCCGCCGCGCCGTTCGGTGATGCATAAGGGTGCAGTTAGTTAGTTTAGATTAGCTCTTGCGTTGTTCAAAGTCTTATAAATATATAATTATGTCGAACATGCGGCAGGGTAAGAAACGATCATATGCCGGGAAAGTAAATGAGTTTATCGGTGATTTTCCGGATTTATCTTATAGTAGTGCTAAAATATTTCGTCAAGTACGATTGTAAAAAGCATGTAAATAGCATAACACTCAAAAATAAGAAAAATGGCGTGCAGCTATTAAGGAAGGTCAGAAAAAATTTCAAGATACTTCCGTTGAAACTCATTAAAAAACTATTTATAACAATTATAAAGGATTACTTGATGCAATAGAAAAATTACAAAATTCCGCACTATCGTTAAAAGAGTCACTGCAAGTACCAGACGAAGTAAATGAAGTGCTACACGATATAAACGACCCGAAAAGCTGTAGCGAAAAGAAAAGTGGAAGTTTTAAAAATAGATTTTTCAGATTTTACGGCATTAAGAGAAATTTGTGATGGTGCGTCTGCAGATCCGTTAACTAAATTCAAAGATTATTTTAACTATGTCTGTCTTACATGTAGATATTTTCATCACGGTGAACATTATTAACCGAAAGATGTGGAAACATATTTGATGTTGCAAAAGTTTCACAGATCTTTGTACCAAACTTGAAAAAAATGGCTTGGCGGAAAGCGGTTCACATCAAATGAAGAACTCATTGCCGTTACAGAGGCCTATTTTGCAGAGTTCGACAAATCCTATTATTTGGATGGCTTAAAAAAGTTGAAACATCGCTTGCCCAACTGTTTAGAGCTACAAGGAGATTATGTCGAGAAATAAATTTACTAAACGTGCGTTGTTTTCCTTAAAACAGGTGTTCATCATATCATTGTCGTATGTACAGAATTAAGTAAGGAAACTGAATGATATAATATATAAAATACACACATATATCCCAATTTTTTATATAATAATAATAATAATAATAATAATAATAATAATAATAATAATAAGCTTTATTACTCAACAGAGAAAATTCCAATTACTGGACAAGTAATTAATTAAACAAATTACAAAACGAATACAAAAAACAAGTAAGAGTAACAAGTTACAAAAAATTATTAAAGTAAAGAGCAGTGACTATCCTTATTGTATGTAAAGTATCGTGAAAAATATCACATTGCGAAGGTATGAGATTAAAGTTTGTACAAGTCACATAAATAAGTGATTTTAAAAGAGCATTTGTTTGAGGAAACGGTAGATAAAACGTATTCGAATACCGGGCACCAGAGCGTGGGATTATAAATTCTAATCTTTGAAGTAGTGCAGAGCAGTCAATGTAGCCATTACACAACTTCCAGAGAAACACTAAACCGTAGGATATGCGCCGAAAGTTAAGAGAGGGTAAATTAAATCAGAACAACAGTAACATATGATCAACGCTTCTCGGTGAGTACACTCCGTCTTGCCGGAACCAGAGGAGTTTAGCAAATCTGCGTTGGACCAATTCCAATTGGCGTTTATGCGTTAAATAGTAAGGGCACCATATGATGGACGCGTATTCCAGACGGGATCTAACAAGAGCGTAGTACAAAGGTTTCAAGGCTACCTCATTGGTAAACTCTCTGCAATTTTGCACAATAAGGCCAAGAGATCTTCTAGCCGCATGGGAGATACTGATAATGTGTTGCGCAAAAGTGAGTTTGCTATCAAATAAAATCTCTAGATCCTTAATTAGTTCGACACGGTCGATGTTAACTTGATTAAGCTCATAGTTGAAAGTAATTGGCGTAGATGCACGTGCGAATGTAATAACTTTACATTTGCTGATATTCGGAGGTAGATTATTTGATGTACACCATTTAGAAATATTTGTGAGATCGCTTTGCAAGAAGTAACAATCCTCGGGACTGGACACCTTACGATATAGCTTCAAATCGTCAGCGAATAGTAATGCATTCGACGATACACATGTACTTATATCGTTAATGAATAAGTTGAAAATCAAAAGTCCAAGATTAGACCCTTGAGGGACTCCCGAAGAAGCAATGTATTGACGAGAGCAGAAGCCATTATAAAAAACATATTGAAGTCTATTGAACAAATGTAATTGAAACATATTATTATACAAATTATATATAAGAAAAACCGCACATTCCTTTCTGTTGTTTATACACCGGGACTGCTTAGCTAATAAATTTATTTTTTATACACACGTACTGCGTTTTATTTCAAGAGTAACTGAATAAGCGACCAAATAAGCAACTAATTTAGACATACAAACAAAAGCAATTAGTCCTCTGAGCGACACATACGATTAGCGGCATTTGTTCTTTAATCCAGGAGAACGTAACACATGTTCGTTGCAATTTATATGGAACAAATACATCTTACTACGAGTCATGGAAAATAAAGTATCTAACTTAAAAAGAGAGCCCAAGCAGACTGAATAAAAGAAAGCAAAAGCTATGTAAAGCAGAAGAAGAGGGGGATCCACATTTAATTGTCCAATAAGGCGGTGAAACAAGAGAAACTGTTGAGAAACATTTTTATATTTCAATAGATCTTCCTCTCATCCACACAGAATAATCAGTTGCTGAAAATGTGTTTGTGGTCGGGCATCCTTTATGTTTGGAAGGACAACCAATAGCTCAATGTCTATTTATGAGTATAAACCTATCGTAACTATTATTTTCACTATTTTTGTAGTCGTGAGATGTAGGTGCTCCGTTTATATTGTTCACTAATATTTTCTTCAAGGTAATTGATTTGTTTATTATACATTCCCCAAGCAGTACGAGCAGTGTTAGGCCGGCCGTACGGCAGTGTTAGTGAGGTAAGCGCCACACAGATCCTGTAGCTAAGCACGCCTTTTTATTTACCTTTCACCAAGCATTAATGTTTTTAATTGGGTAACTTGCGTTGAGTGAAAGTTGACAGCTGTATAAAGATTACTCTAACTTTGGAGCAATTCGAGTTCTTAGTAGAATATTTTTATATATTCAACACGCAGAGGAATGGTTTCTTGCATCAAGAAAATAGAGTTTCTTGCAAAAATCAGTCTCTATTCAAGAAAATATTTTTATTTCAAGACTATAAAAATGTATAATATAAGAAAACAATTTTCTTGAAATCTTATTTGGATTAAATAAACATTTTCTTTGGGTTAGAAATTCAAGAAAATCCAAGACAGAAAAATGTTTCTTCCAAGTAAATAATTTAGTTTTAAGTTAAGAAAACATTCATACTAAAGGTAGGAATGAAACAATGGTCCAGATTTCACAAAATTCTGTTGAGAAATTAGGCAACCAGTTTCGTGTTCAAAAAACACTTCATCAAGGCAGCTACAAGGATACCCAATAAAGGAAAAATTACAAAAATGGAAAAAACCCTAAAGTTAATAATCAAAATTAGGAGTAAGTGAATGAAGTAATGAAAAAGTTTTTTTTTTATAGGTTACAGTATAATTAAATTATTTCTTTAATAATGTAATTAAATAGGGATAATTTTTATGTAGTTTAGTAATTAATAAGTTAATATTTAAGTTTATTTATCCCTTTTTTATTATTATTTATTATATATTTTAAAAAACTATCGTTAAATTAATACACGTAGTAAATAGTAATAAAAAAAAAATATTACATCAACCGGTATTTTTTGAAAATATTTATGAAATGTTGTATGTTAAAGGTTATATCATGGTATGGGTAAATGTGGTATCTGTATTCCAGTTCCGTCGCTAATATCTAGGACGGCATGATTGTAACTACTGGCACTAGGTCGCGTCAGGAAATATTTCAGTTGCTGTTTTTGAAGATTAGTGGTATAAAGTGAAAGATGTAAGAGCAATGTGGCCAGGGGCAAGAAGCTTTAATGCTTTTCTCTTCTCATATTGTTTTTGCCGGTAGTGATTCATAGCATTACCTTAGTTATTGTTTCTAGGTCCATTTTTCATGTGTACTTTTACATTAAGTTCACCTTTGTTTGAACATTATTTTGTAGTTAACCTCTTTTTTAGCATTTTTAAAATAACAAGCAATGTGAATAATTTAGTGCATTATGTACGGATATGTCGTACTGCTTTTAAACAAAGTAAGCGCAATTAATAATGTGCATATAAATAATATGCATTTCAAGAATTCTAAGTAAAAAGTGCTTTATTTTAAGCAAATGAAACTATTGATTTATGAACAATGAAGCATTCTGGAATTAAGAACACTATTTACTATCGTTAAGAAAATATTATTTTGTGTTATAATGGGCATTCACTTATACTAAGAGTCGCTTTCTTCAAATTTTCTGCAAGAATTTCTTGAATCAAGTTAACAAATGTCTTAACCCATTTATGTCTGCCGTCCTTAAAATAGGACACTCAATAAAGAAATCTGTATTTGGTTTAAATTATAGTTCAACGTTGCCAAGACAGATAGCTCCACTTGAAAAGTGTTTATCAAATGTGCATTTTTCATTTGGCACGTGTGTGAACTTCTTAGTGTTTATTTTTGTTTTTTTTTTTGAAATTTTCGACATGCCTCGCAACAACAACAAGTATCTTATTGATCTGAGATTGACTGGGTGAGTGTTACATTTTATTTTTTCAGATTTTTTGTTGTTTTTTGTAAACATTACGCAAATTATATTTGAAGCTAACTGCATAGGAATTATTTTACGACAGTAATTTGATAATGTTTATGCAAAATGGCCTAAACTTTCACTGTCCCCAAAAAAAGGGCGCTAGGCTCATAGCGTTATTTTTGTTGTTAGGGGTCTTACTTTGTATGAGTTGCTAACGAGCCTCGAAGAAGATGCTTTGCAGAACAGTAACGTAATTGATATAACGTTATTGCCACCTATAAATGCTTGTCAAGATTTGACGGATGAGGATTCTGGAGAGGAAGATGCCGTGACTGCGGATAATTTACCGGGATCGCAATTGAGAGTAGAAGTTGAAATAAATGTTGAAAGTGACGACGATGAGTGGGATGAAGAAGACAATTTCCCGTTATCTTCAGCTCGCCTCAAGAAAAAAATATTCTTGCGACAAGAAGGAATTAGACGTAGTATTTCCAGAGTGGCCTCAATTTTATACTACTAACGCCAACTTCTCACCAACGGAACTATTTTCGCAGCTCTTTACTAATGAAGTAATTGATATGTTTGTTCATTAGAGCAACATGTACGCTGCAAAAAAGAATAAACCATAAAATATCACCGCTTTTGAAATGAGGGCATTTTTTGGCGTTTTGCTATTGAGTACACATGTTCCTGTTCCGTGGAGAATGTACTGGGAGAATAATGAGGATACCCATAATGATTTCATTGCAAATGCGATATCGAATCTGCATTGTTGTGACAATGACAATTTAGTGGCAGATGATCGCTTTGCAAAAGTCCGTCCCCTTTTTAAAAAAATAAATAAAAATGTTCAATTGTTTGCACCAAAATGTGAAACACATAGTGTCGACGAATCAATGGTCCCATATTTTGGTAGCATGGTTGCAAACAATTTATGAAAGGCAAACCCATCAGATATGGTTTCAAAATGTGGATAGGAGCAATTTCCTGGGAGAGTTGCAAATTTCTTATTTGCACAAAGTGTTTGGTCCAGGACCATCTGTAGTGCTACAATATTGTAGCACTCTCGAAAATATAGAAAAATTGTCGTACCACATTTTTTGCGATAATTTTTTTACGACAATATCCCTTTTAGAGGAACTTGGAAACAAAATATCAAGGTAATGGGGACAATCAGAGAAAATCGTTTAGGAAAATGTGATACCGTAAATAAAGCCGAGATGAAAAAACAACCTAGGGGCACATATGATTTCCGTTCAATTGAAAATAAATGTCTGATTGTCAAATGGAGCGACAATAATATCGTCAACGTGGCTACCAACTATTTGACAATTCAGCCACTGCACAAGGTATCTCGAAAATCAAAAAATACGAGAACCATGGTTGATCAACCTCACAGTATTTTTAGTTACATTTGTTTTATGGGGGGAGTAGATCGCTGCGATGAAAATATATCGAACTGCGATTAGAGACAAAAAGTGGTATTACTGTTTGATCGCATATCTGTTGGATTTATGCGTTCAAAATGCGTGGCATGTTCACCGACGTCAAGGAGGCACTGTGGATCAACTATTATTCAGAAGACAAATTACTACACTTCTTGCAAAAAATAGAGATTGCAGAAAAAGGGGCCGCCCTTCTTAATTGGAGAACGTCGAAACAAAATTTGACAATAGTGAACATTATTTTGTCAAACAAGAAAAGCAAACGCGTTGTAGACAATGTCACAAAAAAGTGCAAAAACAGTGTGCAAAGTGTAAGGTTGCTTTACATATGGAATGTTTTGTTAGTTATCACAGAAAATAAAATTTTAAAAATAATTAACGCCTATGCCTAATGTCATTAAAAAAGAACACCTTCAAATATCACTTTTTTTTAGGCAAAATTGAAATATATGTACTAAAGTATGTTTTAAACGTCTATTCCACTTAGAAAAACCTTATTTCAACTCAAAATAAAAAGAAAAAAAAATTCCGGCATAGATCGGTTAAACAAAGAAATACAATTATTTCATTACAAGTATATACTTTTCTTAAGCGGAGAAAGAAACGCTAAGAAAATATTTCTTTTGATCTAAAGCAGTTATTGTATTGTGGATAATTGAAACAGTAATTGTCTTGAATTAAGGCGGACAGCTTTGATAACAAGTAAACGTTTCTTTGCTTTGATTTAAAATTATTTCGACACATAATTATTTTCTTTTGCAAATTCACTGGAATGATGTGTTTAAAATGCAACGATTAAATGCAACGATATTTTTGAAGGTGGCAGTTTTTACATGGTGTCAACACAGACATTTTCGATCCCTCGATATAAATTTTTGGTTTATTTTACTACATAAACGATGTAGGGAGGACTCGTAATGTACTCAGTAAATGTTTTGTTCAAGAAGTTTATAAGGATTATGAGAAAAGCACCCTATGCTACACGTAGTGGCAGAATTGCCTAGCGACCACACAGATTTATTTTTTGAATGTGATGATCCTTAGTCTAAAAAGTATATTTTATTTGGAGTTATCTTTGTAATTTGTAATTAAAAATTAGGGGACACTTGTGTTGTAGTATAAGTTGACAGTACTATCACACACACTGATCCAAGGAATCAATTAACTATATCACTGTATATACTACATTATCGTATTGTTTTTGACTTAAATAAACTTTCATACCAATATTATTTTTGTATTTTAAATAACATAACGACAACATAAATTCGTAGCTGCAGTATTTAGAAAACTAAATTTCAAATTGATACAGTAACTTTCGTGCCGTGGAAAATAAAAATTTACTAAACCGAAAGCCGAAAAATTTTAAAGCAAAATGTTTCAAATAGTGTTTGCGTAAATTTTATACATTTGGTTAGAAAAGTGAAATATTCGTATAAGTAAACATTTTATCGATGCATTTAGGGAAAGATACAAGCTAAAGTATAGAACCACAAAACATATTTTGAGAAACCCACTTGAAAAAACCGGTTCGCTTTTATAGAGGAGACGTGTTATTAATAGCAAGGAAGCGAAAAAGTTAACTGAACGTTCCTAAAGGAACTATGATATTGCACACGCATTAATAAATTTTATTCGCGGAAAGGTATACTTTGCAGTTAGTAATTTATTGCCGCCTGAAAATAGAACATACATTTATTTGTGGCTTACTGAAGATTTATAGCTCGAAAATAGGCGACAAAGAATAAGGAATAAACATGATATAAACTTATCGTTGGAGTTTGAGTACAAAGTAGTAAAATTCCTCCAGGTTACTCTTACCGTTTACTTCCCTTCATCGTAACAAACGGTAAAATATTTGTAACAATTTATAAAATTGGTACTGACCTAAATTTATTGCGTAAAATACATCTCTTCATACAACTGCTAACTCGCGTACAGTAAATGATTTAGCGTCTTCTTTCCTCTTTTCTTGATCTTGCGTTTGTGCTACTGACTGCAGAATGTCGAGCAACAGACATAATAGAAAACTAACGTGCCGTGAAATCTAATCTAAACTTATTTGGCGAATCTTCCAGTTCGATATTTACCTGTATGTAGGAATTGATTTATCTTTTAATGGAATCTCTGTTGGTGTTTCTGAATTAATAATGTTAGAAGTTAAATTTGTCAGGCTTGAAGGGGATGCGGGAACTACGGCGCTGGTTTGAGTCGATGAGAACATCATCGGCTTTCCCGTTTCATTACGGTATAATCTCCCTTAACTCCCGCTATCGTAGTACAACGACGGAGCGACATACCGATATTCTATTAATTGTTCTTGCTGACTAGCTTGCCGTCTATTGTGTTGGAGCTATACGTATATGTATTTGCTTCGCGGTTCTATTATTTAATAAAGGCAAAAAGTTATTAGCGGTGGTTCTATTGTGAGATAGACTGTTTCTAAGTGAAAGGATCCCCATATATAGAATAGCAATAATATGAACTAATGTTTGACGGTTGAAAGTCTTTCAGAAAGATTTTCTTCCAATTTATTTCATTCAGAGAGATGAATGAATCAAACTTTTCTGCTGGAACGCCTGTTGACTTTCCTCTTATATAAAATATGCACATCTGTATTGTTCCAATTATTTGATGTTCAATAGGCGCACCAGATATGCGAATGGGCCGGGCTGGGTTGAGCTGAAATATTCCGGCATTGTGGACGTAGGATCAAAATATGAGCTAAGTTGCGCCACCTAGCGGTGATGCATTTAATTTAATTAATCAAGCTACCAGAGAACATACGCCTCCAATGGACATTTATGGTAAAGTTCTCAAAATTTTAAAATCTTCATTCATTCATTCCTGAAGTATCGCGCTGTTCCATTCTTCACTGAACGATGAATATCACCTTTGTGTTCAAAACAAAGTTATACAGGCTGATTCATTTTCGATCCTTACTATGGTGACCTCAGTTATTACCGGAGATTGAGAGTAGGTTTAAATTTGGCAAAGTTGCTAAGTTTTGTGTTTGTTATAAACCCGAAGAGAAAATGGATATGTGACAAACGACGTTTGAGATTCTTTCAAAAAACAAAAAAAATGTTCATTTTCTTCTTTTACCTCTAGCACTTTTATTTGGCACTGCTGAGAGAAACTAAAAACACATTCTCGGGACCGCTTTCGATCTTCTATCTAACAGTGTACCTGAAATTGTTGTATGATGTTTCGGTTCCTTCTGGCCATCATCAACTTTCCTATTTCATATTGGATCTTGACATCCTCAGAAAAAGTTTTTTTTCTAATTTCAACCATATATAACATATAGACGAAAGTTTTTGATATTATGCTTTAATTGACGAAGAATACATCTTAAGATCAAATAAGGTAGTCATTAATTTCAAGCCGTCAAACGCTTCAATTATCGTTCATTAGTAATAGGAAAATGTCCTACACCAACGAAAAGAAATGAAATATTTTAAATAATTTGCGTTCATCGAAATACAACAATAGCGAGTACATTGTATCCAAAACAACAACACAAACATCCTACCATTTTTCTAGATCTTGGTAGAAACTTGGTCGAGAATGGATCGTTTACCATGCCACTGTTTATGTCAACAGGAATTTAAATGAGAATCAACGGGATACCTTACAAATAGCGTGCTTTTGCAAAGTTGAAGTAAGTTTTGCAACAATAAATGAAAATAACAACGGCAGTAATAATAATAGAAAACAAAACAACAATAGAACGGTAAATGTTCAAATAACTGGCCATTTCCATTAATGTACAGTTGCGCACGTTTTCTGAAATTTTGCCCTTTGTACTCTTCTTCTGGAGTTACATAGAAGGCATTCCGGAGTTTACCTTGAAGTTCTTCTATATTTTGTGAGACATCAACTTTACACATATTATTTTTAATAGCTTCCCTTAAAAAATAATCCACAGGACTTAAGTCAGAAGCAGTCAGACAGTTCTAAATGATTTTAAGGTCTATACATACGAATCTGGTAACGAAGAAATTTCCAATTTTCCCCGCAAGAGGGATATTTAGTTACCAACGAGTGGCCAGCCTGACATTTAGTCAGTACCGAAGTGACAACTGAGAGAAGTTGTTGGCGTAGATACAACGTTGAACATAACAGTACACAATCTAAGGCAATTGGGGCGCAATAACCATGTTACTTTGCGGTGGCTCCCAGGCTACCAACAGATCCAAGGAAATGAAAAGGTAGATAATCTGGCCAAGGAAGCAGCGAACATGTCTTTCATTGGTTCTAACCCCTTCTGTGGTCTCCAAAAGAGACACATAAAACAAACAATTAAGACAATCAAAAGGCCTTGTACTGGGAAAGTGTTCCAGGACAAAAACAGGCGAAAGAATTCATATCAGGCTCGCCAAAGACAGCAAAAATAGCGCTATTGTTCAGCAAAGGAGACCTTAGATTACTGGCAGGATCTTTGGCAGGTCATGTAGCCCTAAAATATCATTTATTCAAACTAGGAAAAGCTGAAGATCAAATCTGTCGTCTATGCCAAGAAGATCTGGAGACGGCAGAACACATTCTATGTACATGTGTTGCCATCAGTCGCACATGATACCAATATTTCAGTAGGCCATTTCTTGCACTTACTGAACTGAAGGAAGAAGATCCTAGAGTAGTATTAAGGTTTATTAAAAACCTCCAAATAGCAACTATTCTAATACACAGGGCATTTTGTTACAATATATCTATTAAGGTCGCAGTGATTAAAGGCATCTGTGCCATGGTCCGACTATAATAATAATAATAAGTGAGGGGATCTCGCTGGCCATTCAACAGCTTCTCGATTTCCAATTCAGTGGATTGGAAATTCTTGACTTAAGTAATTCCTCACAATTGTCGCATTGTGAGTCGGTGTGCCGTCTTGTCACCATAAAGAAATGCTGTATTTGATTTAATGAAATATTGTTAACTACGAAGTTAAACCCACATGTGCAAAGTATCTTTCCCCATTTAATGTTATTTCATACGTAACTGGTCCTATAACACGATTTCCCCAAATGCACATGCAAGTTCTGATTCATCTGAGAAGATGATTTTATTGAAAAACTCTTCGTCGTCTTCTAACCTTCCCATTAACTCGTAACACTCCAGTCATCTTAAATTATCACCATTTAGTAAACTACGGCTAACATGAATCTTGTATGGTTTAAACTTATTTCGAGTTAAGTTCCTCCATACTCGAGTCTGGGGAAATATTAACTCTGACGCGAGTAGATGTTGATGGATTATCATTTATCTAGAAAATAAAAGGTTTACATAAACTTTGCAAAAACACGCCTTTAATTTATCATTTGTAGGATATTCCATTGATTGTCATTCAAATTCCTGTTAACATAAACATTATGCGGTTTGGTAAACGATCCATTCTCGACCAAGTTTCTATGAAGATCTAGAAAAATGGTACGATTGTCGTTCTGAACACAATTAGAAATACCTTGTATTCGCTCTTGTTGTATTTCGGTTTGATGAATAAAGAATATTTACATATCTCGTTTCTCCTCGTTGGTCTTCGACATTCTTCTATTACTAATGAACCATAAAAAAAGTGTTTGACAGTTTGAAATTTCATGGCTACCTTATTTAATCTTAAAATGTATTCTACGTCAATTAAAGCATGATATCAAAAACTGATGGTCTGATGGTCTAAAACTCCAGTATGGCGCCGATAAGAAATAAGAAAGTTGATGATGACCAGAAAGAAGCGGCCTCAAGAATGTGTTTTTCGTTTTTCTCTGCAAGGCCAAATAAAGGTGCTAGGGGTAAAAGGAGAAAATGAACAACTTTGCCAAATTTAAACCTATCCTCTATCTCCAATAATAAGCGAGATCAGGATGGTGAGATTCGAAAATAAATCAGCATATATAGTAGGTATGCAATAACAGAAATCTCTTTTTTTGTATATGATCGCCACGGTAACATTTTACTTCATGAATTAATGCAATTTTTTTGGTTATTTTTTATCAATAATCGCTTACCAAAAATATATGGATGTGGTAAAAATATCCACTAAATTTATTGGCGGTATAGTTTTTATTGAAAGGGGTTATAAATATTTATTTTCGGGGCGAAGTGAATGAGAGTGATTTAGAGAGGGCAGAGAAAGTGAAAATCAATACAATATACACATCATTTTACACTTGGCGTTTGCGGCGATTTATTTCATCGTTTTTTTTTTACCATGTTTGTTTCAGCGCGGCAGCGCTCGTTAGATGTGTGTTTCAGCAATTCGGCCTATACATTTCCGACATTACCGAAATTTATATTATTCAAACTTCTGTGTGTGCGTATGCGTTTGTTAACCATGCGTGTCATAAATTTCGCTTAATAATGGCGCAACTGTTCATGATGTTTCAGTTTAATTATGTTGTCGTTGTTATAAATTGTTAAATTAAAATTTCAGGTTAATTCGCGTCTCGCAAACAGACGACCATATAGGCATTTATTTATTTTATTTCACGAGTACAAACTGCAAGAGTGCAAGCTTTGTATCATTTTGCATTTTCGTCTTAATACCGGCATAAGAAGAATTTGTAATCCTTGCTGTAGTGGGCGTAATAGGTTGGCGCGGTTTATCACCTTCCAACAGTGATTGAAACATTTTCATTCGATAGAACAGTAAACATCATCAATTTCCTTAATAGCTCGACGTAATAAAATATCCTGTGCGTTTTTTCACTGGAGGAATATTTAATTGAATGTCTGCTTACATGCATACATACCGGGTGCGCCATTAGTGTGTCGGAAGAGTTTATCCTGCAAAGTACCCAAGATGGAGAAATGAGATATTCTGTCCGCATATAGTACGTATACCACAAAGTATTTTATGAAGTTATTTCCAAGTATAAAGGTGTCTCAAATTTCCGTAACCACCTTCAGCTTCTTTATTTTAAATGGATTGCACTGTGTTTTATTTTGACAGCCACTTAAATTATCTTTACAGCGATGAATGGCTATACACGGCAATAACTTTTGGCTATATTTCAATTTTTTTAAAGTTTTGACAGTTGCAGACTCCGATGTTTGAAGACCTCGCCTGAAAACGACTGTAGTGTAGCCTAGCACTTTATATGCTTCAAGATGGCATAATGTAAAAATATATGCAGTGTGTTAAATATGCCATGCAACATTTACCTAAATTCAAACGCCTTTTTTCGATTTTTCTGAAAAAACCTATATTTTGTAGTAGTGTTGCCAGCAATATCGTTTAAAGTTATTATTAACCTGGGCAAATATGCGGTAACAGCCAGGGGCGTGGCGAGCGCATAAAAGTTTACACATAAAATAGAAGGTAAGAAATAAATTATAAAACGTGCTGAAACACTTACCGTTTTAAAAGTCTTCCGTGAAATCACAAACTGGGTAACATTTGTTAAATATTTGAATCATTAAATATGTTTCCACAGCTGTTTCAATCAAGTGAGTACGACGTGCGGAATAAATGTTTTTAACGCCGAAAACGACCGTTCGACATCTAGCGATGCTATATTTACATATTTTAAATAATCTTTGAAACAACTTAATGTATCTTCACACGCACCTTCACAAATTTGTCTTAATATAAGAAAATCGGAGTCTTTCTCTAAAACACTTTCAAATTTTCGTATTACACACCAATTTGTTTCGCCTTCTACGTATAAGCAGTGCATAACTGTGCGTGAACATCATTCACAATTTGAACAGAATCCACTAGCGACATCGAAACATTTTGTAATTTTTCTATTCCCTCCGCTAGTCCGAAGTAATTGTTGTTAGTAGTTTGCAAATCTCTTTTAACCTGACTATCTTGAAATATTTCCTGGCTTTTCTTGATTGCTGAAGTTTCTGTCGGATTGAATTTTAAAACTACCTTCTTTACTTGATCAAAATATTTGTTGTAGTAAAACGCAGCCTGCAACCATGTTCCCCAACGTGTAACAATCGGCTGTGGTGGTTCAGGTAAATCAGGACACAGTTTGTGAAATAGTCGGGTATGTATCGGGGCTTTAGAAACACTGCCTTTGTACTGGCAATACATGTAAGAAGTTACCACTGCGTTCTTTAAGAGATCGGCCCAAAGGACGCATGTTTGCGGCACCATCACTCATAAACATTAAAAGTTGGTTAGTTGAAACTTCAAATTTGTTCAACGAGTTCAACGCCACCCTTAAAATCTCATTGGCAGCACAATTTATAACTCTCTTGGAAGCAAGTAAGGAGGATGACGGTCGATGCGATTCCATTATACGTATCATTACATTAACCACAGAATGTTTTTGACGATCTGACGACCACACACAACCACAGTTTTTTATCTTTCAATTCCATTTTCATACTTTTTTCTATATGTTCACGAGCAAATGGCACTACATTTCGTATCGATGTCCGACTAGGTAATTTACAGTCCGCATATTTATTCCAGAAGGAGACAAATGCTTCTTTGTCTAGTAAACGAAACAATAGATTACATAAAATAAGAGTAACACATAAATCAAATGTAAATTTTTCTTGGTCTCGTATACCACTTTTTGCAGAAGAATGCTGTTTGCTTTCGATGTGATGTTGACAATGGCTTCTGGACCAACACATTAAAGGTATTTTACTAACTAGACATTTAATTTTAGCGCCATCAAAAATTAAGTCCGGCACGTCCACTATAAAGTTTTTAACTGTGTCTGCCATTGGTCGTTTTCGCGACGTACCTAACTACGACATTTTTAAAGCAAACATAAGCGTACAATTACGAAATAAGTTACGACAGCCTATATATACACAGAACTACTCGCATACAGCATCGATTTAGTACTGACGCTGTGAACGCGTGAAATAAATAATCGCCGACTCCGCACCACATATCTACTACACTGACTGTTACCGCTGTTTGCTCAGACTACTTATTATTAGAATGGTCCCAATAACGTAATACTTATTTGCAGTATTTTCGAAGATTATAGTTTTATGGGGAATACGTTTGTAATATTCAATATGCGGGACATCTAATGCAGCCAGATGGCTATGATTTTCAAACAAAAACTAGTCTCTAACAAAACGTAAAATCTCTGCTTAAAATGTCCACATAAAGTTTGTTGCAATTTTATTTATTGTATTTTAATTATTTGTATGTTAATTATCAGTTATTACGTACTGCCTTAATCTTGCCAATTGTATCATTTTGTTGCTGCGATTTTCTATCAACTTTCATTAACTAAATATGAATTTATCGAAAGAGCTCATAGATATGGTACTTGGCCTTGGCGTTTGCAACAGAAATCCTGTCTTACCATCTAGAATATAGGCAGCGGGGTACCGTAATCGTAGAACACCGGATAGTCAGAGGTTAGTGAAAATTTCTTGGTAAGGTTTCTTTGGAGTTCAGTGAATTACGCCAAACATGAAAGGACAAAACCTGTAGTTACAAGAGATAAAGCAGTGACAGTCATTCAATCCATTGTCGAAAATCCGCATGTATTCACAAGGGCAATTCGAAATAACATGGAATTAAAGTCATTACTGTAAGAAGAATTAGAAAAAAAGACAACGTTCATCCTATTAATTCAACGCACTGTCGGCTCTTGGTGAAACATTTTAGTAGGATTAGGAAAGAACGGAATTTGAAGAGACGTGTATTGTGAATGGCTGCTTTTACAATTGCGATACAATCAACATTTTCTAGATTATGAACATTTTCGCAGATGAAGCAACATTCTCCAATTCTGGAATAATAAACAGAAAAAATTCACACTATATAGACAGCCTCAATTTGTGCGGTCATCTTATACCAACACAAATGTAGTGTCAACACTTGGCGAGGCATCTTAGGAAGAACGATTGTAGGTCCATTCTTCTTCAATAACAATTTATATTAGAAGTTTCCTGGAAAGTAATTTACCGCTGCTGTTAGAAGACCTACCAGGCAACCTCATGGATAGATTGTGGTACCATTACGGAACGGGTGAAAGAACGCATATAAATAGAGTATCTACCAATAGGTGGATTGGGAGAGAAGGTCCAATAACCTGGCTAGCACGGCCAGCAGGTCTCACCCTTTGTGTGTATCTATGGCCTACTATAAAGAAACAGTGTTTACACGATAGCCCCCACAACGGCAGAATACATGTAACAACGAATAAAAAAGGCGTTTCTTTAAACGAGGACAAGGTGGCTCAAAATTTAAGCCAGTCCATACTGAGGTTGACGGTCGCGAATATTTGAACACCTTCTGAATTAAGACCATTTTATTGTGAAAAAAAAAAACTGTAAATTGCTTTTTTGAAACTGAAAATAATAATAGCTTTGTATTGCGTATACAGTTTTCTATTATTTTCCAAATTATCTAAATAATTTGCATAAAAAAGAGCAATTGAAAGAGGTAATTGGTTCCGTTTTCATTATCTCATAATTTTAAAACCAAGTGTAAGAAACTTGGTACTTAGTTATTGACTTGTGCGTTATGTGGTAATACATACGCGTTAGTAGTGTCCGGAGTTTTGGGCATCAAATATATGAAAAAGAAGCACAATAAATGTCAGAAAATGCACCTGAAACTATTTTAACAAGGCAATATACAGCAAAAAAAGGCATGCTTTTAACCCTCGTTTACTGGACTAGTTTTGTCAAACGTAAACACTGGATTATCGTAAATTAAACTACTTCCCAATAGAAGCAAAATTTAGCTTATTAAGATTTATTGGAAAAATAAAAAAAAATATATGATGAAATCTTTATGTTAGGAATATTTTAGCATAAAGGACGTAAATAAAAATATTAGTCTGTAGCACACACTGTACAAATATTCTCACGGTGCTGACCACAAATTGCGTGTTTGCACTGTTCACAATATATGGTAGTCATGCGCCGTTTGTTACTGGGACAGTAAAAATATATTTTCCGTTTTTTCGTCTTGGGCTGCATTACTTTCATCTTCCAGGGAAATCTTCAAGATACTGCTGTCTTGCCGAATATTTCTTCGAAAAGTTTTGCAACTTAGCCAATTTTTCACCCATGGTTCAGCAAGACCATGACTCAGCTCGATCTAAATTGATATCAGGAAATTGTTTTTTTGCCCATCTTAATCGTGTTGAAAAAATACAGTGCATATGAGTTGATACCGACTATATTTACCAAATCATAAAATAGGCATAAAGACCATCTCCGTGTTTTCCTGCTACAGGTCATGTTAAAACACATCTGATCGAAGGTGTCGACGCCTTTTTTGTGTCATTATAATTCAAGATAATTGCCGGTTTCCCGGTTTCTTGTGAAATTTCTGCTCCTTCGTGAAGTGTAGAAATGAGTAGTACCAGTTTTGCCTTTTTTACATATGAAACTAAGGGTTTTTTTTATCAAAACAGAACATTCGGTTTTCGGCCCTTTGCTGCTAACAGCTCTGGATTCCCTCTTATTTTTTCTTAAAGTTCCCACAATGATTAGTTTATAAGGATCTTGCAGCAGTTTATCTGCAAGTGTGACTGATGTAAACCAGTTGTCCATGGTAATATTTCTGTTAGTACCGTAGACTGATTTTGTAAGTACTTTGACATAATGCGTAGCTAATGGTAAACCGTTCGCCAATGTTCTCTCACTCAAATAAAGGCTTGCACCAGTCATATTTTTTGATGAAGAATCACATACCATTACTAGTTTTATCCCATATTTGAAAGGTTTGGTTAGGATATACATTTTGGATGGGTATCTTCCCCGAAATGCTAATTGCTCGTCAATTGTAAGGTATCACGATGTAGCGTACGAAGTTCTGCAGATTTCAGCAAAGATTTCCCAAATTTCCCGGATATTTGCAAACAGATCTACTAATTTGCTTTCTTTACGAGTTTCATTATTGTCGAATCTTAGGAAATTTAGAAGAAATGTAAAACGGGCACAGTTCATGCAGGCTCTATAATAGATATTGTGTTGTCAAACTGCAAACAAGGCTTTCAGTTCGTCTTTCGTTATTTGCGACACAATAGCATGACTATTGTAATTTTGAGCTTATCTGATAATTTCTTCATTTGTGTAATGTAATATAATATCAAGTATGTGATGAGAGGAGAAATGTAAGAAATATTAATTTACAGTACTACAATCTTTAGTTTTTCCCTTAGGGCCTGCCACAAAATGTATTATGTTTCTAGAAGCTGTCCTCTTGATTCTTTGCGGTAACTCTGAGGACCACTTATGTCCATCTTTGCCTTTCAGGTTTTTTTAATTTGATTTTATTATATATTTCAACTCACGAGACAATACAGATAGGGGGAGATCGTGGGAGATGGTCTTCGCATATAAATTGTTCTCCATCATCATCATCTCTTTCGTTTTCCGCTATAATTTTATTTTCATCCAGTATATATTCAGCATCTGACTCCTCTGATTCGACCAACAAATTATCTTCCTCCCAATCACTGGTGCTGTCTTTGAAGGATTCTAGTTCAGTTTCCTCTCCTTTCATAATTCGCTCTACCTCTTCCTCAAGTTCTTTCTTAGTTAACGCCTTCTTAGAAGCCATGTTAACGGAAATAAATATATTCATCTGTGCCAAAATAATGTAAATATAAATATAAATAATTAAAAATAATGATTTTTATTGCAAGTAACAGAAAATATGCTAAAACATTAACTTACCTTGAAAATATAACTCAAAACTCAACAGATGCAAATATTGAAATAAAATATAAAATGTAGGTGAATACTGCGACGTCGTAAAATTTACGACGCAAACGAAAAATAACTACTAATACCAAATGATTAATGAAGATTGCATTCACTATAACCTAGTCACAACTAAATAGGAAGGTAGTCAAAGGCTCAATGCGTTGGCATAACCGAAAATCGCCAATCTATCGAAACATTTCGGGCGTCGTAAATTTGACAAATGTTCAGTAATCTAGGGTTAATATTAATAATTAATATGTTATAGTAATAATAATAATTTGTAATAACTAATAATAATAATTACACTACTGTATTTCATACTATGTATTATACTTTCTTTCCATTGGCTTTCCAGTTGCATATTAAGTTTTTATAAATTAGAATGGATAAAATATTTTTGTACTCAGAAAACGTTCGCTTGATGTCACAGGAGGATATCTAGATTCTTGTTAATAACATATTAGAATAGTGACACCGTACTAAGAATAAATATAGCTATCTCAATTTTGTTATGGTAAGTTTACGATAAATATGTATAATATAACATAAACCTTAAACAACAAGCTATGTAAATACGAAAGGTTTTGGTAAAATATGCACTTTAACTTAATTGGATAAACAAATAAACCTAGCATTAGGAAACGTACTCCTAGCTATATCTACAAGGTAGTTTGGTGAAATGTAAGTCTCATTTGTTATAAATTTTTGGTTTAGTTAAGGCACGCAAAAGGATCAACGTAGCCCCTGGAATCAAAGCAGCCCCAATTGACGGTTAGAAAATTCTCAAAACATGTTGTTAACTGCTGCAAGGGAGTTGGGTTAAAGCATCTCCACAATCCATCGAACTTTAAAAAAGTATGACTACAAAAAAGTATGACTACACTCATGGGAACGAATAAATGATAGAAAGAAAAAAGTAATACAAGTAAAACATATGGAAGGAAGTCAATCCAGGTGTGTGTGAAGTTTTCTAAAATAAAGTAGATGAACCAATTTTTTTTATAATTGCAATTTAACAGCGGAAATATTAATAATATTTGTAAGCAATTATTCCACAAGTAGATGACTTACTGCAAAACTTCTTAAGAAATCAATTAGACAATGTGATTTGGCAGCAAGATGGAGCACCACCGCATAATGTTTTTGTGGCTCGACAGTATTTGTACAATCAGCTCCCTATTTTGGATTGGCACTATTCCCTGGCTACCCAAAAATATAAAAGTATATAGGGTGTTTTTCTATATGCAATTCTGATAGTTATCAAATTTTTATTCGGTAGAGATAAAACACTACTACTTTTATTTGAAATATTTTTTGGTATCTGCAATAGTAACAGAATAAGTAGTGGTCAAAATAAAATGAAAAATCCTGTATATACATATATCAAATAAATTTAAGGGACATCTGTGTAGTACCAATTCCAAACAACCGTCGATAATAACATTCCTAAAGAGGGAGGCGATTGCATTTCATTTCTGTTCAAGCATATAGCATACATCTAATTGTAACGTAAGCACAAATTCCAATATTCAAAGATTCATTCGTACAAACAATGCTTTGCAAATATACACATACCAAATTTGTAGTATTGCTAGTGCTGGCATATTTCACATTAACTATTCTATCTGCATTCCGCAGTAAGTCGTTAAAACCCTCTTAGACATTCCAACGTTCCAACCAACCTGGACAATATATTCAATATGTAGATGCTTGCATTAAATTGTGTACGAACCACGGAAGCCTCCCAAAAGCCCTTGTCCTAATGACAAAACGACATATTGATTCGGTTATTAATTGTCCGAATCCAATGAGGCCTACAGTACAACCTACAGCTGCAGTTAAACGCAGAAGTAGGAGTAGAAACAGCGATCGTGGTTTCACAGGCTGTGCGATATATCTAAATTGTAATTCGGTGGTTTAGGGAACGCTACGTTTGCCAACTTCATTAGGCACACACCCACTGTTTAGTGCCAGAATTGCCGGCAGTATACATATGTGCATGGCCACTTACCGACCATGGCATCCCTGATAAATTACATTCTGCTTCGTTGCACTCTTGAAGACTACTTTGTTAATCCATAAATTCCTTGCGGAGAACAGTTTGCCGAAGAATATATTAACATAGATATCTTGTTTGGAAAATAAAGTTTTGGGATCTTGGTTGGCTGGCTTGTAAGTTTTATTTAGTTAAGCGTGCAACGTTCCAATGAGTGAAGCTCAAATAGTTGCATAATAGATTAGATTTATGGCGCTCTTATCCGATAAACCTACACGCTTGCCACCTACCTTAAAAAAGATCTTTTGGAGGTCCCAGCAGTTCAGTGGAGATTGGGACGGGGAAAAAGGGATGGTAAATCTCCAAAAGCTTAAAGTAATTCGTAAATAAAGAGGCCTCACCCTGATTTTATTTAAAAACGCCCAATAATTTAAAAACCGGGAAGAAGTTTACAAAGAGGGTGGGTAGGGGTAAGTACACACCACCATGCACGCAAACAATCAACAAAATTAGAATATTCACATATATTAAGCAAGATTTTTATATTGATATATATTTTGGGGAAAAATGTAAAATTTTCCAACTTAATCCTAATTTTACAATTTTCAGTGGGGTCGGAAGTATTCCTGAATACTTTTTTGGCAATTTTCATGTGAATTTTGAAACTAATAAATCGAAATGAACGAATTTTAGAATAACAATTTTGAACTAACTATGTACCTATGTTTATGATAACCTCTACAGGAGACTGTCTGTACTAGACTTTAACCTTTTCTTCCTGGAAATTACACTTTGATTTCACTATCGAACACTTTAAATTGGGATCGTAATTAAGATACACATTAATTCAGCGAAGGCTGAACCAAGATTGACGACATTTTTGGCGTCGTTTATCTTTCTTTTATTTGTAATCGCGAAAGATAGCGATTGTTTCATTCCACAGCAAATTTTGACAAACTAAACTCAAACATAAACTTTTATGATGCATTTCGATGATGGAAATAGCATACGACAATGAATGCAGTGACGCAACCAGTTGATACAATTTAGAGGACTCTATGACTTAAATTATGACTGACAAGGTTTAAACGTGAAATTTTACCAACGATTTACTTAATAACATTAGCACCAAGATTTAATTTATGAAATGATGTTTGAAATATCTTTCAATTTACCCTGTTGTTTATTTTAGATGACTTTTACATTAATTTTGACGAATTACAAATGGAGAAATCGACCAGAAGATGAAGTTTTATCTACGTTCCCCTACGTCGTCGTTATCTGGACTTAAAAATAAAGTTTTTAACACCCCCGCTCCCAGGACAATCGGCGAGGGGGGAAATGGTGACTTTGAAAATTATTTTTTTACCCGCAAGAGGGATATTTCATTGGCAACGAGTGGCTAACCTGAACACCCTATTCGTTCAGAGGTTAACAGCCGATGTTGTTGTTGTCGTAAATGCAATATAAATGCAATTTAAATGGATTAGGAATAAAATATTAATGAAATTCTGATATATTTGATATTATTATATTGATTTATCAAGCCAAAAATTTAAATGTATTTATATATACTATATATGTATTCTATGTAGGAAAACAAAAAGTGAATTTATTAAATCAAGGGTAAAAAAGAAAGTCAGTTGATTGTGGGGTGGGTGCTTATCTTATATGAAGGTTGATGTCTTGAGATGCGGTGCGGGTTCGGAACAATGTTGATGAAAATAGGTAGGTCTTGCCGGTAACTGTTTGTATAGCTCGTACTATATCTAGGCACGTGTTGGTCAGATAGATTTTAAAATAGGTTGGTACTAGGTACGTAATAGGATCTAGTGTGTATTGTAAACTTAGTCCCAATTAATTTAGGTACCAAGTGTATATTGATCCAATATAAAAAGTGTAGTATTAATTCTAATTTGCCCAGCACAAGCTATAAATTGGCCCAATACAACTTATAAATTGTCCCCGTACAAGTTGTCAAACTAGTTGCCTAAAAGAGAAGAGCAAATGGAAAGTAAGTACCCAATAAAAGAAAAGAAAGCTACAAGCTACATACCTAAGATGGAAGTAGGCAAAGAAGCGTGGACGCTACTGACTATAATTAAATCGAACGGGTATCGAAATGGTGGGTAAAATCCAAGTAAATCCTGATGTACAGAATTACAATTTTGAAGAGGCGACAAATCCTGCACTTAGCAATAACCAAATATACTCAAAAATCACAAATTCCCATAATTTTTAAGGGAGCTTCTAGCAAGTACGTTCAAACATATATTCCCTAGTTATGACTAAAAAGTTGGAAACTGCCAAAATCAAAACTATACCCCAAAAAATAAAGAATAATTCAAACCAAAGCTAATAATGAACCAGAATTATCGCAAAAAAAAAGAAATAATAAATAATGACCCAAAAAATGCAAATAGATGATAAATAACAATATTAAATTATTTAGAAAATATATTGATAAGAGCTTACGCCAATCGAACACAGATGCTGCAAACACTATTAAATTCGAATTAAATATTTATTTAGTTTATTTAAATTTTCCACTAAATTAAATTTCAACCGTTACAAGCTAACATTTAAGTACTGCATACTTTAACTTTAATTGCACACTACAATGAAGAGTTTTTATGTACCTAAATTACGGCCACTGTAAAATAAAAATCAGCTTTAAAGCTTCAGTGTTTCTTTGTTAATTCGAACAAAACCTTCCTTCAGAATAACTCAATAACTTATTGCATCATCCCGCTTGGATTTTTAACTAATAGTTATAATTATGCCAAACTACAACATTAAAATTTGTTTATAGTCATTATGGACAAATTTTTGCATAACAATTGGTGATGAAATCTTCATCGTTGATTTACTGTAACGACAATTTTTTGCCAAGATTTTGATAAATCCATAGGCGATCTGTTACGTCCTAAACATTACAATTACAGGAAACGTATGGCTTAACTTCTATCCATATATATATATATATATATATATATATATATATATGTACTATTATTATATATATATGTACTATTATCTGGTCTGGTGATAGTCTTGATTTGGAAATTACTCGGGAATAGAAGGCATTAGTGGTATTAATTAAAATGGAAGCATTTGTATTTTGTGACGAGACTGTTTAACTAGAAAAAAATATCAAAAACTGTATTTTTATTTTCATCTTTATCACCAGTTTGTAAAGTTTGTATGCATTGTTAAACTTTTATTTCATTTTTATTAATTATTTTTCAAATAATTTTGACTGAATATTTTGAGTGTAAGTGTATCATTTGTGTTCCCGTTTATATTGAGCGATATTACTTGTTATGTAAATTCAAACCTGCGGAGCTTGTGCAACAACGTTCATACTCTATTTGATGTACAAGGTCGTCATACGTAGGCGACAAAAAGCATCGCGTCACGCCTAAATCTGGCTATATAAACCGTCCCGTTTTGCATTCAGACATTCTACGTCTGGATTTCGCTGAGCGCAGGATCAACCCTAAGTCGGCCTTTTAGAGCTGTGCGAAGGACTAATCTCAAGTCCGGTTTTTAAAAACTGGACGAAGAGATTCCCGGCTGTATTGCGTGGACTCCGGTTAATCTGGGTTCTGCGATATACAGACGAACACGTCGATGTCTCCTAATTGAACGGTATTATTTGTCCTTTTGCGAGATATGCGATATATCCCCGTGTAACCGTTTTGCTGTGTCCGTAAAATTAATAAGTCATGTTCATTGTCTTTTGTATTTTAGCGAAATTACTAAGTCGCTCAATCAGGTAAATATTTCGAAGTAAATGCTCAAATCATTACAATATATTAAAGTAAAAGTCACTTCTTGGTTTTTTATTTTGTAAAAGATGCAATTTGTACATGTAGTGATGGTTCTATGGTGTATACAGTGTATCCACTTAATGCGAGGTCGGAAAATAATTCCTTTCCTTAGTTATTTGGAGAAAAAGTAATACAATTTACGTTGTAGTGTAGGTCAAAGATGCCAAACCAAAATTATAAATTGACCTGTCAGAGTATTTTTACTCACTAAGAGTTGGTAGAATTTATTCCTTTCGTCGTATAATGACAACGCAAATATTGCTCTTTAATTTTTTATTTTACAAAACATGAAATTTGAGTTATTAGATTAATAGTAGTTACATTTAATCCGTCCTGAGATTGCAGTTATATTTCTTTCTTCCCTTTGCAATAATCTCATTTTAATATAAATTATATTATAAGGTACATAACTCAACAATTCCATTATTATTAGAGACGGGATTTTAGGCAAAATGCCTCTTTGTTTATATTCAAGGCAAATTAAAAATAATACAAAATCTATATGTTTCTCGACAAATCAAAGCGATCTAGCTGTGTTTTATTTTGCCTAGTTGCCTATTTTGACTTTTAACAGCCTAAATCGTGTTTTTTCGCCTATTTTGTCCTAAAATCATATTTATTTGGTCTAAACGTTTTTTTTTTTTTTAATTTAAATGAATATGGTTTTTACACAGCTGCATCTTTCTTAAATGTACATTTTAGTTTTACAGCTAAAATGCTATAAACTAATACAACGATGGGTTTTCCCGTCTATTGTGTGAGGGGCAAAGTTTGGATCTGCCTGCCGTAAAATTTATATTAATACCCTATTGAAGATATATCCTCAATTATCGGCTTATCGCTCTCGGGTTCATTTACCTGCACCCACGTTTTTATTTTACGGGAATCCCTATCGGCTTGTTTACGCCCTGTAATTTAAACCATATAAGCAAATTTCTTCTCCCTGTTAACGTGATTAATGAATACACGATGCCCATTCATAGCTTATACAATGGACATCTTGATATTGCAGTTTAGATTTTATATTTATTCTCTTAATGTTCTCTGGAGCGTATATGTGTGTGTTCCTATAGCGAGGTGGACTATTGACGAATCAGTATATAGTGAAAGACGTACTTTGAATTTTCATTTATATCGTAACTTGCAACGAATATTTTTCGGTAGTTTTCTGTCGGTTTGTGCTTGTTTATCTACTCAGTGTATTGTGTATTTCCATCTACAACAATGCCAAAATCCAAGGAATCACATAGCGATAAAGTTCAAAAATGGCTGAAGGCAATTGGAGGCACTACTGTCTTTCAGCTGAATCTAAGCAACAGTGAAGAGTTGTTTTGTAAAGCGTGCGGAAAAATGGTAAAGGACGTTTTTGTTTTTCTTTCCTAACTTGCTTCAAAAATATTATTGTAGTTAACTCGCAAAAAGAAAAATCATTTAGAGCAACATGCTACTGCTCCTGGACATCAGGCAAATCTTAGGAAACCGTTGAGGAACCAAATGTTAATAGACACCAAAAATTCAAGAGAAATCGACGTTTTTAATCGAGATTTATGCGACGCTTTTTATGTCTGCAAATATTCCTCTGGACAGATTAAACTATTCAAAACTGCGAAATTTTCTCACTAAATACTGCAACAAGAATGTGGCAAGCGTGAAAACCTTAAGAACAACATATGTAACAAAATGTTACAATGAGGTAATTAATATAATAAATAATAATTTAAAATGTATTTTCATACTTGAGTGTCATTAAGATTTTGTTTACACCTATAATATTTTTATTAATTTTTTAAGACTATTAATACTATTCGCGAAGAAGTTGGTAACAACGATAGTTGGATATCTATAGATGAGACGACTGACTCTAAAGGTCGTATTATGGCAAATATGATTGTGTGTAAGCTTTGTTCTGAAACACCAGGAAAACCGTATTTACTGGCTACAAAGCAACTTGAAAGAACAAATTGCAATACAATGGCAAGATTCGTGAACCAAGCTTTAGGTAAGATATATTATGCAAAAAACTTACTTTAATAATATTGTAAATTTAATGCTAGATATTTAAGTTAAAGGCAACTCTCGCATTTTAGGTATTTTGTGGCCAACAGTTGGAATTAAGTACGAAAAAGTCAAGCTTTTAGTCACGGATGGTGCTTCTTATATGCTCAAATATGGTACAAATTTGAAGATTTTTTATAAAAATCTTAATCATTTAACATGTTTTGCACATGGACTCAATTTGGTGTGTGAATGTCTAAGAAATCAATATGCTAATGTTAATGGTTTAATTTCAAATACCAAGAGAGTCTTTTTAAAAGCTCCACTGCGTGTGGCAGTGTATAAAGAAAAACTGCCAGATCTCCCTTTGCCTCCCGAACCTGTCTTAATACGTTGGGGAACTTGGTTAGAGGCGGTAGTTTTTTATGCTAATAATTTCGAAGCAATAAAATCAGTAAGTACTTTTTTAGCAAAATTTTTAAATAAGATTGTTTTTGTTTAACGCTTGATGTTTTAGGTTGTAATATCGTTTGACAAAGATTCAGCTAACTGTATTGAGCAAGCGCAAGAATACTTTTCCAATCAAAATGTCAAAAACGATCTTTTATACATCAAGTCGCATTATAAATTTCTCATTGATAACATCAAAAGATTAGAAGCATTCGGCCTTCCTCTTACAGATTTTGTTGCAGTAATTAATAATGCCGAAGCTGCTCTCAAGAATGCACCAGGAAAAGTTGGCAAAATAATTTTGTCAAAGTTTAACCAAGTGATTTCGAAAAATCCAGATTTCAAAACGGTTGAAGAGTTTGCTGAGCTGCTCAGTGGCGAAGCAGTTGAAGCTACCGCTCATACCACAGCTGACTGGTCCATATTTAAGTTTTGTCCTACAACCTCGTGTGACGTAGAACGTTCACTTTCTTCGTACAGACTGCTGTTTTCCGACCGAAGAACAAATTTTACTAACGACAACTTGGAAAAACATCTTGTGTGCTACGCAAACGCCAAATTTGAGGACATGTTACACGGCGATTAATTAATTAATTTATTATTTTAAACCAAATGAATCTACATATTTTAGTTATTAGTTAAAATTTGTATGTTTTATTTCCTTTTATGGCTGAAATGTGCCTAAAATTACATTAAATATCGTCTTCTTATTCATGTTTTTTTTTAATAAAATGATTTTTGTGTTTACCGTTTTTTTTAAGTTTTTGCCTAGCATGCCTAAATCACAGTTTTTCGTCCTAAATACATAGTTTTTAAGGCCTAAAAAAGGGCCTTTTTAGCTGTTTTTTACGTCCTAAAATCCCGTCTCTAATTATTATTATTATTCTATATAAAAATTTTAATAAATAATAAAAATATACGTAGGTATTATATTAATAGAATGTGATGCAATGTGAGATTTTAAACAGCCACTTCCTAAAGGCCAGTATTTGATTAAGAATTAGAATAAAGACATCGGAGGCGTCACGAAACTCAAGTTCGAGTTTTATTTAAAACCCGTAATAATTCGCTTCAGTTAAAATAGCAATTTACAAGATTAGCAGCATTACTTTGCGTTTATTTGAACATTTTGCTGCGGTATTACATATTTATACGTATAGTGCATAAACGATTTTGAACAGTAGACTTGAATATTTCTTGTGTTTGTATTTTATTTTAACAAGCACTTTAAACGAACTCATAAAAGGTGAAAAAGCTATAAAAGTCAAACTTAAACCTACTATAACGATGCATTACACGTTCTTAAAGATTTATTTGGCATTAAAAGACATTAAAATGATATGCGGAAGGTTCTATTATCCATACCCTTAAATTTGTGAAAGTTGTAATAATAATTAATAAAACTAAATATAAGTATATGTTCTAATGTAAGCCACAGACATGCTTCGCAAAAGCAGGAAATTTTGTTGAAATACTCTCAAGTTATTTTCGTATTCTAATCCCGTCGATTAAGTAGTAAAAGTTGTATCTTCATTATTACCATTCTTTTAAAATATAAATCATAGATATCTACTTCCGAATAGCTTTCCTGTTTGAATTTAATCCAGTCTATGCAGCGCTAATAGCACTTTAACATTATGTTCGCGTTATCTCTCTCAGACGTGCGCGCAAGAAAATTTAAACCCATTAACAAATTAAATTCCTCCAGGATTGTGATTTATGGTTTTTAAAGAAAAACTTACTTATAAGAAATGTAATGGGTGTGAAATTCGTAGAAGTCTCTTTCAAATAAATCCGAATGGACTTTATTCTATAAAAAACGTCGTGATTTCCGTGGAACTACGTGAAGACGTAAAATACATATTTTTCGTAATATTGATGTACTTTGTGTATACAGAAAAAGTTTTCCGACCATGAGTCGCTTCGATTTGCCTTAGAAATGGATTACTTTAAAAAAGTTTGAAAATAAAAAACCGCTAGCGACATCTATCCATTATCCGGTAATATATCTTTCGGAAAGAACTGGAGATTGAAAAGAAAAGCAGCAAAACCAACTTTGACCGCTCTTCCTTGTGCCATTCCTTTTACTGGTCGAATTATCTGACGTTACTGAACTTGTTTCATTCATTTATACGAATTAAATTCGTCGACGTTCGTCATCAGTTTCAAAGCGGACACAGCTTTTTCTATGTTTTACCTTTTAGACTTCTAAAGTTGAGAAGTAAATCTACTAGATGTTATGCGCATTAACTATCTCTCTTATAATTGATGGCTTCTCTCCCTCTCTCTCTCTCTATTTATAGTAGTTATATATAAATATATAATATACACTGTGTCCAATTTAAAAGGTAACACCTGGAATAACCCTCATTAGCTCTCATGAAGAAATGCTAAGACAGAATTCTTGTTTTCGGGAAAATATTTTTGAATTAAAATTGACATTTCGCAGTGTGACCCATTTGAAATGGAAGTACTTCTGTAGAACCTACATTTTGCATTAAAATGAAATCATTCTTTTATTACATAGTGGATCAAAAAGTCTACTTCCAAACAGAATTTCAGAAGTTCATCTGAAGTTTCAAGGTATGATTATTTTTCTGGATTGAAAATAGCAAAATTTTATTAGCGATTTTTTTATTGAAAATCTGACTGCACCACTGAATTCATGTCGTGAGATGGTTTTAACCAAAATTTACATTCAAATATGTTTGTTAATAAAAAAGTCATGAGAGAATCAATTTTCAAACATTACTGAGCATTATTTCATAAATTCGCTTCTTGCAACTTCTATTGACCAAGGTAGATTAAAATTTATTTAAAAAACAACTAAAAATTAACTAAACTAATTATTAACTGCCACAAAATTGCAAATAACCATTTTAAAAAAATCTAATTACAATTAAAATAGTGAATATAATAATACATCTATCAAATTTCACATTTAAAAGAAATAAGTAATACCTACTAGCTGCATTGTTTTTTTAAAAATAATCTCGCTTTACTTTTATTTAGTGCATTTTTGTATTGCAATACCTTTAAAAAAATTTTTCAATTGTTATTAGTAATTGTTATTTTATTCAAAAAATATATGTATTTCAAGTATTTCAAAATCCAAAGTAGACTAGGACTCCGAAATTAATAATTTATAAATTAAGTCAAATGGAGGCTGTGACATTGACAGTTACTGCATAACTGTTCACTAACTTCATTGATAGTTGAGTGATTGCAAGCTAATCTTGATAATTGTTGAGGTAAATCTGAATTGGATTGCATTTGTTTCCTTAATTTTTAGTTGTTTTTTTTTTATAAATTTTGATCTACCTTAATCAATAGATGTTATAGGAAGCGGATTTACAAAATAATGCACTGTAAAGTTAGAAAAACTCATAACTTTTTTAAATGAAATTTCGGTTAGCGCTATCTTAGGACCTTCTGGTTTTAGGACCTTCTGAATTCAGTGCTGTAGTTAGATTTTGAATAAAAAAAGATCGCTAATAAAAGTTTGCTATTTTCGAGCTTGAAAAATAATCATAGTATGCCTTGAAAATTTAGATGGGCTTTTGAAATTTTGTGTGGAAGTAAACTTTTTCATCCCATATGTATTCAAAAAAATTGATTTTATTTTGGTGTAAAATACAGGTTCGACGGGTGCTTCCATCTGAAATGGATCAGACTGTATGTATAAGCATTTTTCAGAAGTTTCAAATTATATGCAAATGTTTCTGGTTTATGCGGTATAGCAGTAATATTATTGGAGGAAATCATTAAAAATCGATTTTTTTTTTTAAATACAAGAAGACCGGAATATATGAATTTCGCATACTTGTGCATATTTGCATAAAATATGCATTTTGTACATTACTAACATATTTTATAGTAATTGCGCATATATATATAGGGCCATGCATGGTGAAGGCAGTCCACAATTTAAAAATCTTTTATCCAAATTTAATTCACACAACTTGTTTGGCGTTTGCGCTAAATTGTGCAGTAGAAGAAGTTGGATATCAGTTCCCTTTAGTAAATACTTTCATTAGTAGTGTTCAAAAAATGTTTTTAAAGGCTTCATTGCGAATTCAGTTCTACACAGAAGGTTTACCTGGCATTCCTTTGCCAGTAATCGTACGGTGGGGCACGTGGTTCAATGTCGCTATTTTGCATGCGAATCAATACATTACAACAAACTAAGCCCATTATTATGGGTTTTAATAGCGATGCACAGTCTGTGATAGACGCCCAAAAAGTATATTCGAATAAAGAAGCACCGAAGTAATTGGCGTTCGTTAAAGCCAATTACGGTATAATTTCGAATTCTATATTGCAGCCAGAAAAACAGTTTATGCCGCTAATTGGAGGCGTTGAGATACTATAATAAACAAAAGTAATGTTCCGAAGTTAAATGAAGAGCGAAAAACATCCTCTATGGAAAGTTTATGAGTGTAATTGAAGAGAATGAGGATTTTAAAAAGTTAAAGGATATTAAAATAAAATACAAAAATCCTCTTTGCTCCTTGCAACATTTTTATTTACACTGGAGCTAGTTTCGGCAATATGCCACCATCAACCAGAGTCCAAAATAGTCTGCCTGATGATGTCATATTGCTGAAACTAGTTCGAGTGTAAATAAAAAAAATTCTAAGGAGTAAAGAGGATTTTTATATTTTATTTTAATATAATAATAATAATAATAATAGTAATAACAATAATAATAATAATAATAATAATAGTAATAATAATAATAATAATAATAATAATAATAATACGCATTTATTTTCCAACAGGCATATTGCTCAATAATAGGAGAAATGTAGGTAAGTATATACACTAAAAAAAAAACAGAATGCAATACATGAAAAAATAAAGAGTACAGTTTTACTTAAATAAGTCACATCGTTTATTAGCCGCCCTGGACAAAGTATACGTTACATTATCCGAACCTTACAGCGTAGACTATCTGCAGCTAAGGGATATTGCCAGAATCTTACGCGGTGATTTATTAGAAAATACTGAGTAGGCAGTAGATCACATTATTAATTTTTAAAATGCTCATGTAACAAGTCTCGACGTAGAAAAAATCTTTTCATTGTTCAAATACATATTTTCAGACAAGCGCCACAATTTCTCAATAGAAAACTTTGAGAAATATTGAGTTGTAAAGTCTTTTTATAGTTAATAGTGTTGTAAAAATTTTGTAAAGAAACTTATAGTAAACACAAAAGAATATTTCCAACTATGGTACTGCATTTTTTCCTGTTTCTAGTAGCTTTTATTTGCTATTTTCCATGAGAATGTACATATTTAGGCCAAAAAACCTGTATGTTTATATGCATTTCTTTTGCATATACTCAGGCCTCGGGGAATAGGGATTTCTTGTAGATGGTATATGCCGGTACGTCAATGCAAGGCACCAGCCACACTGCAGATGGTGGCATTCATGTCAGTATAACAATTTCCTGTCTAGTTCTAGCATGTTTCAGACGTTATGGTATATTTGATTTAAAGCGAGACACTCCGCAATCAAATTCGATAGATCTATTAAATTTAGGTTACAAAGTAAGTTATTGCTACCAGTTATCAATCTATTAGCGAAATTAGTGCAATAATTCACACTAATTCTTACGCTAATTTGGCACTATCTTACGTGAGCGCTAGTTAATAGATCCTTACGAAAAACTAAGCCATAAAAACAAACTTTGTTCGGAGATTTTTTTTTGTTTGGGAAGCAATGGAAATGCAGTTATTTAAGATTTTAAAGTTCCCTGTATAAATACATGATTATTCTGGTAATAGTTATGGTAATTTTATCTAACGAAACTATTAACTACACTGGGGTAACTTTGACCACGATACACTTTTCAATTCTGATTGTCTTTGTTAAAGAAATGTAGTTAAACCATTAATTTGTAGAGGGCGACAAGTGAAAGAAACACCGCAAGACTACCCCAGTAGTCACAAAGTTGCCTCAATAGTCACAAGGTTACCTCAGTTTACGGTAGGTTATAACAGTGGTCTAATCGCCCACACGAAAACATCTATATTTAAAAAATAATCTGTTTCAAAGGCCATCGATTAACTACGTTGTGCTCTATGTGCAATACATAGTTGCGCAATATTCTGCTCAACTATGGTGCTTGATGGATAGTGAAGAAAATTATTTACTTAATGTATACAATTTTGATGTAGACAAATATTTGTTTAATCGTATGTGTGATACATACATATGTATCTATACCATACTTCCTACAAAGCAGATGTTCGGTGTTATTACTGGAAAAACACTATCATTCATCTGTTGTAACTAATGAAGTAATTTCAAAATCACCCATCAAACAAGAATTTTTTCGGATAGAAAAGCGCTCCGTAATTTGTTTTGTTATCGAGTGTAACCAGAGCGCATTAATATTAATTGTTTTCAATACAAAATCAATAATAAGCAACGAATGATAAATCATCGCCTTCCAGGAGTTCACTCTCGCAAAGTTAACGGTTGGAAGATGAACATACATATTTTCCATGTTGTTATTTTGCTTTTCGCCTTTTCTCACACAAACTATTTGTAATTCAAAATATGTTTGTTCTACACAGTTCAAAATAATTTCATGCATTTTCTTCTTTCAGCCTTCCCATCATCATTTTGATAAATTGCGCTTACAAATAGGGATTTTCACTGGAAACGAAATATTTTAATGTTCATTAATTAATCATATTGCACATTCGGGTGAAATATTCGATCATTCATCAAGTTTGCCTGGGCGTTAGCCGTTTAAGGTCGACGATAAAAGCCGTTTTTATTAATAATCAACAACGCACACACAATTCCGCCGGCCGGCAGACAAACGGGAACGAGGGTGAGATGGGAGGACACACGCGATCAAAATTCACAATGGCGCAGTCGGCTTCCCAATATGCGTACTACGCCTACGCATCATCTATGTCCGATATTTTTTTTAGATTGATGAAAAAGCGTCAACCTATACTTTGGGAAATACGTTCCATTCGCAAAAAACATACCTTTTTTCTATATCTAAACGTATATGTGGATTTGTATATTCTACCTAATCTATACCTGGGTTGATGGTGGCGCGCGTAACTAATTTAGACTAGTGGATGTAATAGATAGTAACGGAATTCTTATTCGGCAAATTTGCGACGCTTCTAACACTAATATCGTTGTGTTGACCATCTATACATTGTTTTTTGTTTGCTGATGATTCAATAATGACTACGCGACCTCAGATCGTTGTTCGACAAACAGCACTTCTTGCGGTTCGCGTCATATTCTTCTTCCGCGCAGCTCATTCTTCTTCTGACGCTTAAAGTATTACTACTTGGTGATGTTCTTTAACAATAAATTCCGAAACAGTCAGCAACTCCAAGTAGTTTCCCAGAATCGAGCTTCTGACGCCTCGAAGAGAGCCTGTTATGATCTTCTTTAATCGATTCTGCGGTTCTTCAAGTCAATTGTGCTGATTCTAAGTTGCTGTACATCAAATTACGCTCTCATTTAGTATAATTCTTACAGATTCGTTGAGCTGGTCCCTAATAAGATCCATGTGCTTCATAGGAAGCTGCTGTGCCGAGCTTCCTATGAAGCAAAAAACCCAGGTATCTATGGCTATCAATTCAAAGGATTTACTGGCCACCAAGCTGTAGGCCAGTAAATCCTTTGGACTGGCTGGAGGTCTTCTTTTAGTAAAACCGACCACAATAATTTTTGATGGATTGACTTCAAGTATCTACGTGCCACACCACTCACTAAACATATCAATACTTCTTTGAATGGCTTCGATCGCATATTCTTCATTTCTGTGGGGATATTACTTTTTCATGCTTGATGCAGTGAAACAACTGATTGTATTGTTTTTGTAAATGGATACTTGGTTTTATTCTAGCAGCCTCTTTCTCGCGTAATAATTTTACACGTCGAAGATGTTTGGAATCTATAAATACAAGCGATTGGTTCTTGGTTGCGGTTAACAATCAGGGTACTTATATTTTCTTATCGGATAGGGATCAAAACCGTAGATAGTGCGATGATCACACACACCGCACCCACTTTTCCTTATTAAAAACAGTTCGTAGAAGTAATTTCCATATTTTTATTTGGAAACAAAATGTCTATAAGTACAAATTTCCAAGATGGCGGCTAAGACCTTTGAAATAACGTTTATGTTCTTGTTAGTAATAATCTACAACTTACATTAATGCAGTGTAGGTACAAACTGAACACAGTAAACATCTTGTGTATACCAAATAAAGCCGATATTCACTATAAAAAAGTATTGTGTGAATTTATGACAATCAAGATCCATTTGTTGCCACCGACAGACATTGTAATTTTAAACACTGCTTTTATTTTACAAAATGTTGCGAATTTTCAAACGCAACTTATTCCATACAAGTTGTAGTCATTTATGAGCACCACTGTAAACGTTTACAAACGTAAGGGGAAGTAATGGGTACCCGTAACTTCGTAATGACACCCGAAATTGGACCCCAGCAGCCACAAAACTGGGGTAGGCAAAAAGATGAAAGGCCGTCTAAATGTAATTCTTTATTTGTTTTATTCCCAAATTTCCGGCTCTGAATAAAGCGTTCATCAGTGCGTCTATCGAAAAACAATTAAGCGGTAATATAAGCAACACAAAAAACAAATTGAAGTTACTTATAAGCATTGAATTATTATGTCCATTTCGTTGTCAATTAATGAAAACGGGAATATATCAGAATTTTGTTGTGTAATTTAAATTCTAAGATGTAATCGACGAGACGTTCTAGTACATATTGAAAATTAAATACAAATCTTTAAAAGGAATTATGTATGGTATGGGGGGACGGAAACGAGAAAACAGCAAAAACCAGAATAGAAACAAAAACAGAGACCGCAATATACCGTGAGAAACAAAAATGTAGTTCTAACGTTTAAGTGAAAGTATGATAACTATTGTGAGAGCAACTTTGACTGAATACAACTTATGTTATCAATATCTTTTTTGTAATTTCTGCAATCAAAATTTTTGGAAATAACATAAATTTCTTCAAAATACTTGCTTTTAAATTGATGACATTCAATGTCCAAAATTCTTACGTCATCGAAGTCAAAAGTGTGACTGTCTCGTAACAGCGGACAGAAGGGGCTATGTTGAGAGAACCATTGCGAATGTTATTCTTGTGAATAGAGATCCTATTTCTTAGTTTTCGGCTGGTTCGCCCAATGTATCAACCATTGCAATTGTTACAGTGGATGTTTCAAACAATTTTTATTTTTCAATATAATTTCCCCTAACTTCAATACATTTATTACAACGATCAATTAATAATTCTATACCCTTTTAAAGATAATCTAAAGTTTTTCCCTCAAAATGTTGTATTGCAGCTGCATGCAACTCACTACCGTCCTTAAAACGACGTCCCTAAGGTCTTTCTCTAAATGAGAAAAAAAATAATAATCACTTGGAGCCGTGTCCGGACTATACTGTGGATGTTCCGATTCTTGAAAGCCGCATTCGCGGATGGCAGCTTGTAAAATGGCGGCAGTATGAACGGATGCATTGTCGTGTAATAATCGAACACCTTTTGTCAATTTTCCTCGATGTTTCCACGAATATTGTCCCTCAATTCATGCAACAAAGACGCATAATATGTGCTGTTGACAGTTGTATTGCGCTCTTTAAAGTCAATGAGTAAAACACCCTCACAATCCCGGAATAATGTGGCCATTGCCTTTTTCGTTGGTTGAACGGGTTTCGCCTTCTGGGACGAGGTTCATCGAATCGCCGCCATCTCATCGATTCCATTTTGGATAAAGGATCATAATACAGAACCGCTATTTCATCTTTTGTGACAATGGACTCCAAAATTGGTTTTGGGTCGTCTCCACACGTGTTTAAAAGCGAGCGCGTACATTCGACCCAACATTCACATTGGAGGGCAGAAGGAAGATGCGGTACCCATCTTCCACTAATCTTATTTCTACCCAATTGGTTATGGAGAATTCGGCGAATACTTGTTTCAGAAATGTTAGACATCGCTACTAATTCCTTCATTTTCAAACGGCGATCTGCTAGTACCATTCCTTCAATAATTGAAGGTCTCGAGGCGTTATCAGTTCAATTGGCCGACCGAGGCGCTCATCGTCTTCAAGGGATTCTTGCCCCAAACAGAAACATTTTGCCCACTTTTTGTAGTGGAATATGAAGGAGATAAATCACCGAAATCGCCGTCTAAACGTTGTTTAATGTGATTAGGCGTATGCTCCTTTTGTTAAAAATTTAATAACCGCGCGGTACTTAATTCTGACATTTTCATGCACTAGTTACGTTGTCTGGCTGGCTACTAAAAACTACAACTCTTCGAGCCGTAATAAATATGGTGTAGGCCTCGCACATATGCAACTATGATGCAGCGGAGTTTGAACACGCTTGAACCTGTATAAGCCTGTCAGGCCGAACATTTATGGCGCCTACCTCCAATTTTATTGCGATTTTCTGTTTTATCCTCAAGTATGGAGAAAATATTATTTTTTTTAATTGGACAAGTGACGAGTTTGATATTTTTGTAATTTTTGAAAAGACTAATTAAAGTATTCGTTATTAAAGGGATATATTGAAATTTTTTGTTTTGTCTATTTCGTCGAGGTTGTTGGCAGTATTAAGGCCATTAATAACGGTGAGATTCCTAGTGCTATTATATTATTGATAAGGGCATTGGGGTAGCTACTGTTTTTTAAGATCTCTTTTAGCTTGTTAAGACGTTTCGTATAGAAATTCGGATGGAAAGTATGCAATACTCTATATTTTATAGCTAGAATTAAATTGATTTTATATTGGATGGTTGGATTTAAAATCGAGGTACTTGCTTGAGCTGGTAAGCTTTTTATATATTAATCTAATTTAATTCTATCATTTGATCGTATTACAGAGATGTCTAAGAAATTATTAATTTCGGACTCAACAGTAAATTTAAATTGATTATTCAACCTATTCATCATATTAAGTGTGGATTAGAGCTATTAATCATATCAAGTTATGAGGTAAAGCAACAAGTAAGTCGTCAACATATTGAAAAGTGAAGCCAAATTCGAAATCAGTATTATTACTAATTCTTGACAAAGAGGGTGTTCATTACTATTTCTGCTCTAGATGGAATCATTGCACCACCCATAGGGCAGCCATTTATTTCTCTGTAAAATTCATTGTTAAAGGTAAAGCAAGTAGATTCAAACTGGAATTAAATAATATCGGTGAAAATTTAATAATAAAACAAATGAAGAATTGAATTTAGGCAGCCTTTTATCTTTCTGCCTCTCCAGTTTTGTGGTTGCGAGCGTCATTACGTAGTTTGTAAATTTTTACATGTGCAGTTATATCGCATTAAGTTTTCTGTATAGTTTACAGCACTAATCGATTTGATTGCGTTGTAATTACATGTACATTTTTTACAATGTTTAACATATTTTTTTATATATTCCAAGGCACACATCTGCATCCCGAATTAAAAAAATAATTCATAGATACCCTGTGTGAGATGAAGTATGAAAAGTAGAAATCAAAAACTGGTCCAGATCTCAGAATAACAAGATTTTGTGAGATCTGGATCAGTTTTTCATTTCTACGTTCCAAATTACAAAAATCTATCGGTATCGGGTAAATTGCTGCACATCGCATGTGCTTCCTAACAGAATAACTGTTCGTTATTTGATAAGCTGTTAGTGAGGCTTTTACGCTTTGAATTGTAACGATTCTAGTCAAAATTTAAGCAAATGATTAGTATCTAGTAATACTTAAAGTCTAGAAAGACTGCAAAGATTTGCAGCGACAGTTCATTGACACAAAAGGTGCAAAATGTTTTGAGTATTTCCCTGGTTTCCACACGATTGTCAATCGCACTAAGAATATTCTACGAATTTTCTTGAGACTAAAAAGGGAACACAGGTAAGTGCATCCCACCGATTTAAATGAAATTTTATGGGTTTATAAACCGATATAGTGTAAGAACAACGGTAACTATCTTAGCTGCCTTAGAACCTTGGCGATGTCAATTGATTATGAGTTAAAGATTGTAACTGAATAATAGTATTTCTTTGGTGTAGAATTTTGTCGTAATCCATAAGTAGTACTTCATCTGAAAATGTTCTTACAAAATTTTTCCATATTCTAAAACCGTAAACGTCTAAAGGTTGTACCTTTGAAGTTGTCTTGTTTGGAATTGTGAAAATATCTACTTTTTTGTTCGTTGGTAATTAGGTTTGCAAATCACTCGGACAATGCCCAATCCAGGAACCCAATAACAAGATACTTTCAGCTCCGGTATTTGGTGCGTATACATCTGTAAACCAATCTTTAAAATGCCGAGAAGTTAGTTGACACTAAGTATTAGCATAATTTATTACTATGAACATTGTTTTTAATAATTCCATTATCGTATCTCGTATAGAAAATACATTTTACTAATTGAAAAAATGTCGTTTTTGTAAATTCGCAAGATATACTTTATTTTTCGGCAATAAAATTATGGCATAAATCACTTACCATTCCCTGAACCCCCAAATATGAAATTTCAACTTATTAATTTTCTGTCTGCCTTACCTATTTATGCAGGGACACGCTGTATATATAGCTAAATATAGCTAAATTCAATGTAGTTCCTGCATTGTTGTAGTATATAAAAATTATGAAATTTGTAAAAAAAAAATAAGGGGGTTGTTTTCCTAAACAAATATTTGTTATAGGGAAAATATTTACGGGGTCGTTAAGAGCATGTAAAACAGTTTAAATCTTGTCTTAACTTCTTTTTGATATTTCTTATAGTTTCTGGATTATTGAATCAAGCAGCGAAGGGTGGTGTTGAACTTAGGGTGTTTTATACCCCGCCAGTGGGCGATCGGGCAGCTGAGATAGTTACCGTTGTTCTTATACTATAGCCCTGGACAAAATTATTAGGCACCCCTTATTTTCGTTATATTAGAAAACTGATGCCATCTATGCAGTTAATTAATCATTCGTGGAATTACAAATAGTTTAAGTTAATAGAGCTTACTGTGTTTCGCGCTGTTAGTTACGACAGTAATGTGAGGGTGTAAGAACATTTGCAGGCCTTTTTAAAGCAGAAAGTACGTACTCGAAAATGTACATCCAAACAAAAGTTAGAAAGAGCGGCAATAGAGGAATGGATTAAAATATCAGTTTCTACTTGCGGGAAACTTGTTGCTAATTTACCGAAAAGGATAACTGTTGTAATCAGCTCCTAAGGAGGATCAACATGATATTGAATTTTACTTTTTCTTAAATAAAATATTACATTTATACCATCCGTTTCATTTATTTACTGGTGAAAGTTGAAATATAAACCATGTGGGAGGATGCCTAATAATTTTGTCCAAGGCTGACATCGGTCTATAAACCCACAGAGTTTCATTTAAATCGGTGAAATACGCTTACCTGTGTTCCCTTGTAAGTGATTTAATCATTTAATGCCATGCAAAACGTAGATGCAACTATGTATACCATACTCGTCAAACTTTTTCCGTTCTATACAAAAGAACGCTTATATAAATGGAGTCTTACCGCATATGCGGTTTCGCGCGCGTTCGAAATAGTGTACGTCATGTACATAAATCAACCAACTATAGTTTCGTACATAATTCTAGTTTGATGGAAATTGATTGTCTGGCAAGCGAAATATTCCCTAGCTTTTCTACCTTTTCCGTCCTAATTTAGTCATCAATCATTTATCTTATTCAAGACGTTAATTGATTTTAGATTACAACGATTAATATTGGTGCCGGCCGAATGTAGATATCTGATTATGAAAGAGGAAATAAGTACAGATTTAGTGCTACACCTAATTACATTACCTTCATAACCGAATATATACCGTTTGGGATTACAGAGAACCAACCCCAAAAGGTTCGCCGCGCTTCGGAATATTTGATTTAAAATGTCTCCCTCTTGCGTATGTAATAGGTACTAATGTGATTACACAGCTTATATTGCCTCGGTATTCCCATGTGTATGCGCTTAACGTTATTGGATACATAACTTTATTTGAGGGCGTTCGATTATTATGATCGCGTCCGACTTGAAACTGATTCGTCAAAATTAGATTTTGCGGTAGATACGAATGCACAGTATGACTATCTAAGGAAACAATCTACTTTAATCGTATTATAGCCACCGGGGGGTTAATCATGAATAATTAGGATTACCACCAAGATACAATGATTAAAATCGTCTTTGGTTTAGTAAAGTTTTGCCAATTGTACATGAATAGCTCAATTTAAGTACGGATAGGTATGTTATGTAACTGACATACTCATGGTACTAATTGTAAATGTCAATACAAATGTTAAAAATGGGACCGCATATTGAATTTAAAAAGAACCCTCTTGACAACCATATAAAAAATGATTGTCTAAAAGAATATACTAATCTTCTAAATAAAAGGATATATTTTCAATTAAAAAATTAAACTCCTACGTTGTCACAGTTGTATTGCGTACCTAAGATACACAAAGAGGGAGACAAGTTTAGACCTATTGTCAATAATATCAGTTCTTGTATTTACAATTTAAGCAAATGATTAGTCAAAGAATTTAGAGACTCAATATTTAATAACACATTTAGTATCAGAAATTCACTAGAGCTTGTAAATGAGTTAAGAAATATTCAAGAAGCTATGGACAGTAGGTTAATTTATTTTTATGTGTGTGCCCTGTCTCCGAGCATTCCCCTGGGGGAATGCTCTGGAAAAGGCATACAACTTGCCAAGCTTGCATGACAAATAATGGTTTTGTCTTTAGTTAAACATTTTAGAATCGAACCTTTGGTGCCTCGATGGGTTTGTCATCATTTTTAGCCCAGATTTTTATGAATTAATTTGAAAATCAGTTAAAAGTTACTTGTCTTAGTTTTTTTAAAGTCTGGTATTGCTACGTAGGTGATACTTCGGCTATACTTAACAAAGATTTTGACGTGAGAATGTTTATAAACACTATTAACAATTTATATCCCTGAATTAAGTTCACGAATGAGGCGGATATGGACGGTAAACTCCCTTTCTTTTACTTTAATTGTTAGACAGAACAACTGTTTGGAATTTGACATATTTAGAAAACTAGCTCACACTAATAACTACATACATTTCACAAATGTAAAAAAACAGATTTTAACAGTTTGCTCCACAAGTTGTTTTCGATTCCTTTATTTCAGATTAATTTTGAAAAAGAACTAGATTTCATAAGCAATGTAGCTAAATAGTATTTACAATAAATTTAAAAACAGAAACTTTACGAAACAAAATACTACTTTGACACCAGTCGAGAAAGATTCAAGTCATTTTAAATTTACAAAAATACCTTTCCATATAACGTGGTAGAACAAATTGTCAAACTTATTTAAAAATTTTAAGCTTAAACCCGCTTTCCCCAATTATATGTTAAGTATATTAATTATATACTACTTTTTTGTTAGATATTGCTGTACCTATTCGTATTTGTAAAACCGTCATTTTTACAAATAAGCAAATAGCATGTTTTTGGTGATAGTTGAACAATGACAGGTTTTTGTTTTAGTCGTTTGTAAACATTCTATTTTGATGTGCTATTAAAAAACAACGTAAAGTACAAGTGTGTGTTCATTTTCTATTAGAAATATAACCGAACATTATACAATTAAAACTTTACCAAACCAAAATTTATGTGAAAAGTCACAAGAAGGGAAACTACCTGGAATATTTCTGATTGAATGTAGAGACTGATTTAGTTTACGTAGGTCAAACACAAAGGTCTCTAGAAATTAGAGCCAAAGGGCATAAATATGTGTCCAAAGTTATCGGTGCACTACTGTTATCTTCGTTATTTCTGGAATTACGAGTTTGGTTAAATTAGCAACATTGTAGTATTTTTTCTCTTGATAACGATGGTAAAGTCAAAAAACAATAAATGTCACGTTTTCGAAAAATTCAGTAAGATAGTATTTTTTAAATTGAAATTCTTAGGTATTTGGAAAGAACGTAAGATTTTGAACAAAAAATGTCAAACACATAACATGTTCACGGTACAATAAAAACAACAAACACAATATCAAGCAATTTTAATTTTATATTACGTATTCAACATTTTGCCTAACTTAATAAATGTTCAAAGAGATTGCCTTGCTGTTCAACGCATTTCTCGGCTCTCATGTTAACGCTTTGTGTGGCTTTTGTAATAATTGGGCCAAAAAAATTATTTGACGTTTGTTTAATACTGGTTTCGAGTTCTATCACATTTTGATATTATTGCTTGTAAACCTCATCCATCCTTTACAAAACCCTGTAGATGAAAATCTAGAGCTGTCAAGTCAGGAGAGTGTGCAGGCCAACGAATGGGCGTGTTGGTTCCTATCCATTTTTGATGAAATGTTTCATTTAGCAAGTTGGTAGTGTCAACGTAGTTATGAGGAGGTGCCCCATCGTGCTGAAAATAAATTCGGAGCCTATCAGGCACTGACATATCTTCTAAAAGATCATCCAGAATTTCTGTTAATAACCCAACATAGCGGTCCCCAGTTCAAGTACCGCAATAGAAAACTGGACCAACAATTCTGTTGGCCATTGATCCGCACCACACATTTAAACTAGACCTATGTTGGGAATTGCGCGGATTTACTCTGGGAGGATTTTCTCTACTCCAATAATGCTGATTTTGAATGTTTTTACACATACGTGAATTACAAAAGTTAGATTCATCAGACCATAAAATGTATTTACAAATTAGATGGACGTTCATTACAAAAATTTATCATCCAATTACAGAAAATTGGTCTTCTTTTTGCATCGCCGGGAAGTAAAGTCTGGATTATGTCGCTTTTGTACGGGCGCAACTTTATTTTTTTTTTAATAACGTGAACTGTACCATTTTTCAAATCTAATTCTCTTGTACAACTTCAAATGGACTTTTCCGGATAGGTTTTAAAAAAGCTAATACGTTTACTTTCGTTTCTTCATCTATTACAAAATCGTTCTTCCTTCTTCGCATGTATCTTCGTTACTTCTAAATTTTCAATACAACCTGATTTGACGATTCGGATATGTTTTGACAGTAACGAAGCGTATTTCTTGCACTTTTTCTGAATGCGTAATTGGCATTTTTTTTTAATAAGCAGGAATAAGTGATTTTTTCAAATTACTAGACTTTGTAATTTTGTATCAAAAAGTTGTTTAAAATGTCTGATATCTAAGTTATTTTATGCTACCAAAGAAACAGTAATTGTTTTATATTATTCGAGTATTAAGTGATCATTGATCATTGATTTGATTGATAATTATTGTTAATAAATATAAGAGAAATTTAATGCCTTAGGTTTAATTGTCTCATTTGTCTATTTTTAAACATTTCATCAAAAATGAATAGGAACCAACACGCCCATTCGTTGGCCTGCACGCTCTCCTTGACACCTCTAGATTTCCATCCATGAGATTTTGTAAAGGATGAGGTTTACGAGCAGCAATATCAAAATGTGATAGAACTCGAAACCAGTATTAGACAAACCTCAAATAATATTTCTGGCCAAACTATTACAAAAGCCTCACAAACCGTTATTGTGAGAGCCGAGAAATGCGTTGAACAGCAAGGCAATCTCTTTGAACATTTATTAAGTTAGGCAGAATGTTGAATACGTAATATAAAATTAAAAATACTTCATATTGTATTTGTTGTTTTTATTGTATCGTGAACATGTTATTTTGTTAATATTTCCATGACCTACTCAGAATTAAATGCTAACAAATTTCTTAATTTTGAAACGCGTCTCATTTGTTTATTTTTAAGTTAAGGATGGTTATGCACCATAGATTTTAAAACAACTTACAAATTGTAATACGCTAAAAAAGATATTCTGCTTTCTGGTAATTTGCTAAATTATACAGGCCTTGCCAGTAGGGAAAGGACAATATCAGAGATATTTAAACTGGGAAATCTCGATTTTTTTTAATAGCAACTCCTAATTTTCTAAGCGATATTAGATTCTGCGTCAAAAAGTAAAGCGAAAATGTATAGCAAGTGCTATTGCTAAAGTTAATAGTTTAGGGGATACTATGTGAAAGCCTTCTTAACCTCAAATATCGCATTGTTTAATGATAATTTCAGTTTGCCATGGTTAAATAATTGAAGGCAGCTGTTAAATGTACTGTCAACAGTAGTAAACACAGTAGTGGTCTTCAGTGCCAATTAGTCAATATAACTCACTCTTAATTACTCATACTACGTACAATTATTCGAAAAATTGAAGTTACAAAAATCGATTTTTTTATTAATAAACAGAAAAAAGAAAAAAACAAAATGTACAAATGACAAAATAAAATTGAATACGTATTTCATTATTATAATAAATGCTAGAAAACACCACCATTTTCTTCCATGCATGCTGTTACCCTTCATTAATTCCCGATGAGTATCACGTTGAATATACTTTGCAGCCAGTTCGCTGAAGGTTCTTCTTACTTTGTCAATCATGTCATGTTTTGTACCAACTGAATCTCTGTATACAACGTTTTTAATATAACCCCACAAGAAAAAATCTAGTGGGTTTAAATCTGGAGATCGTGGTGGATACTTAAAGGATCGTTTTTAGCGATTCATCGATTGTCAAATATTTCAGTAAAAATAGTCGATATGCCACGTGTGTTATGTGGAGAAGCCCCGTCCATTTGATGTATTCCGCGTTTCTTCTTCCGGTTGAAGACGTAATGATTCGTGGATAGCGTTATGTAAAATTTCCTTATAACGCAATCCATTTAAATTGTATTCATAAAAGTGAACAGGCGCAGGTTATACGTTAAAACTACAAGAATCTTGAAAATTTTACCACGTGCGGGTTTTCTGAAGCCCAAAAATGAAAATTTTTACAGATATGCGTTCCGTTTCTGCGAAATTCGCTTCATGGCTACAAATAATATTATCCAAAAATGCATCATCTTCTTGCGTTCGAACCAAAAACCATTCACAGAATTCTTTTCGACGTTTAATCTCCGTAAATCTTATATTTTGTTTCACCGAAATTTTGTGAATTGTTTTGGATGATGTTCTAAGCGCTTGTTCTGCATCATGGATCGAATAGGTCGCATATGCAGTAAGATAGCCCAATGCCATGGTTCCGAATACTTGTCATTTACTACAGGTTTGGTTCTTTTTGGTGTTTTCGGAAACGAACTAGAATCTTTACAGTTTTTTAATGCTTCGAGTAGGTTTTGGTATATCAGGATCTCTCTCTGTGAAAATTCAGCACGTTCTATCGATAATGCTATTGCATTCGCCGTAAATTATAATTAAACTTAAATAATTGTCATTTGCAAAAACCTAAGCCAGACATTTTCGTTAAACTAAGAAATACGTCCAACTATGAATAATTGTACTACAATATGAAGTACTGACGACTATTACTGTATTAATTACTGTTGACAGTAAATTTGACAGCTACCTTCAATTATTTAGCCATGGCAAACTGAAACTGATATTAAACAGTGCGTCATTGATTAAGGAGGTTTTTACAAAATATCTCCTAAACTTGGTCCGTAGGTTTCCGCAGTCGTCAATAATACTATTCTCTTGGTTTTCGGCTTGGAACCGCCGTCGTTGTCGTAGCTTTAGTCGACGAAATATCTCTAATATTGTCCTCTACTTACTGGCATACAATGTATAATTTAGCAAATTTATCTAACTATTTCATATTCTTCTCCCATATATTACGGCATTTACATATATATCTCCTTCATTAATACTACATTACAGGTTTTATTAAATTTAGAGATCAGTATACCAACTAAGGAAAGTTTTCTCTGTAAAGTACATACGTATTCGTTGCAAACTTTGTACGTTTTTTTCATTTGTCGAATTTGAAGCTAACATCACTGACATAGATGTCATTGTGGGCCTCCGCGCGGCCATTGTGCAATGTTTGCTTTGAGGCTCATCTGAATTAGAGAGTCTTAAAATTGTTTGGGAAAATTAAACATTTTATATGTAGAAAAAAAGGCCTCAAAGTAAGAAGAAATACATCTGACACAACGCCAATCTACCATAAATTATTCTAAATAAACACGTTTTATACAATGAGCATATATGTAATATAATTGGCAGGAAACAAAATTATTTTTATCCGTTTCACAAGCGTGCAAATAGTAAATGATTTAGAGCATTTTAAACTGTCACTGTGTTGCGATAAAGGTCCATGAAACAACTTTGTTTAAAATGTTTGTCCGCCTCGGGCCAATTTCGGCGAATCTATCAAAACTGTTTGCAAGCCCTGAATATATATTGGTCTGTTTATATGACGTTCGGTGATAAGTTGAGGTCGGAAATGTATTTGGATATGCATACATGCACATATGTATGTACATATATTTACGAAGTATCTACTACATAGTACGTTCATCTGAATATGATTGAATATGTACGTATGCCTTTATAGTGGTGCAAGGAAGTTTTTGAAATGTAATATCCTTACCTCTATGTCGATTCGTTTGTTTGTCGAACATGAGCATAGCGTCTTCTATCTGTAAGCAAAAGAAAATAGTTTTAGTAACGAAGTAAGAAATAAATTATTGTTATTGTGGTTCCCATCCACTGTTCACCAAATAAGTACTCCATAAGAACACATACACAAAAATACATTATTTTTCTTGGAAAAACTTAATAAGAGAAGATAAATATTTATTTCCAACCTCTCTAAAGCAGCAGTCTTAGTATGACAGCATTTTAATATATCATCGTCAAAAGTGAAAGCGTCTATTTGTTTTTGTGTGAAACGTTCCTAAAAGTTTGGCCGAAATGGGTTTTGACTTAGGTAAATAAATCGATTAATTATCAAAGGTCGATCGAAGCATTGTAAAATTTTGCAACAATTTTTTCTTTGTGCAGGCTAGTGCTGATTTATCTCTAAATATTAATGCGATAAGATTCTGGAGTGTTGCTAATTAAGGAACTGTGAGCTTCTAATGAACCTTAAATTACCAATAATAACACATGTATAAGATCCATTAGTTTTTTATTAATTGTCGTAACAGTTGTAAGAAGTATGACACTAGGACGTCCTGTATATATTGAACATAATGCGATATACACCCCTCTGGAAGGAGTGTACTCGCGAATGGTTTACAAAAAACAAAGACGTGTGCTAAACTTTCCGGCTGCTCATAAAGTGGCTGGGTTGTGATTTGATTGTGCTAGACTTATAAGGGCGCCAACCGTGGCCAAAAGCAAGGTAGTCAGCAACTCGACAAATACCAAAATAAGTTTCTTTAATTTTGGGGTTGCTTTCCCAACTTTTCTCTCTGCGTACAAGCTAACTATAAAAATATATACAGAAGCTTTATCGTTTTTAAGACGGATTGTGCGGGTCTGGAGTTCCTCCTGGGTCGAACCCATCAATCTCAGAGAGAGCCTTCCTCACCTATTATGTAGTCAGCATGTACTTCAGCATTTTCCGAGTCAGTATTCACGACTCCATTTGTACTCCGGAGTGGGCAAGTCGATTGTCGGTTACTTCTTTCTAACGCCCTAATCATGTTCCAGAGCGACTTATCACCGATAGCGAATAACATGATCTTGTCCTGCCGTTGCTGCTTGCGAAATTCCGCTTGACCTGCTTGGTTAATCGATTTGCAGCAGTTCGATGTTCCGGGTACAGAATAGTGGGTGCTTTTTGGATCGTTCTTTGAGCGCAATCAATCGCTTAATATCCATTACAGCTGGCTTCTAGATGGTTGGAGAAAATGTTTAACGGTTTCATCAATCGAAGCTCTCAAAATGATGACGGCCATTTCAATTTGCTCTATAGAGTCCAACGATTGCCAATACAAGGTCCGAAAACTGATTCTAGTTAACCTTCCTCAACAGGTCCCACTACAAAAGTGACAAACTCATGTATCAAATCTTAGGTTCTCAGATAAAGCCATGTCTAGTGTGTCCGGTTATACTCGCAATCTAAAAAAGGTGGTTTTCAGGGGGAGTGATATTGAATTTCATTCGCCTGTAGCTTACACTTCAAGACAGATTAACAACTCAAAGATAAAATCTTACCTATGCGATTAATACTATGGCCATCTTTATAACTTTTAGAATAGCGGTAAAACTGCTTTCGAAGCATCTGTTCGTTAATGTCCGCTATCAAACTTTATTAGGATTTTATTACAACGACTACGTGACACATTGTACGCCCCAGATCGACTATTTCGTTTGCATGTAATAATTGTAATCTAAAAACCGCGCAATTGCGTCCATTATTAATACTGACGGATTTAGTGGGGCATAAAATTTCGTAATTTATTACGACCGCAAATAAACACCAATGTGAATGCAATGTAGAAAGGCTATTAAATATTCCATTACCGCCGCATCATCTTTCATCCAGCGTGTTCGCTTCTCCACCCGTTCTACCACAATTATTGTACAGTTTTATTACAACCTCGTCTATATTCCTTTTTTATTTTCAATGTGAAAAAGAGGGCCAGGTAAATTGTCTGTCCAAAGTGAAATTTAAATGAACTAAAGAGCAAATGAACCTAAGAGACATTACTGTTTAAAACAATCTGCAAACCTACAGTAACTTAAATCTTGCAACTGATGAATTTCAAATTTGATTTTGACAAAAGGTAATCATAGAGTGAAACACTTCACTAAAACCCTTACCACAATATTTCACTCGCACTGGACGTACGTTTCAATAGCCAAACTATCATAAACAGCAAAACTGAATTCATTGTCAGTTGAAGTGTTTCAGTGTACTAGTACCATTGAGTTCGAGTGGTTGATTAGTAATCACAGAGGTGTGCAAGCGATGATTCCGTTCAAATTTAATGCTAAATCCTTTGGAATAATAACTAAAGAGTAAAAAATCAAGGAGTGGTGAGAATGATTTCATGTAAAGTAAAATTTTTGCTACAAATTCTAAATTTGGACAGTCAGAAAATATTACTCACTTTATTTTAACCCTCCAGGTGCGGTAGTGAGAGTAAAATAGATTATACAAGAGTTTTACTCTCGGTCAATAGTAATATTTTACTTAACAAATGTTAATTCTGTAAGTTTAGAGTGCTGCATTTATACCTATATGATCTTTTAAATATAACAAAAATTATGGCTTGTGAAATGTTAATTATTAATGTAAGAAGGATTGCTGGGGTGTAAATTACATGTTCGTACCTTAAATAACATCTGAGTTTTGGTCTCGTTTCGCGTGTTGCTCTTTTATTCATTTTTGCATCGCTCGGTTTCCACCGCAGTTGTAATAACCGCCCATAGTTAGTTTTGCAGCGTGTTGTTAAGGTGTTGAGTTAAGGTTATGTATAAAAATTTCGATTATATTTAAACTAAAACATTAAGCGAAAATGAATTTTGTAGAGTAAAAGATGTAACGACAACATATATTATATATATACATATATTGAAATATCTTTCTCGGGTTTTTTTTTCAAATTTTGTTAAAGTTTCTAATTTTAATTTGAATAAACGATTCTTGTAGGTTGGGGGTATCCCTGGATACCCTTACGGCAACTTTTGAATGAAATTGCAACTCAGTAAAATGAAATTAGCGAATTTTAAGATTTGAAAATTTATTCAAAGATTTGCCATAAGGGTATCCAGGGATACCGCCGAACCTTCAAGAATCGTTTATTCAAATTAAAATTCGAAAATTTTACAAAATTTGAAAAAAAAAACCCGAGAAAGATATTTCAAATTTGGCGCCCAACGTGGAGCTTTCAATTGGAGGTGTTTCAGAGAATAAATCTTGGGTGTTGTAACCTATGGATGTATTATACCTAGCGACTGCGGACGGTGTTTATAAAAAAGACTGATTTGTCTGAGAATTTTCAGGGTCGTTTACCTCTTCGACTACCTGAACATTATTGAAATGGTATGGGCGTTGGCCATGATCTTGACCCTTCGGGATGTTTGAGTTGTCGACGTATGGTGTTGTTGATCATTAATAAGTAATATATGTGCATTATAAAAATATAAGAGTATAAAGAATAAATGCCTGTGTTATATGCACATCAGTTGCAATTGAGAACAGAAGCAGTGATATCTTAGTTTGAGTATGAAAATACACATTATTATTCATTTATTAGAAATTTGCTTCAACATCACTCGACGCATTTGCCGTATGAAATTCCATTCTATTATAGGTTTTAATAAAAAGTATATTTACTCGAATGTCCAACATTCGAATTCCTAACCTATTATAGGTTTTAATAGAAAGTATATTTACTCGAATGTCCAACATTCGAGTAAATACACAAGCTAAAGCGAAAATAATTTGTCTTACAATATATTTATTTTCAAGGTAACTGTTTGTAGGGTTTTATTTTGACCCAGAAGCCTCGATTTGTTTCATAGGGACAAAAATCGATAACGTGCGCCAAAACTTAAAACGGACAAACTGTAGAGACTTGAAAGTTATACTGAAAATTTTAAAAGAACAACGATCGTCTATAAAAATGGTCAAATTGTATAGTTACAAAATAATATCTTAAAAGAATAACTATCATATATTGTGTATAACTAATTCTGTCTCAAATGATCCCGAAGTACTTATTGGAACACTCTTCGTTTTGTATACATTTTCTTTGCCATGTTTACTTTTTTAGTCATTGGTAGATGATTTTTAAAAATTTCATGAAATATGAACTTTTTCAACGAATTAGGTTAACTACATTAATATCATATTTACGAAAGTTACCTTGACAAATAAATCATTTCTATGCCATCGCGCTGTTTCTACTTATATTCGCGAAACATAAAGAAAACAAGTAGGGTGAGCGTTCTGAATTATATACAATTCCGAGCTTTCGCGAATATTGACCGAAAACTTAAAAGCAATTTTCTTTCTATTACGACCATTATACGTCAGTATGTGATTCAAGTGAGCAAACAGACTAGAGAACGAAAAGTTGGCAAAAGACCGCACTCGTGCGAAGTGTTGAGAAGAAGAAGAAGTAAGAATTTCTGAAGTTCTTGCTGCTGCCTCCTTGAATTACCTGCCAGTGCAAGGGTGTTCGGTAATTTATCAGAAAAGCGCCCTTTCCAAGGAAGAGTAGCGCTCGAGGTAGCAGGTACGCAAGTGGAGTTCAAGTCAACCGGAAAATAGCCTATAGCTCGGGTGCATATAGAAGAACTGTGATATATAGGTGGTGATAGATTATCCAAATAAGCGAAAAAAAGGGGAAATATCTAGTAAATGTTCGCAGATCAATTCCAGCGTTTGCATATACTACAAGACTTAAATTTAGATGTGTAAGAAAGAATGTATGCGATCAGTCACTTATTGTAAAATGGGTGAAACGACTGCTTGGGGCGAAATTCAATTATTTCAGTTTGCCGATTTAAACAGTTTGAAATCCTAAATTCAAGTCTGGTACACCCCAAAGCTTACTACCTGGTCCTCTTTTGTTCAATGCATATTCGGCCAACTCGTTTCAATTTGTCTAACTAAAACGTGATTTTCATGTTTATATCGATATTGAACTGTACCCTTCCTTTGCTTTGGAGGACTTATAGGGGTGGGGGGTAGGGAGGCGGGGAGTTGATAGGATTAATTTTGACCTGAATAACATCCTGAATATTTCCGCTAAACATTCGTTGCAATTTAATTCAAACAAATCCTGTTTTGTGCTTTTTGGTACAAAAAGATCTCGATAAATTGCTCTGCTACTTATAAACATACAGTGTTTCGTTTGAACATATGACATGTGATTTATGCCCTGAAATTCAAGGAACATGTAACAGGTTGCATACAGAAAGCCATTTCAAATCTTAAAATGTATCCTAATCCCGAGAAGCTTGGCATTAAAATAAAAGTTTTTTTATACGGTGCATGGGACCTGTATAGCCAGTGTTGATAAAAGAAAGATACAGGTTATGCGAAATTCGTGTGTGAGATTTGTTTACGGTTTCGATAGACGGCAGCATATTTTCAATAAATTACGCAAATTTGGCTGACTTAATACGAAGGGTCGAAGACACATTCGTCTTACTTATCATGGCCAAAAAATTTTGGCGACAGATATTTTACCTTGCTTACTCGCCAAATTTGGCGAAGCGGCATTATTGACATACCTTTCTACAAGCGAAAACTCAATTAGTTATAATGTGACGAGTTTATTAAATAACTTACTACCTCTGATAAAAGCCCTTCATTAAACTCTTAGACCACTTATAGCTGATTTTTTTTTCAAAATTCTTATAATTAAAAAAAAAATAAGTATCGTTTTGGTTCTATTTAATCTATTTTACAAACAATTTGTTAATATAGAGAATGGATATTGAGAAACGAGGTATCCTTTTTAAGGAATAGTAGGCTTTTAAGGTTAATACGGTTTATTATGCAAATAAAAGTATCTTACAAAACAAGAACACAAAATAATTTTCTAAAAGAATAATAATGACTAATGTTGGCGTCTGGTGTGATATAGTTTAAAACATGCAACATGGAGAGCTATACCACACTTTTCGCATTTGGCGGAAACTCTTTTATGGCATAAACACCTAGTCTGCTTTTTTTGTGTGACGATCAAGTGATGCAAACGATTATAGCGTGAATCCTCATTTTCTAGATGAGAATGTTCAGATCTTTTGGCAAGTTGTCTTTGATTTCCTTTCAATATTGATATAGCTATCCTCCTACGAAGTGTTAAATGATCAAATTTCCCTTGTTGTTTTTTATGAAATTGCCATGCATTTTGCATTGATAAATCAAGCATCTGAAATATAACCGATGAATACCATTTCTTCCCTCGAAGAACAACCCTGTTTGATCAGAACGATCGACACCTCCGATATATCGATTATATACAAAAGCATTGTGAGGTTGATCAATTTTTATTTTCTCCTTGTCTTTGTGGGAGTAACGAGTGACATGTGTTGGACGTACTGAAATAGAATTCGATGCTAAAGGCACAATGTTATTGTCATGGCACAACAGTTCCTTCGTTATTGGATTTGTAGTCCATGAAACCCACTTCTTTTTTCTCTATTTGCACTTTATCGATAAGGGGGCCTTTGGAGATTTTCTCTTATTGTCCCAGTAACACGTATACCTCTTTTACTCAATTATTCTAATAGTGGAGGGTTGTAAAAAAACTATCACAAAAAATATAATACGGGTATTTCTCCATATTCGTAAGACTTCCTAGACCAAAATATTTATATAAAGGATTGATTTCGCTCTTCGCTCCCTGATATGGTTCAATCCACACAACACAGCCATTACTCGTAGTTACTGTCCATAGTTTACACCCCTATCTCATTGGTTTTCTACGTATGAATTGCTTACAGCCATTGCATCCGAAATATGGAACCATGAAAATTGAAGGGAATATGTCACCAACACTGCTTCGCCTCGTAATAAAATGGAACTAAATATAATGAAATGGCAAAATAATATACTTTAAAACTTAAGTAAACAAATACTATAACAATATATTTTGTTAAAGAATATGGTGCAGATTGTATTCTGAGTTATATGTATATTGTTCCTTTCTCTTGGTATACCAATAGGCTATTATTACTATTTCTAATTTAAAGCATAAAGTTAAACAAACAACAATATTCTCGGCACACTGCACCATACAAATTATTAATTAACTCGGAATGAGACACATGAGCCTTAATTTTCAGCCGCGTACCGATTGATGTGCATAAAGTTATTCTGTTTCTGTGTCTATAAAAAGTTCTGTTAGCTATAGGAGGTCTCTAAGGGGAAAATATGACCACCTATCAATACTTGAAAAAGTATGAATCTAAAAAACATTTGATGATTTGTCAAAGTAAGTAGGGACAAAGCACCCAAAATATTTTCAAGCCTTTAATTAAAACTTACCCTATTTCTGAACATTATGGAAGTCCCCAATAAAATTGTTTGAGTTTCTTGAAATGAATTCATTGTAATATCTCTTTTGAACACCTTGTGCAAAAAAAAAATAATTTACATTATGATACATTGAAACTACAAGATGTTAAGGTCGGCGGAACCGACCTACCTAAAACATTTTGATGTATACTGGTTTCAAATAGAACATCTCGCAATATTATCACATCTTTGAACGTTATATAAAATTTACTCTGGTTAAGTTTATCTAAGATATCCTACATGTATGCAACTGTTTTCGGTTCCATATTTTTAATGCGCTTATGAAATTTTAATAATTTTAATAATATGTTTGGATGTATCATTATGGAAATTTTTTTTATATACTGTAACTGTAACTACAGATTTCTAACCGTTATTAATTTATTTTGGATTTTTTTTCTGCAAGTTTGTATATTTTAAACTGTTGGCTAGAAAAAAGCAGTTTTTAGTTTTTCCGAAAGTTTTAAATAACGCAGAAACAGTGTATAGGTCTAGGGCAGGAGTCAGCGATAAGTTTTATTGGGGGTCCGTTTCAAAAATTTACGAGACTGCCGCAGTCCGGTACGTAGACGATGGCTGGCAACCAAGCTTTAAATTTTAAAGTTTAATTAAGCTGTCAAACAATAAATAAGACAAAAACAAATTGAATCAAATATTATTCAGTAATCGATAAACAATGCAACATTATCTGAAATTTAATGGGAAAGATTAAATTTTTTACTTTGACCTAGCTGCCTGAAGTTAAATTTGTGTAACTTATTGCCATTAAGTCCTGGAGATGGTCACTGGTGAGTCGAGATGTATTTTTAATGAAGTTGATCTTTGAGATTTATGCCTGACACACGTATGTTGACCGAACATTGTACAAGGTTTTAAAGCAACATTTCTGAGAACTAGGGATTTGTCATAAAGAATAAATTTTATCCAGAATTGTTGGCAGGGAATCTCCGTATCTTTTCTTTAACACTATTCTCTTGAAGATCGATCATTTCTATCTGCAAAGTAGCTTCACTATTTCCGAAAGCATCTGCACCTTCAGTGTTGCATTCATCATTAGGCTGCCGAAAATAAATGTTTGACGTCCGGAAAGCTCACTGCAAATCATTTTAAAACCTGCCTAGCAGATGCTTTCCTCACGTACTATATGAGACGAAGCAGTGTTGATTTTTGGAGTACGCGTTGTGTTGCCGAACTTCAGAAACTGCTACTAAAAGATAAAGCTGTAAACATTTTAAATGTACTCAAAAAACAACAGCATTGGTACAACATTTAAATGTGTTTGATTTAAGGCTGTGGAAAATGTTATTAAAACTTTTTCAGATGCAGTGATTCTTATGAACTACGACTTATTATTATTATTACTATTATTTCTATTATTATTAAATATCAAATTTTCTGATACAGCACCGTTTTCTATGTAAAAGCGAACTTCATTCTTGATAAATGAAAAAAAAAATTATAATAAAAATGGGGGATACGGGGTACCCGGTCCCGTTATATATTTTTTTCCGAAAATAAATTGCATCATCCATGAGACTATGTAATATACTTCAAATTATGTTCTAAAACAATTATATCTGTTATAGTTTCAAAGATATTTACAAAAAATGTAAAATCCTGAAAGTTTTTGGAGGAGGCTGTACAGCGAAATCGGGAGATTCAGGTGCTAAAAGAATTGCGTTGTTCTTATGCCAACGTATTCTTTGAGTCCCTAGAGTTTCATCGAAATGTGAATTTTCGGGTTGCCGGTGTTGCCTTGTTAGAAGGTTTATTTATCGAAGAGTCAAATTCCATTGCAGTCTAATAAACTGATGACCGTATTGTATAATTACAAATTTACACCAGCTTAAAATGCAATAGCCCGCATACATAATAAATAGTTTGCAGCTTAATTTCATGAGTGAAGAGGCGAACATTTTACAATCAAAACTGTTCCAAAACAAAATTCTATTAATTTGATTTTCCAACAACAGCTAGCGCTATGTTCGCACAAAGGAAAAGTTGTGAGAAAGGAATATCTTCTTCGTTTAATACCAAGAGGAATAATAATCGTTGTATGGGTTCATTGTTTTCCGTTAATTAGCTTTCGTACCCTTGGCAGTGGATGCAACTTCACGATAACTTTCAATATTTATTATGCGCATCGTCCAATTGAAAGTTAGTCGTCGACGTCGGTGGACGTGATTAAATATAAAATCCATTATAATTTATCGATTAGTTAATGCAAGTGATGAGAATCACTTGCACTAACTTGCATCCATAAACAAATTTCTCATTCATTTTAGCAATACAAAAGATTGTATTGCTAAAATTAATAATGAATTTGTTTATGAATGGTTTAGTTATTGTTAATGTTTGTATGGAAACATACCTACCAATTTTTGGCGGATAGGTAAATTAAGATTAATTCGCCTATAATTTCCATTGCTTTATTGCCTATTTCGAATTTGCTTTATTATTTAAATTAAACATCGGGTTTTTGTAGACGCAATTTTCTTTATATTCGTTTCGAAATCCTCAGAATTCTTCTCGAGCGAAAGATACCAACATGAATCGTGAAAATGAAGTAAGTAAATCTACTCAAAATATAACGTATACATGTTTACTTCAACAGACAATGAGGTATTATGTTCTGAAGTTTTAATCTGAAACCATAAGAACCATGAGTTAACAAAGCGCGCACGAGAGGAAGTCTTCATGGAACGTGAAATGGAACTTGACACCTGCGCCATGCGGGTTCCTACAATGCGATTACCTCGCGTTATAACTACTACTCGCTCTTGTCTTGGGGACGACGAGGGGATCTAGACAATGTAAACAAGAAAGTTTAACCCAGATATAAAGGAAAACAATAAAGAGGATGAATAAGAAAGGAAGGCTTGCTGTGAATGCAAAATGATGTATCAAAATTACAGGAAGTTTTTATATTCCCACAATTGGAAATTTGAATTGTACGTTGGAAATTTTCACACACCTTTTTCTAGCGAATACTATTTTCTTTTAATGTTAAAGGAAGCTACAACTGAAACGAATTTCACTGTAGATTCTAGTGCCCAAAGCAAGTACATTTGCCGATGCTATTTTTTTGTAAAAACTAAGACAGTAAATTTTTTCAGTTCAATACTTCACTTCTGAACTTTCAACAATGCTTTACTCTTTTTGATTTGGTTCTATGAATGTTCTATTAATCTTAAAATTAAATTTTCTTTTCTGAACTTTTCGAATGCGTTTCTAAAACAATTCAAGAGACGTTAGAAATTGTGACCTATCTCTACTTTAAGTCATATACAGGGTGCTAACCTTCTGGAATTATAATATTGCGCCTATTGTGTCAATAGTAGGAAGCTAAAATTTTCTGATAACATAGCAGATATCATGGAGTATCTTTTAAAACTATTTCCATGCATACCAGGTGATCAATAAGTAGTGAGCTGGACACATACTTTGTTATTTTAAATGGAACACTCTGTTATTACGTTTCTGATTTCATAATCTAAAAGTAAATCTGCGCAATATGGGTTTCATGTCTGTTTCCAACAGATATTGAGATATTTATAATTTCGTCGTCAATTGTCTAAAATTTCCTTCAACAAATCCGAAATGCAAGTACATTTTAGCGGAAACTTTTAGGAGATGAAATTATACGCTCGGGTCTATTTAGGTATGGTATCCATTGACTTATACAAGGTGTTTGATAACAGTAGAAATGGCACTACATATTTTGTCTGTATCCATCGTATAGGAAATTTACATTCCAGCGTTTTCGTATAATAATACAGATGTTCAATATTTAAGGTAAAAGAGATATTTACAGTTGAACTGAAATCTTACATTTGAGTATTACATCCAAATGGTTTCTGGTGTTAGTATAGTTTCTATAGTCATGGTAACTACAACAGTAAATAAAAGATTCTGACCTTCACGTTGTAGACTATTTATTTACAATTTTGGGCTCAAGTAGCTACTTGCAGTTAAAGATAAGTCTTGCATTTCGAAATTACATGTAAACGGTTTCTGGTGTTTATATTGTTTGATTACCATAACAACAGTAAACAAAACATTTTTTAGCGATCTTAGAGTGTTCAGACAAAATTTTGAGTCTCAGTAAGAGTAAGAGGTAATAGGAAAATTTATGTATTAGGGAAAAGTGAAAGAAATTGGTTATATTTGATGTTGTAAATATTCATTATAATCATATGGAAATAAAAAATATATGTACATATATAATATATGTATCTTTTGAGCGAAAAATAATGACAACTAAACTTCAATAAAAGATCATACAGATTAACAATAGATGAATAAGTAAACATAAACATGTCAGCATAAGTTTAAAATCAAAACAAACAAATCTAAAGAAAAAGCAATAACATGCAGCACAATTGACATACAGTATGAATAAACTTAATAACCTTTATTGCAATAATTAATAGCTCTCTACTTATTTTTGTATCTACAGCGACCGCCCGAAAATCCTCCTGCATCGATGCATTTGCGCAATTGTTTCTAAAAATTGTTCTGCACATGGCTAGTATATTAACTTGTTGTACCCCAGAATGCTTGGGTTATTCTTAACTTCACACATAAATCATGTGTATGAACTCTTTGATATGTAGTTCTTTTGCAAGTAACTATTTGGGCTTCAAATTTTGAATCAACGGTTAACAACAGCATGTTAATGTTTTGTTTATTGTTGTAATGGTAACCAAACAATACTAACACCAGAAATCTCTTTGTTGCAATATCCAAATACCCGACGCGCGCTTAATTGTAAAATACCTCTTTTATTTTGGATATTAGACATATACATCATTTTACAGAAAATGTTAGAGATATAAATTCCCTATACGGTTAAGACAGAAAAAATACATGGTGATCTTTAAGACTGGATAGAATTCTTTAATAGAATAACTGGATTTCTAAGTGGATACGATATGCTAAGCAGTAGTCGGCACGATTTCCGTATTGGTTATTCAACTGCTACTGCCACCTATAATTTCGTAGATATTATAACTAGAGCTCATTATAATAAATTGTATACAGTAAGATTATTTTTCTATTTGACATCTGCTTTCGATAGAGTGGGACATAAGTTTCCTTTAGAGAAGTTCTCTTCTTTAGGAGTAAGAGGTACATTTCTTCGCTGGCTCAAATCGTACCTAACTAACAGAAGAATGAGTGAAATTAGACAGTGGAATATCTAGTGAGCATCAAGCTAAATATGGAATTCCACAGGGCTCACAGTAATAATAGTCATTTAGATCGTGTGTGTGCTAAATTAAATTCTGCGTACTACACGATTCTAGAGCTGAAGAATAGCTTTCATAGTGAATGTACACTATGCGCTCTTGTATTCGGTCCTTTGTTATAATACTGTCCTCTGGGGTAATTCTGTAAATGCTAAACGTATTTTTATACAACAAAAACGGAATCTACGTTTAATTTTTAATTTAAAAATGACGAATCCAGTAGGTTTTTCAGTTTTCCAGTCAGTTTTTCAGAGAAAAAATTTTTAACATTGCCATGTATGTATATGTATTGTTATGTTATGTTCAACGTTGTATTTACGACGACAACAACTTCTCTCGGTTGTCACTTCGGTACTGTCCAAATGTCAGTCTGGCCACTCGTTGGTAACCAAATATCCCTTTTGCGGGGATAATGGGAAATTTCTTCGGTACCACCTTCCCTCAGCCAACCGTCCTTGGAGTGAGGACGGTAGAATTTAATTATAAGTCCAGATAATGACGAGTGTGAGGTATCATGGACAAATCTACTCGTTTATTAAGTTTTCTATTCACTTATTTCTTCAAAATTAATGTAAAAATCGTCTGGAATAAGCAACAACATTGTGCGTACCATTACATTAGCGACAGAATGTTTTTTACGATCTGTTGTTTCGTCCACACATAACCACAGTTTTTTATCTTGCAACACCGATTTAATTCTTTTCTCGACATGCTCACGAGCAGACGGTACAACTCTCTGTAATGTTCTCTCACTTGGTAACTTAAAGTCCGAATATTCATTCCAAAACGAGACGTATGCTTTCTTCCTTAGTAAATGAAATGGTAAATTACATGCAATAAACACATAAATTAAATTTAAATTTGTCATAATCTCGTGTGGAATTTTTTTTTGAAACATGCCCTGCACTATTTACGTGCCGTAGACAATTACTTTTCGACCAACACATTAAATCTATTTTACATACTACACATTGAATTTTAGCGCCATCACACTTTAAATCAGGCATTTCTGCAATAAATTCTCTTATTGTGTCCAAATTTGGTCGTTTTCGCGACGTAGGAAACATTTTCAAAACAAACGTAGAACTACGATATAGTATACGACAGCGTAGATGCATACACAACAGATCGGCTTTCGAGTCGCAGTTATACTGACGCTTATACCGAATTGTCCCGGCCGTGTTTATTTTGAGTAAACTTTTATGCGTCAGCCACTGGTTTTCAGCGCAGTTTGCGTTGCTCTACTTATAACTCAAGCACGTATGATAGGCGATTGACTGGCATCTGGCATGTGTATGGGGAAACTGAAGAGTGAGGAGGGCAACGTTATTCGCTATATGTATGGGACTGGCGGTTATAAATGACTTTCCAACACCAGCATTTGTACAAATGTGCTGAGTACATAAGGAATAATTTGAATGAACAAAGTTCTAGTACGTAAAGTTACAGTCCCAAATTTAACACAATTGAAATTAAATTTGAAAACGTATTTGTTCTCTAAATGTTACTACGCTGTTGCTGATTTTTTGGAGGGCTAATGATTTTTATACACATATTTATACATTTCTATGCCTTATTTATACATTTATACGTTTTTATGTTTGTTTGTGTTGTCTTCTTTTTGCATACCTGCTTCTTTTGTTTATAATACCTATTTTTATTTGATAATTCATATACATTGTTACTGTGTTCGTCATGGAAATACATTATTATTATTATTATTATTATTATTATTATTACTATTATACTATACCAAGCGTAACTAAAAATAACTGCCTGGTATGCATAAATCGTTCAATTTAGGTCAAAATAATAAGAATAGAACTATCTTTTCTAACATCAAACATTATTTTAGTATATACTTTGGAATCACTGGTCTTTAATAAGGTACCATACATTTTTGTTGCAAAGTACACAGCATTGCAAAGAAAAAAGCAGTAACGGTATCCAAGTACTATATATTGGAAAAACAACATTAGTCTAAAGACAGTACTGAATTGGAAACGCGGAGATAAAAGTATTTCCTTGATCACAATTTATTTCGAAGTTTGTATATCTGAATATAAATCCTTTTTTCTCTTCTCCCATCCTTGTTTCTTCCCTTACAACACTTCTACCGGTGCTCCTTTATTATTTGATTTGTTTAACGAGCAGAACTCCTTCATTTCCCCTCATATAAAGTGGAACGAATATTGCATGGAAAGAAAACCGCCATTAAAATTTCATGGTCTAGGGAGAGCTGACAGATTAAGATTTTTAGGAAAGAAAAATATTTCTTTTATGTAACGAATAAGCCGAGCTTATTTTATTTCATCCCTGCGAATTTTAAAACTTAATACCGTATTTTGCGACCGTGGGTAAGAAACGAAGAGACCGGATGTAAGAAATAGACTTAACGCCTTTTTAAATATTAAATTTTACACCGCAAACAAGACGTATACGCGAAACACGAATTAGTAGGGAAAGCGGTTTAAGGAAAGCGATTGCTAAATATCTGCTTGTAAATATTTTATTTAACATTATGCGAGAGTAAAATAAAAAGGGAATCTCGTAACATTGGGATAATTTTCTTTTTCTTTTTTGAACAATCGAAAATAGTTTTATCGAACGTAATTTATTTCTTTGTTTGTCCTAGCCAACATTTACATAATATATAACATTGAGTTCATAGAACCAATAGCACACCATGCACGTATTTATACGTATAACAAGGAAATTACGCTCGAGATTAGGACAAAAGGGTAGAGTCCAATGATATTCGTTCAACCACAATAATTCGTTAACTAATCTGGCAGAAATTGCGTTTGTATATACAGGGTGTCCGAAAAGGTTTTTGCGATTTCTTGGTTAGATTACTCGAAAACCACTAAGAGTGGGAGGATCAGACCGGTTGCATTCGAGAGCGTGCTGTTTGGAATTTCAGTAATAATGGAGCGATACACGGGACCACAACGCGCTTTTTGTGTAAAATCATTTTACGAGAATAACCATTCTTACACCCGTTCGTCGCCTTTACTCTGCACATTTTAATTTACACGACATTAATCAAGCCCCGTCACGTGCTTTAATCAGATACCGGGTTAGAAAATTCAAAACAGAAGGCACAACAGTGAATGACAGCCATATCGGTCGGCCCAGAACCGGTAGGAGTGCGAAAAACATCGGGCGTGTCCGAGCAGCAGTGGGGCGAACGCCACGATTTTCAGTAAGAAAACAGGCTGCTGTCCTGAATTTAAGGAAATCGACCGTTTACACGATCTTAAGAAACGACTTGAAGTTGCATCCTTACAAAATTCAAAGGGTGCAAGCATTAAAAGAGGAAGATTATCCTATTCGACTTGAATTTGTCCAGCACATATTGCAGAATTTCAACAATTTCAATAACATCCTGTTCAGTGACGAGGCGCATTTTCATTTGAACGGAGCGGTAAATAAGCAAAATTGCCGATATTGGGGCGATAACAACCCATGCCAGAAACATCAGCAAGCCCTACACAGTCCGGAAGTTACCGTTTGGTCGGCAATGTCCGCACATGGAATTATTAGCCCTTACTTTTTTGAAGATGGAAGCCACAGTCACCGGTTACCTCTGAGCGTTATAGGGCAATGCTGGAAAATTTTCTTGAACTAGAATTGGAACAATTTGGGGGGTTGAACCGAAACACATGGTTCCAGCAAATGGGGTGCCTGTTCACACTGTAAATTTTACCATGGAAGTCGTTCGAAGGATGTTTCCAGGAAAAGTCATATCGAAGAATGGAAATGTCAATTATCCCCCCAGAAGCCCCGATTTAACCCCCACAGATTTTTTTATGAGGTTACCTAAAATCAAAAGTTTTCAACCCAATGCCGGCAAATTTGAATCAATTGAAGCAAAGAATTCGCGATGAAATTCAAGCAATCCCACAACAGCTCTGTGCGTGTTCACTCATCCTAGGGGTTCTTTAGATGAGGCAGTGCGCAGAGGATGGCAGCACCTTGATGGAATCATCTTTCACAAATAAATTTCCATAGCTTATAGTTTATTTTGAAAATACAAAAATGTTAATAAACCTAAAACTTAATAAGTTATGAATTCTTTTAAATCGCAAAAACCTTTTTGGACAGCCTGTATTTAGTTATCGAATGCAGATTATGAACAGAAATCTAATACCCTTCACTGACATTGTTTTAGAAACCAGGTTAGCTCCTATCGCTACTAATTGAAAAAGGAAATTGTTAAATTACATAAAGTATCGTACATACCGTGTCTTGGGTGCAAAACTAGCAGATAAATATGCTACGGAAAGGTAAACACACGGTGTTTATCCCATATAATACTCCCGCTGACTCAGAACATCACCCTGATAGCAAGTACCGAATGATTGGGGATTGAAGAGTAAACTCGTATCTGCTAGACTTACTTGCGGTATTCTCAAATCCCTTATGTTTTGTGTACACTCATTATCCTCATTATTTTTTAATGATGAATATTTGATACTTGAAATTTAATATTTCAAAACTTGTTTACGTTCTGTCTTCTTGTGTATCAATTCAACGCGTTTCGTACTTTTATGTCGTAACTTCCATTTTGCTTATATTTATCTCGTATTTCTTCGAAAGTGCTGTAGGTGCGAGCGTTACAATCAATGGAGAGCGCTACTGAATAGTGCTTCAGGACTTTTTCTTTCCACTTTTGCGAGCGAAGGGCACTAGCATATGGTTTTCAGATGTGCTATGGCCCACACCGCTCTTGAAACAACGAACTTGATGCAGAAACAATTTTCTAATCCTATCATCTCAACAAACGGTGAACTGAGATAACCACGGCGGTCGCCTGATCTGGCACCTGCAGACTTATTTATATGGGGCTACTTGAAGGAGAAGGTCTATGAGGTGCGGCTAAAATGTAACCGGACTGATCGTTTTACAATCAAACAGCGCGTGCTTCTGAGTCAAGGCGAATCAAGTTGGTAAATCCACCACAGAAACTTATTCCTTGTTAAAAGAAGTTTATGGTGATAAATGTTTATCACGCTCTCAAATGCTTGAGTGGTTTAAACGTTTTAAAAACGGACGAGAAGAGATTGATGATGAACCCGGTTCAGGACGACCGACCACGACAACAACGGACGAAAGCATTGACAAAATTGGTGTTTTGATCCGAAAGGATCGTCGGTTAAGTATTCGTGCAGTTGCTGAAATGATTGGAAACGATAAAGAATCTGTTAGGCAGATTTTGCACAGAAATTTTAACATGAGGAAAGTGTCTGCAAAAGTGGTGTCAAAAAATCTGACATCCGAACAAAAAGAATCTCGCATGAACATTTGTTCTGACACTTTAAAAACCATTGGAGAGGACCCTAATTTCTTGGAAAGAGTCATAACGTGCGATGAATCTTGGTTCTTTACTTATGATCCGGAAACTAAGCGCCAGCCAATGCATTGGAAGAGCCTTGTTTCACCAAGACAGAAAAAAGCTCGAATGACGAAATCAAAATTCAAGGCAATAATGATTGTTTTTTTCGACATTCGTGGGATTGTGTACATAAATTGGGTACCTGAAGGTCAAACGGTGAATCAGCATTACTACACTGAGGTCCTAACAACTCTCCGTGAACGAGTAAGAAGAAAACGACCCGAATTGTGGAAAAACAAATAATGGATTTTGCATCAAGACAACGCCCCGTCCTATAGTGCATTGTCTGTCAAAAGGTTTTTGACCAAGCATGGGATCCCTGTGTTGGAACATCCACCTTATTCGCCAGACCTGGCCCTGTGTAACTTTTTTCTATTTCCTATGGTGAAGTCAACACTAAAAATGACGAGATTTGAGACCGTTGAAGCTGTAAAAGACAAAGAAACGGAGACCATGAACATGTTATCTGAAAATGACTTCAAGCACTGCTTTGACCAACGGAAAATTTGCATGGAGCGGTGCAGTGGTCGGGAAGGGAAGTGCATTGAAGGGGATAATGTTGAAATTGTAAAGAATACTCAATAAAAGATTTTATAGCATTAATCCGGTTACTTTTTAGCCATATCTCGAATATCAAGAAACTACAGACTTTATAGCAGCTCAAGGACAACATTCGAGCGGACATTGTGCAAATTATATTGAATGAATTCTAATGGTGAATCGTTATAGTTTTCCATACGGAATGTAAAAAAACGAATGAATGAAACTTTAATTTGTAATTACTTTGTTTAGCTTTTATCGCTTCCTTTAACAGTAATTACAGTTATAAATCGCAAAGGGAGTTTTTGCCTACCCTACCACCAACAAATCACTTTTTGGTAACCAAAATAATCCTAATATAGCTAGAATAAAGGTTCATGCTAAAACCATCCCAAAAGTAACAATATAAAGAAGCTCAAAATAGATATATTAGGCCATATTTATAAAAATGAAGCATTTACCTTAAAAAGGTGGAAGTAAAAGGTAGCACAAAAAAGTAGAAGGTAGAAGTACAAGGTTTTGCTTCAATTTGTATTCATAATCTTTACCTTTTGCTTGCAAGGAAATACTTTAGATAGATAAAGTAGAAGGTAAAGGTTCACGAATTCAGACAAGTTAAAAGTTGCAGTGTGCAATGAATGCCTGTGTGTTCGGCGGCAATTACACACAATTATTTATTTGTTTCGATTATTTCAAACTGTTCGAATGTGAATGGAGATTAAGTTGTATCATGTTGATTGATTGTACAGTTAGTTTAGTTAGTTGAAAGTTAAGATCATTATTTAACATATCTGACGCAGAAAGTGAACGGGAGGGTAGCGAAAATTCTAGAAAAATCTCTAGTTCAAGCGATGCAAAAGAAGAAAACTACTGCTTTAACTAAAATCGTTGAAGAATATGTGACTCTCTTTGGTAAACAGATGGAAGTTAAAGTTTTCGTGAAGAAGATAAACAATATGAAAACACGACTTAAAAATAAAACAGATAAAAATAAAACAGGAATAAGCCTATTCGTCTCCTGCCGTGGGAGAAAGTAATATTGGAGACCATGAATACGGATATCTATCCTGTACTGAATCAGATCCCAGGTGACCAATTACAACAGCTCTTATATATACGAAAAGTATACTACTGGGTGCTGTTGTTATTGGTGTGTCAACATTCCAACCTTTCACCGAGACTCTATTGGAGTAGGTGACAGAAAGCGATGCTCATCAGATGGTTGCGTTTGGAATGGCAGATAACAGAAAGCAACCGTCACTGGGTTAAGAAGTACCCTAAATTACTACCAAAGTTGGTGCAAGACTAAATGAATCTGATGAGATGAGACGACCACCTAGCTTCAACGATTGCTTTCACTTGAGCAACTAAAGTTTACTCGTCTCCAACAAGAATATTTCGCGGCTAAGGTCCAGCTACGGACTAGACGCTTCTTTTTTAAAAGCAAATTCTTCAGTGTTTAAGCAAACGCTTCTTTTTATAAATATGCAAAAGGATTAACCTTTTACTTTCAAGCAAACCCTATCGCCTCGAAGCAAAACCTTTGCCTTTACTATAACTTGAAGCAATTGCTTCATTTTTTGAAAGCAAAAGGTAATGCACCTTTTTATAAATATTGCCTAAGCTGATAAATTTAATACAACCTATCGTAACTAATTGATTGCAGCGATGCACCGAAGAAGCAACAACGATTAATAAAACAGGTAAGAAAAATAATAACAAGAACAAAAGATGAAAATATGAAAATGCAGGATACAATAACAATTGTTGTGATTATACTACCTAACAACGGGTTCTCTAGATCAACCTGGCGTTACAAGAGAAAATTTGGTGCTTTATCCTAGCCAACTTTAGCCAACATATCAAAAACAGATTACCAAAACCTTTATTATCGTTGGATTCGTTTTTCGATTTTCTTCCCAAAAACGTAAAAATATATAGGATGTTCCATTTGAAATAAGATAATAGGTTAGCGTCAATTTCGGTGATACCGGAAATGCAACTCAGCACAACTTCAAAAATTAGTTCCCAAAAACTAGAAATCGGCCTTCTGTCGTTCAAAAGTCAGTACGCGGAGGGGGGGGGGACTTTAGCACCTCGTTGTATAGAGCAAAGGTCAAATGTTAATATAGAAAGTGTTACTAAGGATGATATTCATCAGATACTAATAGAATAAATTAGTATTATTTTGTAGTAAATATTGTAAAGTCAGAATATTTCTCCTTTTCAGTGTACCAACTTCGAAAAATAATACCTGTATACAATTCTGAATAGCTCCAATTAAACATTGTGGCCAAATTATAAGAAGCTTGTTAGGTAACCACAAAATAACTCTCTTAGTTATTACTAGCATGCGAAAATATATATATAAAATTGTTATCGAAAAATAGCACTCTGCGCAGTTTTTTAAAATAATTAGATATGGTAGATCACAATTAAAGAAGGTACAATATAATGAGGATAGAATAAATTTTGTTATTAAGAGATTATTACAGCGTCTTCGTCGGTTTTATTAGATAGAAAAGTTTTTTAATTGTAAACGACCGCGTCAAGTTTAGTTTTTACGGTTTATACCCTTACAGAATTCAAAGTAACGCAAAATGTATATTGCGGCTGGCGCATCTATATATGTATAAATCAGCGAATTGGTATTCCACCAAAATGTAAACAGGTTTCCAGAAAACTTTAAGAATATTTTAGACCCTTTGTTGGCAAAAGTGCAAATTTACCGGGAAACAGGAAAATTGCTCGCTCCACGCTTGCTTCTTTCCGGAGAAAAATTACCATAGATTCTTATTCTGTTTTGTTCCTACAGGTTGGGATATAATTCTGTTTGAATAGAAACCTATTTGTCAGACTTATTTATACAGTAACATCAGTATAATTCAATTTCGTAAAATAGATGTATAGTAGAATCATGAATTGAAAAAAGACGGGTAATATAAATTTAATATTTACGTAGCAGATTTTATTGCATGATTCTCTGAGATTTCTAGATACAACCTGTGAATGTCGGTGGTGTTTGTCATAAATTATAAGAACCAATCAGGAGTAAAATATTCTATTAATGGTTTCTTGCATCGAACACTTTTATATTGAAGAACTGAATCTATATTTATATAGAAATAGCACTTCTGGAGTAGGCGCTCCTGTGACGCGTCAACAGTAGAGTGTAGTAAAAATGAAGACCGTCAAGACGTGATTACCGTATATTTGTTCTTTTATATATTTTTTTGCTTGTATTTCCCCTTGTTAACAAATGTATAAAAGTCAGTAAAAGTATTGAGTGTATATGTCTTTACATTTATGAGGATTGTTATATAAGAACATATAGATGAAGAAGAAGCTCATCGAAAACGTGTGTAGTAAACAATGTGGATATTCTAAGGCTTTTCAGCATTTTCATGGCAAAAAAATAACGCTCTCTATGAGTAAGATGTATTGGCTTCCGTTAGTGAAATGTGAAAATTCGCGATTTCTTGGTTTTCCCGAGGTAATGAAGTTTTTGAAAAATTTCAACTTCGAATCTAACATCTCCCGTTCTGCAGACAGGCGTACTAACCACTACACTATAGGGCCTTGTCAGGAACAAATCACTTTTCTCAGTTCTTATTTATCCCTGCAGATATCTTGTAGTATCTTGTCAGACATATACGATATATGTTTGTCAATTTGGTGCAAAGAGGTATTACTTTCTTGTTGACAGCGTACTAAATGACTCACTGAATAGCAACTTTGTGAGAGAGATAAGCGAGGTTACCCAGAATGCGTAGAGAGAAGCAAACAACTGTTCAGTCGGCAATACGGCAGTATTGGTAAGATGGACACCGTACAAATCTTGCAGTCTAGCCCGCCTTGGCGATTCAGGCAAAAGATGGGTGACCGTTCAGCTGAAACCATTTGCAGTCCAAAATGAAAATAGTAAGTTGAAATCTTGAATTTTAAAAGTAAGATGACCTAAAATTTCCAACCTGTTCTTCTGGTATTTTCAATAGAAGACGGGGGCAGAGGTGTTATTATCCAATATTTTCAGTGCAGATAAGAATTTTACTAATACTGAATAATGATTTGTATCTAACTTCAATGTCACAATTACGTGAGCCGATTCCCGAAACAAAATGTTTGAGTTACCTAACACATTGGTTCATTTTATTTTTGCTCTATATTGTCTAACATGGATACTTTTAGTATTCCAGGCTTTATAATTCTTATGATCTGAGGCTCCGGGGATTACTTGAGCCACCCTTTAAAAATAAACTTAATTTTCATGTTTTAATCAAGCAACAGTGCGGAACGTCATTCTCATCTAAAAGTCATAATATTAATAACGAACAACCGATTTGAAGAACAGCAGCCAGAAGAGTGGGCTTTCGCCAGATGAGTCCTGACTGTGCTGTACTCAAATTGCACGCAGCCCAGTATTTAATTAAAAATATGATAATCTACCATGCCGGCAGTAATTAAAAAAGCAACAACAAGAAGAAACAAAAGGATAAGAAAATTTTCGTTCGTTTTAAAATAATTAAGCTAATATTGCTGCTGCGGTCTTTATTATTGCATCCTCGGTCGAGTGGGGTGGACGACCAGCGCGAGGCGTTCGACGTAGGGGTAAAATTAGAAATTAAAATCCAGGCCAGCAGAGCGAGAACGAGATCGCAGATCTTTGATAACAGATTTTGTTACAGTCAGTAGTCTCGGAGGACCAGGCCAAACAACTCACTGATTACAACCAGATTATACCTACTAAAAAGCTTTGCCTAGGGAAATCACTTAATAACGGGCTGTTTTCCCTCTGTCATTCCTTCTTTTGCATGCCTACTTCATTTTATACGCCATTATTGATAAACCATTTTCGGTCATTAATTTATTATTGCGTCAATCATTTCATTCAAGGCTCTCGTAATTTCCTTCCGTCGATAATGATTGGTTAATTTTACGAAAATGCATTTATAATGAAGTGAATATAATAGAATCGATTTAATATTTAGGTTACTATGAAAGCACTGAAAGGATTGAATGCAGGGATTACAAGTATGCGGAGGAACTGCATCCATAAAATGCGTTTGTTTTGCTTTCGTAATTATTAAGTAAATTGCTCCAACTCAAGTAGTAATCACTTAATGGCCATTGTGAGAGATTTTGAATCTGCATAATCATCAATCAATTTAATTTTAGTTTGCTACTCGTATATCTCTGTATTGCATTTTAAAATAACCAAATTAAAATGTTGTATGTATTAAAATGTTTTTATCTAAGAGAAAATTGTTAAAAAATTTGAATTTTTGCAATTTCATTAAAATTCTAAACTCTGTGGGATCCGGAGTATTCTTTGATACTCTTTTGGCAATTATCTAAGAATTTTGAAATCAATAATTGGAACTCAACAAATATTAAAGTTGAAAACGTAAACTAACCTTGATTTTTAAGAAGATGTCATATAAACACAATGTTTCCTATAACATTTACAGGAAATCTGCTTGTTCTAACCTTGAACCTTTCTTCTTTATTTTAAATTTACCTTCTAATTGCTATATCGAACACTTTAAATGGAGACCGCAGCCAAAACACTAGCTAATTCGACTGAAGCTTAACAGAATAAATGAATTTACTAGAGTCCCGCTTCTCCTTTATTTAATCGCGATAGCGATTGTTTCTTTCCACAGCAAATTTTGAAGATTTCTACCCAAACATACATTTTATGATGAATTTCGATGAATGAAGTTATTTATAGAAATAGTATGAGAGAGTGAATGTGGTGACGCTACAAGATGTTGTGCTTACAATAGATAGTTAATTTACGAATTAATGTTAGAAGTGCCTTTGAATATACCCTGTTGTCTGTTTTAGGAGAATTTTGAAGATTTGCGAGATTAGACGAATAAAAAGAAGAGTGGATTTGTCCCTCTTTGTTCCACTAAGATCATCGTTATTTGGACTCAAATTGATGATTTTACGTGGGGGGGATTGCGGCCTTCGAAATTTGCTCTTTCTCCGCAAGAGGGAATTTTAATTACTATCGGGTAGCTATCCTGAATACCCCCAACCATCTAAGACTGATAGCTGATTTTCAATGTAAATAATGAACATAACAGCATGTATCTAGATAATTTTTTAATATGTTGTATATGTATATAAATTAAATATTATTTATCTGATGATGGTTTTCTCTAGAGGAGATTCATTGAATTTAATTTACTAATATTCTCGAATGATATTTTAGAAGCATTTCTTGATAATTCACAGTTGAATGTAATTTAAATTCTTTATTTACAGCGTTTTATAAAATGGATCATTATATTCTCTTGAGAAAACTTCACAGACTTACATTTTCTGACAACCTTTTGGAATGTTTGCAGCCTTATTTATCCAATACTAGGCAAGTAGTGTTCTTTGCTCGAAGCTCTTATCTCCATTTAGAGATCAGCAAGATGGTAATCTAAGGCCATTCTTATTCTTGCAGATGATTGCAGAAACTGCAGAAGAATTGTAACGTCTTTTTGCTACTCTCAACTACAAAGTGACCTGTATAAAATATTCCATACGTGTTAATTACCCAAGAGTTTTCTGAATGTTGATAAATGTGCAGTTGTTGGTTTTAGGAGAAAAAATAGCTTATTTATTTGATTACACTGTGCTCGAATTGGAGACTTTTTCTTGCAACAAGCTTGGCACCCGGAGGTGAACCTAATTCGAGTATGCTGAATCCAATGGTGCTAACCGTTTTTAAAAATTAGCTCGCGTTTTCGAGCAATTTCAATTGAAAAATTTTAGGCCCAAAGACCCCCCAAAAAACGTAATTTAGGAATACACATCAAATAGAAACTATTTGAAAAAAATGGATTGATTCGGTCGATTTTTCTTGATTTTTTTGATGATTTTTTCATTTTTCATTCTCTGATTGCCCCGATTCGTCTGTATCGTCATCTTATTCTTGTAAATTCCAACAAATGTCACTCAAAAGGGCATGTAGTTTTTTGCCGCTGTACCAATGTTCGAGCCTCGCCGTTACTTGACGAAAACGCTCGCCATGCTCATCGGATTCGTTTGGTGATTGTTCGACGAATTTTTCTACATAGGAATGCAAAATATGAATTTTTAATGATATTCGAACATTTAAACGGTGAAAAGCAGTGAGCATATCTTCAATTAGTATGCGCCAATTTTGGGATCGATGAATTCCGAGATCATTGTCAATAACCGCTTTCACACAATCCCATGCCACAAGCTCCATGTCAATGGGTGCATTTTCAAACCGTTTGTCCCACGAACGACGTCATCAAAAGACGAATGCCCGGTCCATTAAATATTCCTGTAAACTAAATATAATACAAAATGAAATTTCAATAGATCAACATTCAGATTCAGACATCTACCTTCTTTTATTTTCATCCCACTTAACCGTGAAAAAATACAACGCAATTCGTTGAATGCATTTCCTTCTGGGTTCAATGCTTTTATGAAATTTTTAACAATTCCTAGTTTGATGTGGAGCGGTGGTAACAAAACCTTTTCGATCGGCACAAGTGGAATCTCAATAATGTTGTTTTGTCGCAATCTAAATTCCTAACGTAAAGGCAAGCTTCCTTCGTTATATTGGTCGCCGGCAAAACGGGTATTCCACAAGCATATGTAGTACATATTTTTAGTATAACCCGTTTGCATACCACTCAAAAGAGCCACCACCTTTAAGTCGGCACAAATTTTCAACTTTTGCATTAAATCGATGATTTATTTTAGCGAATGATCTCTTTTGTTCACAACTGGTCCATGGAAGGTTCCAAAAACTCTTCGGCCGTTGATCAGATTTTCCAGAAAATTCTAGAATGTTCTAGAAGGTTCTTTGGGCCTAAAATGTTTAAATTGAAATGGCTCGAAAACACGAATTTACTAAAAACGGTTGGCATCATTGGATTTAGCGTACTCGAATTAGGTTTACCTACCTGGTGCCCAGCTTGTTGCATTTTGCAACTAGCACAGTGTTATTAATTGACTACTTTTTCATTTTTTCCAAGAACACTGCGAAAGACCTTGGAGTTGTCTTTAGCATATCTTCTCATTCTCTGCACATGTATAAATGATTGCTGTTGGCGCTTGTTGACTTTACCTTTGATCGCAGTCTCAAAACAACACATATTGTTTATTTATTTATACTATGAGCGCAAGCAGGTACCACTGCAATTTTTTTATATAATGAAAGCTGATTAACGCGTTACGGGAAGTCTTCCCGAGCGGGAAAGACTAAATTTCAATGGGCCGTAAATAAACGTTTACGGGGAAGGTCATTCGCACACAGAACCGACGCCAACGACGAGCGAGATCCTTCCGCTTGTCCGTTTTGGTGGTGCGGACGACCTCCAAACTGCGTGAGCCCCACAATGAATCTTTTCGAAGACTCTGCGCAAAGAACGGCATAGAGCTTTGTCGTGAGGGAAATCGCTAATCAGAAAGACTTCAACTTATCGCGACGGTCAAAACGACGGCGGCTAGGATAATAGTCACCCCTCTTCCTTAAGAAAACGAGGGTGTGACGTGTGACTTAAGTAGAGTGAGAACTAAAAGAGTTTGAATAACCATCTCGTTTCACTACAAACTGAGGTATGAGAATAATCATTTTGCTGTTCTGAGAGTGCAATCAAAAATAATATCAAGTAGCTTAGCGTCAACTCCGGTTAACAAAAGTGTTCCTATTTTTAGTTGATACAACGGATTTTTGTAATATAATATACATTTTGGTTAAAGTTAATAAATTAAAAAATGGTAGCGCACACCAACTCAATATTCACAGTATAAAAGGTGTCTATAAGAATTAAAACACAAACACAAACCAACAAAGATACTGCTTTCTTTTATTGCAACGCTTGCAATATTTTATTTTCTATACCAACTAGATGCTTTTGAGGATGCTAATCCTGGAAATTTAGTCTAATGTCATAAAAATGAGTAGAGGCAACCACCTAGCGTTGAATTCGTATTTAAAGGGCTATTAATTTACCGAACACACAGGAATCCACTATAAAAACGGTGGAAATAAGACTGTACACAGAATGTATGAAAAATACTGATGGATTTGTTTCTTTTTTATTTTTTGGAACGTAAACAAACACAAATAGAAATATGTTTTATGCGTTGCTTTTGGGGCACGGTATATATAACACCAGCGTTCATTCTACACATGTTTGTTACGTTTGCGATAACTGGATAAAAAAATAAAACCGTCCCTAAATCGTATATTTCTTTATTTATATTTGGCGAACTGTAATATTTGCATTATCTCGCGTAAAATGGCAGCAGTAAGACCCTTCTCACCTTTGATGACTCGAGCAAATTTCACTCTGCATATCAAATCGGATTCAAATATCACCTAGTCCGGAACGTGTATCAATAATTCAGTCTGATCCGTCGGACCGTTCCGAGAGAAACGCTCTTAAAAACCGGATATGGAATTTGACGTGTATGAGGATGTGGGGCGGCAGAAACACCTTCCCACCGGCCCGGTCAGTTATATCTTATACCGGGGGCGTAATTGATCTTCTTTCTATTGGGCCCGGTCGTTCGCTGCCGCTTTCGTTTCCGAGGCACTCTAAGCTGCGAATCTCGCCCGTCGATATCGCGTACGAAACTTACAGATACACACTCACACAAAAGTCGATAGGGTTTCTTGGGAGCCATTTCACTGATATCTTCTCGGGCAAGACGTTCATCAGAGTGGTGCTATAATGGGACTCTAGGGAATCGACACCCGCTCTTCAGTTATATACTCTGTCGGTGTTATATTTAACCCCGATAGTAATTCGTTTTACAATGCCGATTACTTCTTAAAAGTGAAGGATAGGTTTAGCATTATTTTTGGACACCCTGTAATTTACACTTACTGTTTTTTCCCTTTATTTTGCAGTCTCTTACCACTTTGAGATTTTTAGGCCCGACACGTTCGTCAGCTCGGAGAATCCATTAAATTCTAATAAGAAAAATCTTTTAGCTATTTCTATTTAGAATTTCGTATTAGTTTAGCATCTTACATCTGAAATGCTTTCTTTATAAAATGCACTTACGCTGCTAATCCAAGCACTTCACCATACGTTACCTCTTTTTTAGAATCTTATTTTTAGTTCGTAATTTATTTCTATAGAAAATTATTTAGATTATGTTTTTTGGCAAAGTAAAATTGAATTAGCTTCATTAATAGGTATTAATGACTGGCATCCAGTGTATTCTTGAATCTCATGCTTTTCCGTTGATTCCATCCCTGCAAGATAGTGGTCGTCCAGAGGCTCCTTCCAACTGACAACGTTTAACGTATGCAATTCAGTGAGCGCATGTTAGATAATCTTCAGGACGAATTTGCCTTGATCATCACATCGGACGAAGCACGTTTTCATTTGGATGGTTACGTAAATAAACAGAATTGCCGATATTGGGCAACTGGCAACCCAAGAGAATTGCACTAGCAGCCTATTCACAGCGAAAAAGTTACAGTGTGGTGTGCTTTGTCGAAAGTTGGGATAATCGGACCTTATTTTTTTGAAAATGAAAGAGGGTAGGCGGTGACGGTGAATTCAGAGCGATACGTCGCTATGCCTCGTGAATTTTTTATTCCCTACTTGGAGGAAAATGAGTGGCACATTCACAACATCTGGTTTCAACAGGATGGAGCCACTGCTCATACCGCGAGAGTTTCAGCGGATCTCCTCCGTGAAACATTTCTGAGACATCTGATTTCCAGAAATGGTGACGTTCCGTGGCCACCTCGCTCGTCCGACCTCACTCCCTGCGATTTCTTCTTATGGGGGCACCTGAAGTCAAAAGTGTACGTTGACAAACCACGCACTATTCCACATTTATTTACACAAAAGACGCCATACGACGTGAAATCGCAGCAATACCGGTTGAACTGTTGGAGGATGTGATGAAGAACTTTAAAGACCGTTTGCAGGAATGCGTCACCGAGGAAGGACGGCATTTATCGGACATTCTTTTTCATAATTAATTTTTCTTCTGCATTACAATAAAACTTCCGTTCATTAGGTACAAATTGTGATTTCTTTCATCCCGATAACTCAAAAATTAAAGGTAAGACGTCCATTTCAAATGTGGTTATTTGGTCTCCGCCGCCCTGTATGAGGAACAAGAGCAATAAACAAACACTTTTAAAGTTTTGATTTTTATTTCAACGTTTTATATATTATAAAATTGAGGTCACCATATTTTTGCGGGTATCCTTGGATTTCATCTGTGTAAAAAAAAGGTGGCATTGCACATTTAATGTCGTTTGGTCTAATTCTTATTATTCCAGAGGTTCCTTATTACCATATCTTTTCCTAAATAAACAATTATGAAAATGTGGTTCTTGTATGTGCTTTATACATTTTTCTTCCAGTTCTGAATTCGCTTACATTTTCAACCTTGCCGTCCAACTGCGTGATACTGTTTTCCATATTGACAAATGAAGTCAACATGTTCAATCTCACGACGTGAAGTGACACTTAGTTTGTAAAGATGTGAAGTGCGGTGTACATTCATATAGATTAGCTTAGGGAGTTATGTTGTGCATAGTCCTAGGAGGCACTGCCTGAAGTTTCGTACATTAATTAAAATATCGAAATTTATTTTTGGTTCAGTGGTTCTTGACGATTTTATTCCTAGAAACGTACTTAAGAAAAAAATAATCGTTTTTCGGTCATATTTTCACGTTTTTTTGTTCCAATTATGCTTATTACCCCGTAAAGTTTAGGTAGAAAAAAAAGAAGACTAAAGAAAGCTAGAAAAAAAGGAAAAGATTTATTGCAAAAAAAAAAACACTTTAATATTTAAAGACAATGAAAGATCACTTTTTAATGTAGTAACTAAAATATAACTTTTTCTATTGTATTGTATAGCACTTTTTAATATCATTCTAGCATATGAAGAGAAAAGGAAAAGTCGAAACGATTCCTAAAAGCCAGAATTTCCTATTCAAAGATTTTGAATCCCTAAAAGATTTATTTGATAATGCTGCTCATACATACTCCATTTGTTATCTAAGCTTATCTCGTTGTTAGGTTTCAATGCGAATAAAGCTGAAATTTCTTACCGGAACGTACACACGTACTTTATTTACATTCTCCCCACGAGACATCGCATTCCAAACGGATAACGGAAACGGATTTAAATTTGTTAGGGGATAGTTTCGTTGGATGTCCAAAGTTGGAGGCGAAGAAGTTGCTGTACGGCAATCATGCGGAGGTGAACCCAATTACCCCTAATAACCACGTACGACGCAAAGGAAAATAGGTGTGATGATAGTGGTCGCTTTGCCGGAGATGATACAGTTCGTTTATAATTATTTTGTTTGCCGTTCTCCTTGGATTTTCAGCTTAATTCAATTTACTGTACAATGTTATTGCGTATCGTGCTTTCTCCGAAATGATATGAAACCTGTTTTAAGCTTCAAGACGTTTACGATGAAAGCACAATGTGGTAGAACATTTTGGAATGATTTTACGTTATAGAAAACACCAAATTAATTTATTAAGCAGCTATGCATTTTCAGAAAATACAAGATCGCGTATTATTGCATGCACTTGGTAGAATGTATTACAATATTGTAGGAAAAATATTGTAGCAGTTATTAACACAATTATGTAACCCGACCGCACATTTGTTAATTATTATATGCTGTTATCACAGGTAATACTTTGAAGTTATGGTCAAGTTGCTATTATGTTGTTTCACATACACGTATAATTTTTTCAATTTTTTCTAACAAACGTTGTATCGAGACATGCAGGACAAGATCGTGGCAATTTTTGACATAAAACTTCCTAATTTTTTCAAAATAAATAATAGAAAATGAGTGAGTTTATAAATAAATCATCACTTATCTGCACAGACGATTTTATTATCCAAGCCCACCTAGATGCATGAACCAAATGTTTCCTGTTTTACGATTAGACCTGGTGGATAGTGGATGGTGGATGGTACGGGTTATTCACCAATAGATGTCGCAACAAAAACTTATTTTTTTTTCGAATAAATCATCTGGTTTTCTGTAGTCAAATCATTTTTATCGAGATCACAATTCTTTCGGAATAAAGTCTTCCGTTGCTTATCTTTTTACTCCAAAATTGATAGATGCTATCATCTATCTGCTAAACAGTACAGGAGTTAGTTCTCGTGGCTGACCGATGCTATCTGTAAATTGGGAAGCTGTTGGAGATACGAAAACGTAAGAGTAGTTATTGTTACTGCGTTTTACTTGTTCTTTCAACCACTATAATTATAAGAACACTGCGTACATATTGTATTATCCAATACAATGCGTGGAACAATATTGTTGCATTTTTTTACAATAACTAAAATTTGTATACTATTGTAACAATTTTTGTAGCAACAGATCACTGACTAAATTTTTATAGCAATAATGTAATAGAAATACAATCCGTTAACCACAATCGAGTAGTAGGGATTTGCGGAAATTGTAGCCAGTCGTATATTCTCAAACAAATTATAGCAAATTATCCTACAATTGTTTGATTCCTTATAACATTTTTTCCGTGTGATATTAATGATACCGTATAGGCATGGCACACACGGTAATTAAAGTAACTGCTGAACAGTGAAGAGAAGAGGAATCTAAAAATTGAGGGAAAGGTATCCCAGGCCAAAGACAGACCCAACAATTTCTGATTGGATACAGGCCTAAATTTACAATAGACCTACCATGTAGGGATAGAAAATCTGTTAAAACAATGGTAAGCTTACTAGCAGGGCAGTGCATGGCTTAGAGAGGATATGAGTATTCTTGACTTGACATCAAGATAGCTGTCCGCTGGAGAGTCACTTTTGATAGCTTGGAAGCATGTTCATTTGAGGGTAACCTTTACGATTTTCAACTATTGTTGGAGAGTTAACAGAAATACGGAGAGTTTCTAGCGCAACTGATCTCAGAACTGGGTCATGATGCTTTTAATAATTTTGTTAGTTCTGTCTGCGAGTTGCTGGAAGATGGATATTCAAAAGCTTGCTGTCGTAATTGTTACTTACAAAACTTTATTAAAAAAAGGACAAAAGCAGGTTGACGAAAATTGGGGGCATGTAATACTCTATTAAGAGAAATTCAAGTAGGGAACGGGCAGCAATTTCGGAATGTTTGTTCGTATGAACCAAACATTGCAAAAAAGGGATACCAGAATGCGTAAACATTGTTTTTAGGAACCTTCTGGAGAAGTTGACAGTACGCTCAGCAAAACGTTAATAGTAAACCCAACGAAACGACAACACTCAGAAGATTATTCTACATTCTTCAATATTTTCTGTTTCTTCTTCCTACCATGATATTCCTTGGGTTTTTGTATGCCACAAATTTGGATTCTCTTCGTAAATGTTGATTAGTTACTTTTATATCTTCTCTACACCAACCTTTTGCTGTGCCAATTTAACTGAACAACTCTCCGTGAGAACTATCACTATACGAAACTATTTCAATCGATGCAAGACACCTCTCGAAAGTTAACGTTACCACTCTCAGGTATTCTCAAGCGACGCGTATGCATATATCCATACGCGACATAACCTCTCCTCCACTGCCGGCAACTGCTTTCAGGAATTTTACTGTCTAGTGGACAGATACCTTCAGAAATGGGTTCGGGATATCCCAAAGTTGAAATCTACGCAGAAGGATCTGATCTGACGAAAATGCAAAGCTAACGTTAATAATCTAGCAAGTGAGGAACCACAATACATAGATCTGAAAAAGTCACAGTGGGATAGGTCAAAGACCACTTCTTACCTAATCTACTTCTAGACTTCTCAGGGAAAAAAAAGTGGGGTCTAAATACATTTTCCGAATAGAGTTAAATGAAAATAAAATATTTTAATGCCAAGAATTTACAGTTTCATTAAATAAAAATGATGATATTTCTTTTACATAATCTTGAAAATTTAATATTCGCATAACTTTTGTATTGCGCATTAAAACTTGTTTATCGGAACTTTTTCGGGTCTTTACCTTATGTGTAAGACAAAGACAAAAATTTAATCCAAGGAAAAATCGGGGAAAGCGGCCATCAGTACCGTTTCGCCTTGCAATCTTGTAACCAAAAACAAAAACGAAAACAATCTCAATTTCAAATGTAAACAATAGAATAGGTACACTTTTGAATAATAATTATCACAACAGTATTAAGATGTTACAATGAAATATAGAATTGAGAATAGTCACAAGCCCTTTTTATTTTCAGTAATATGCTTACAATAAATTTTGAAAAATTCTCTTCCCTTTCTTTAGAGAGGTTCTAGGTCCCTTTTGATTAATCCTCTGACGTCAGATTTCCTTCAACTCTTTTTCTATCACCTTGGGTTCAACATTTCGTTTTCTTTGCTTCTAATGGTTTTAAACTTCTTTTGATTGTGTTTGGTGATCAAGAATACTTTAAATATAATAATTATTTTATTATCTAATATCGATTGCAAATTGTTTAATATTTTATTTGTTTAATATATAAATAAAACTGTTATACTATTATTCTATTAAACATGCGAATTTGATTTTACATCTATAAGTGTGTCGGGAGTTAAAAGTAATCTGAATAGACCAACTGTAAGATGAAGAATACTGTGTCGACTAAATGGTTTACATACGATACGTTTCATACATACGATAAGCCGAAGGGTATAATGTGGGAGAAACCTGAAGAACAACTGAATGCAGCCGAATGTCTAATCGTGATAGGCTGCGACTTACAGGGGACGTGATAGGTGTCCTCCGGTGTATATGTGTATCCACACCTAGACTTACGCGCACCGTATTTTTTAAGTGAAAAAACTCGTGGCGTTGGTTTCTTCTAAAGTTGTCGTCCAATCTTCTTACCAGCAACTCGTGGTTAAAACCACCTCCGGGTTTACTCTTACCTTTGGAAATTGACATTATTTGGCCATTGACATGATTAATATTTTCAAACGCAATAGCGTTTTGCAGCCGACACCATGCTGGCCAGGAAAGTAAAGCTGGAGGGATTACGATTCTATTTGATTCATTGCTAAAACCCCGGCAGCCCGTTTGGTGGCTTTTACAGGCATTAAAGCGAATAAATTATAGCCGGGCTGAGACGAACTCTTGCGGGTTTTCCCAGTACAATTATGCTTTTGCTAGATATAAATAAAGTCATTTTTTCAAAATGTAAAATTATATCTCCTATAGGTGTCTTTGCTTTGATGTCTGTTACTTATTTAAGTGATTTTGCTTTAAAATTGAATATCGCAAAAGCTCTTTATAAAAGAAAGTAAAACCCCAAAGTATAAAGAAAAAAGTGATGTTATAAAGCAAAACAAGTAAGTTGTCACAGCACGCCAATAGTTACAGAAAACTAGAAACTAGAAAGTAAATTGCCAAACAATTTTAAGTATTTGGGGAGTTATAAGTTCTGTGCTCTAAACTTTTTCGCCGCCCTGTAGATACAATTAAAGTTCAAGCGTTTAGTTCGCTTTATTTCTTTACGCATTGATAAATTAAACTCCAAAATGCAAATAAAATTTGACAGTTCGATTTTTAAATTTTAACTTCGACAGCATAATAAACAACAATCACAACGATGTGTTGATTTTTGCGTACAGCAATTAAAGCAATTAAGCTCGCTTCAACGTTTTAATGCATTCCCATTAGCTAGTCGAACTAGTTCGATCTGCCATTAAAATCGTAAAAATAAAATTTAATACCACCTCGGAAAAGTCAGAAATGGGATATAATTTTCCTTAATACTAATAAACAATTAACACGTGCTCCTTCATTAAACAAAGACGTAGTATTTAATTAGTTTCTTATTTCATGGGAAATAGGTAAAGAAGCACCTCAGGTCCATTCGTAAAGGCAACATTACACCAATTCAGAAGATGCCATATACGTATGTTCAAAACCAATTTTAAAAATAGCTTATACTTACCTATTTGTTGTATTTTTACTTTAAAAAATAAAAAAAATACAGGTAATTTGTTAATGGTCCAATAGTAAAGGACGGTCTAAGGTGGGGATCGACAGTACTTTGAAATGTTTCATATTACAATATTTAGGTCTACAATATCGTCATGACATTTTCCATTATTCAAAAATATCTTCTCTAACGCTCCTAATTTCATTACTCAACTGCTGATTATATATTGATTTAGTGTATGTTGCAACTGCATTTTTGTAGTTCTGGGTTATGTATGATGATCGATGATGTTGAAATTACATCAACGTGAAACTGTTTCAAAAATTTGATATACAAATTACAAGAGATTTAGATAAATTACCACCGTAGTTCACTCGAATCCGAAATCAAATTGATAACATTAAGCTGTCATGGAAACAAAAGGAAGATCGAGCATGTCTCGAAGTATGCGATAAACACCTCGTATGACTAATATTTAATCTTCAAGCACGTGAAATTTAGAGCAGTAATTTCATCTTTATTTGTGACGTTGCATTAATAACGATTACGTTTATAACGCGAATACCTACAACACAACAATAGTACCACAATTGGGAAACAACTTGGAATATCTACGGACCTTTCTATACTTTTTACTATTCAACCGTGGTGTATTATTATGAGATCGCCCGACGATCTCCTACGTCCAAACTCATCCAACATTACAACTTACTTCGTGTACAGACCCTAGCAATTTTAGTGAAAAGAAGAAGTGAACGTTTGTTTTTACAAATGGAAAATTGATATTGATTTTTGATTCCCATTGAAATGTAATCAAAGGTTTTACGATTTTTATAAAAGGTAATTAAGAAATAAAATGTAATATTTCCTTAGATAACGAACAAAAAGTTTAAAAGTATTTCATTTTATAATTAGGAATGAGGTGCAAACATTTTAAGTCCAGTAATTGTAATAAAGTAATTTTGTATAATACAGGAAAAAGTTTACATTGAAATGCATTTTTTAGAATCTATTTGACAATGCTCATTTTAATATACTGCTTTAATACCGTTATACGCTTGGGTTCCGGGTTAGAACCGCGTTGTTGTCGTAGCTTTTGCCGACGTTTCGTCCACACTCTTACTGGCTGTTACTGCACACTAACTGTCAGTATGCAGTAACAGCCCTGAAGATGTCCCATAAGAATGTGGATGAAACGTCGGCAAAAGCTACGACAACGACGCGGTTTCAACTCGAAAACGAAGAGTATAGTGTTAATGACGACCGCGGAAGCCTACGTACCTGTTTTAATATCATCTTGTACCACAAATTGAATAAATTCAATGCATTAAAATAAGAGACTAATACCATCCAATTGCCAAGTAAAGGATGGTAATAAATACTGTAATGGTATAATTGATTTATCGAAATTAATTAATTAGTTATACGGTCTGTAGGTCCGGGAGTGTCCCCTAGACACTCTTTCGGCAGTTTCATTATTTACGTTTTACAACAATTAAATCTGAAAAGAGAAAACTAACCTCAAATTGTGATGTTTCAATATAAACTCTGTGGTTACGCGTTGTCTGAAATCTCGGGTATTTTCAAATAATCAAACTGGACTTTCACTTCTTCATAAGCGTTGAATTTAAGCACTAGAAACTTAGACAAATATGTGTAGATGTGTAGAAAATTTTAGGCGTGACTTGACTGCTTTGTTGGCGATAGCGATTCTTTAATCGCAGCCAATTAGGATACCCCTTTCGAATTACAATTAGATATTAAATTTCCATCTAATTTTCTTAGAGTACAAAGAGATTAAGTTTTGAGAACAAACTGTCATGAAAGCTCTCCATTTTGAAACGTAACTCCACGATCTCAGATATGACACTATGAGCAACCTTCGAGTATTAAATTTTATTAACGGACATGACCACTTCTTTAACAGTAGTATTTAGTTTACGATATTACGATTGAGATACGACTGTATTTATTCTGTAAATTGTTGTAGGAAAATATTCCGTTAAAATTGAAGGTTTAGGATGCGAAGAAAATAGAAAAGTTATTTATGCGTTTCATCATGATCGTCGCTGCAGTAAGATAACATTATATCCCAATACCCCCGCCATCGAGATAGTAGGCTATAAAAGGAGTTGGGGACATTGAGAAAAAGGAAAGAGGGATTTTGACCTTGGACAAGTGTATACAGGTAGCTGGCTGAACGCACTATATGTGGCTCTAATGACTACATTCGATGTTGTAAACACTACAATACATGTACATACAAAGTGGGGCAGTAGTGCGAGGTACTTAGATAACACCTTTACTACTGGTAGTAGAAACAAAATGTCCTATACAAAAATCATAGACATATGTATGTACATTAGTAGCACACGCTAAAATTACTTTGACATATACAGGGTGAACCAAAAAAAAGTTACATATCAAAGTCACTTTTTTTTAAATAGAACACACAGTATATCAATACATATTTCGTTTATACTCGAGAATCTAAGGTCACTTTGTATAGAATTATGTATAGCTAAACTCAATTGTTTTCGAAATATTTATGAAAATTAGTATTTGCAACGCTCTGTAGAAAATGCTGTAGTTTGTATAATATTTAACATTTTGTTTTGCACAGTGGGAATTAAATAAATTATACAGCTAGCGATATTTCAACTTAGAATAAGACAACTTCTTGATCATACGCCAACTCTGACAACGCAGTAAATATTTAATTCTTCGAGCGACGTTACATCGTTATTTTAAATAGAACAGCCTGTATATTTTAAAATGTTTAAGTTGCTCATATTGCGTAAATTACGTAAAACTTTCCCTATACCTAAAGTTAGTCGTTTTTGAGGTATTTCGCATCTTCGACTTATTGTCTCGAATCAGGATAATTAGGTAACAAAAATTTTTGCACACACAATTGCGTCCCTATTTATCTATTACCTCTCTCAAATATACAGTTTTGAGCTGGTTTCACAGTTTCTAGAAGTTCACTAGTCCCTTTCTACTAGCTAAGGATTTGTCGCCTCCAAATGTAATTTTTATATTTCTGATATTATTTTAATTTGGATTTTTGATATTATTTTAATTAGGATTAAAAAACAGGTATAATTGCCCTTGCATTAAAAATTAATTGATAACGTCCAAAAAATATATAAAAAACCCAATTATTGGTTTGTATTAATCTCAACAGGTAAGTGTTTATTCAATAACAAAAAACAAACAAAAACAAAATTTTAAATACAAAATATAAACGACAATCAATAAGCAAATTAATCAAATAATCTAGTTAAGAGACAAAAACAAATAGTAAAACAATACTAAAAAGAGATAATTAGAGTTAATAAATTTTGTTCAAAAATATTCCCGCTTGACTTTGTACTTAGTTGTAGTCTCTACCTATACGATCGCTGCACGTGTAATACTCCGAAAGGCATTTATGACACGCTCTTTCATATTATCTACTGTTGTAGAAGTAGTGCGGTACACTTCATCCATTTATTGAGGTAATATGCATTTAAAAAGTTATCAGCGGCGCGTGTATGATGTACTAGCGCTCCATCATATTGAAACCACATACTTCTCTACGTATGCTTTTACACCGACAATTATGTCTGATATAAAGGAACATTTGTTTTTGAATCCTAACCTACTACAAATTAAAGCAATATCCGAAATATTCTAAAAATGATGTTTGGAGGTGAAAAAACCGTAGCTAATAGAATTGAAGGAATCCTAAACTTCTGGAAACTATCAAAAACGCTGAAAGCTATATATTTGAAGAGATAATACATAAACAGGAACGCAATTCTGTTAAATTTAAATTTTTGAAACCTAATTACACCAAATCGGGACAATAAGTCGAAGATGCAAAATATCTAAAAAACGACTAACTTTGGGTATAGGGAAAGCTTTACATAATTAACGTAAAATGTTATCAGCAATTCAAAAATTTAAAAATGTACAGGGTATTGAAGAAGTTTTCTTGTTCTAGGTGGAGATTTCCCTAGCTCTATAGGCTACTTAATACCCAATGTGCAAAGCAAAATGTCAAATATTGTACAAACAACAGCATTTTCTGCAGAGCGTCGCAAATACCATTTTTCGTAAATATGTCGAAAGCAATTGAGTTTAGGTATAGGTAATTCAATAGAAAGTGACCTTATATTCTCGAGTATAAACGAAATATGTGATCTGATATACAAGATGTTCCATTTAAAAAAACATAACTTTGATGTATAACTTTTGTTGGTTTGCCCTGTATATATCAAAATAATTTTAGTGTGTACAACTAATGTATATCTATGATTTTTGTATGGGATATTCTTTCTTATTACTAACACTAGTAAAGGTTCTATCGAAGAATCTCGAACTATTGCCCCACCTTGTATGTTGAGCATTCAGGTTACCTATACAAAGTGCTTCTGAGAAAGTTTAACCAGATATGCACCTTTAAACAAAAAGTTTATTTCTGGAGAAATATATACTGGTCTAGCATAAAACGGCATAGGAATTTATCGATCTAATTGAAGAATTAGCTAGTTAAACTGCTTTGCATTTGTGTGACATCAACGGTATTTATTTAAGATATCCAGTTATAATTAAAATAAATTATAGATCGGTTTACTAATGATGAAAACTTGTAATTTAAGTTTTTAGTCAATTAATCCGTAGATCTAAAAAAAAATCTTTCTCTACTAGAGCCCGAATTTTAAGATGCATTGCTCCTGTGTGATTTAAGCGAAAAGGCGAGAGTACTATGAATTTTTACGTGTAAATACAAAGTTGGATAACGCGTTAATTTACAGTTTCACCTAGGTCACCTAGGAGAACATATGTTGATTACGCACAACAGAGCATATATATCTTGCGTATAGAGCGAGGAAGGCAGCTACAATAAGATACCACGCTATTTAGTGCCAGCAAGGGAAGAAGAGGTGATAGCTCGCACTCTGTATGTGTATTTATTTTATTTATCAGTATTTGATAAGCGCATATTGAGACTTAACCTGTCGATCAAGCTGATGATATGCATTCACTCAGAAACTTCAGTGAACAAGTGATAAGCACTAATCATGGAATCCACCCTTATCGCTAATCTGACAGTGAATGTAGGTGGTAGGTGAGACAAAAGACTGTTGAGAAATAAACCTTGCAAGGAAGGAGGAAGATGAACACGTTAGTATCACTTCTGCTGATATCTGGTACAGTATATTTTTTATAGCAGAGCATATAAGCTAGGTTAAAATAAAGCACCTTGTATGAGGAGAGAAAAATTGATTGTTGGTAAAAGGTCGCTGTTTAAATTGTTTGCACCTGTAAATCTTGGGGTTTCCGTTCAATGAAATCAGTGCTGGTAAAGCACTTTAATAAAGTGCTTCAAATACCAAGTACTAAGCACTGAGCCCGAGTGCTTTAAAATAGTAAGTATCAAACACGCCGACAAAACTGCTTAAATTACAAGTACTTGAAAAAGTAAAGCGCTAAGTGCTGGCAGTATAAGGAAAATGTAAATTTAATAATTAAATGCATTATTTAAACATGCGAATCTATCCGGTTAGCCATAGAAATCATCATTCTAAAGCTTATCTTTCCCATATGTTTGCAACAACGGTAATAGGTGGAACATTTAAAATTTAGAGCCACAGCAAAAATAATCACTCTTTTAAAAAACATATATATTTGTTCTGCATAGAGAACAAATTTGAGACAGCAACCCTTGTATTTTAAAAATAAGAACAATTTGTACTAATAATTACACGTTTACTTAATCTAACAAAGTATGCAGTTGCCTTAACAGAGATTATAGTTGGATTTAAGATAAAATGTTGCTGTCACATATTTTACAGCATTTTGTGACAGCAACACTTTATCTTAAAACCTCAAGTATTTGAACAAGCTTTTCAAATATGAAGTACCAAATACCTTCTTTTAAAAGTGATTGAAGCACAGTGTTTGAAGCCTTAAAAGTGCTTCAAGCATCAACTTTACCCAGCCCTGATTAAAATCGTAAAGTAGTGAAAGCGGCTCAAATAAAAAAGTATACTATAATAATCGAATTCCTATGGCTATGAGTTGTTGCACCGGAAGGTAGCAACGTTTAATCCTTTAACCTGTTCTTACTTTTGCAGTGATTAGTTACATTATTGGCACCAATAAAAAGTGAAAAATCGTTCTATGTGAAGTGGTCTACGTTTATTTAAATTCTTCTACCGTCGTCAATAAGGTTTCCGGATTTATTTCAATTCCCTTGATGTCGTGTAAAATTTCACAATTTATTTAATTTAGCAAAAAACATACCATCAAACCGTAAGCGTCCAATATACACACTGAATTAACAGTCCCGAAATGCGTGCTCTTTTTGTCATTACAAAATACCCAAATTCACATATCGCCACTTCAACCTTAATAACTACATTCTATTCGTATAAATTATAAGGATAATTAGCATGTAGAGGTGTAAGTTGAGTTGGAATTCGTATAATCCTAACTTATATTTCTCTCTCTCTTTTGCACGCTACTTTGCATTTGCTAGACGCGATCGTGTGTGCGTGTGTATGTGTGCACGCTGCAAATGTGGACAGCGAGTTGTTTAATGAAGGTCCCCGAGGGTTCCGCATTAGCATCCGGAGTCGAGCTTTGGCTAGGCGTTCCCGGAGCTTCCTCCGGGGATCTTGTGCGACCCTGTGCTTTACTGTTCCAACATTAAATGCCGTACTCGCAATTACACTTGCTCCATAATAAAACGGTTAGAGAAGGGTGCTACGTACACTAGAATTCGGCGAAGAAAATATGAGGAAGAGAGAACGGGCAAGAGGAAAAAGCCGATAGAAAAGAAAGACGTGTGAAAAAACTAGGTTTTAGTCTCGGTAGGTAGTGATTTATTTACAGCCATTTAAATTGCTTGAAGCTTTTTTAACTGCGCATTCTGTACTTAATATGACAAAGAACTATAAATACAGGATAACAATGCATTTTAAGCACTTGTACTGCGTAAGAAAAAAATCGAAACTAGCCAGTGATACGAGTATCTAGTTTTCTTTTAATGTTTCCAATGGTTTTAGGTATTCCTACAATGTGATGAGATTTGTAACAGCTTGTAATGCAAAAATAGTTTGCTAATGCCATCGGAACGAACTCAGACAGAATATTTTGAAGGATCTAGTACTTACAATTACACTAGAGGTCGACACTGACTTTTGTACATTACGCTAAATTACGTTATCTTCCGTAATGTACTGTTATCTACCGTACCTTTTTTCCGTTGCTGCGTTTAAGAAAGCGAAATATTACTCATTTAAATCAAGTAATTTAAAAGTTATTTCACGATATAAAGCCTGCTCGATAAATTTTGCTGATTGTACGAATATAAACAAAGAGAGCGTGTTAATGAAAAAAGTGCGACATTTAAATATTGTCTCAAAAAAAGAAGAATTATTCTTCCAAAATTCAATTATGTCTGCCGCAACTTTAACAAAAGTAAAAGCAAAGAACCTCAGCACCTCAGCAACTTTATAAAATTCGTGATTAAAACATCTTTCATCTGTCCCTCTTTTCTTCCCTTTGTCTCTCCCGGCTTCTTCGGGACCCTGCTTTATAACGGCCTCGTATATATATATTTTATCATTTAAATAAATCAGCCGTATTCTTTTAATAAATCTGAGTAAACAAGTTCGAAGAAGAGAATAAAGTTAAGTGGAAAGAAGGTATTGAGAAGTTCAAGTGATCGAAGGAGTGAAAGAGATGAAAATAGAAATCTTTAAAACCGTGGAAGCGTTCCCGATATCCCAGATAGAATTCTACTTTGGAAAGAGGAGTTGGAAGCAAACACTGGAAAAATGATTTAGTGTTTTCTAAAATATGTCGTTCGGAATTTAATATTATCTGGGAAGTAATAAAATCGAAGGATTGGAAACTCATATTTCGCGTAGCATCTTTGCGCTATTAGTAAAGTGTGTGAGGGTATGAAGGCATTCACGTCAGGTAGATATACGACTAATAAATGTTATGTAATTATTGCAATAATTTAATGACACCATCTTGAGATTCTTCTGTAATAAATGTTAAAAACTGTCCGTATAACTTTTCGTAACAGATTTTGTGATAATTGGCCTTTATTTAGTTCCAACGTATTTTCTTTCTTTGCTTTTGAAGCCAAAGTTTATCGTCACATTGCACAAATTAGGAGTTCATGAGTTTGTCTTATTTAAATCAAAGTTGTAAACCCATACAAAGTGAGTGGGAAAATGAAAACAAACATTTCCAAAAATTTTTTAGTAAAAACGTAAAAGATCATACATAGAAGCCAATGCGACTGCATGAAAATTTTTGTGTCGTTCATTATATTTTGCGTAGGACTTCGCAATCACTAAGATTATAGTTTTATGAATGGTACTCGTTGAGTTTAATTTGACTGCAACTACAAAAGCTAAAGTGGAACTGAGGCAGGAATAACTTACCTAACCCAGAATCTCATTTTTATTGCCATAGATGTAGACAGAAAAGAATTGATAATTAGGATTTTCGTAGTGCACTTATATACAGGATGGTAGTAGTGCGAGGAAGTTCAATATCTCAGTTAATATAGAAGATAGGAAAAAATGTTTCAAATAAAAATTACTATATTTGCACTTGTGCATATTTCCAGCATAGAAAATACATCTGTTTGTTAATAAAAGCCACACAGTTCACTTAAATATTTGTACATTCTAAAAGAAAATTGCAATTTTCTCAGAAACTATCAATTTCAGGGGCTTTACAGTATCAGTGTAATTTGAGGGGATACAATAGTTCTATCAAGTGGTAAAATAATATACAGGACGATCCATTAAAAAGAAAAACAATTTTTTAATAGTTATTATAGTGTACTGATTTTTCTTGAATTTTCATCCTTTTCAGAACAACTTGACAACGTCGCAATTTTCATGAAAAGATAAGACTGTAGTGAATGTAATACTTTATGCTGAACTCAATGGTAAATTAATATACATAGTGTGCTATGTAAAGAAAACATTCTTCATGCTGCCCTGCATTAATTGAACACCCTATAGATTTGGTACTGTTTTTGGAAATATGCACAAGTGCAAATATAGTAACTTTTATGTGAAACATTTTTCCCTATCTTCTATATTTTGCTTTTTTCGAGCACTTTTTCTAACGTTATTGTATCTCGTGATGATTTGCCATTTGTTCCACTAGATTCTTATCATCTACCCTTAGCCATTTCTTTAACACTTGCAAGTCCCAATCGATTATCTGCATTTCCATCAAACAGTAGCAATTGTTATAATTTTCGCAAAGCCAATTTTTTCAAGCTTTATACTGATCTTTTTTTACATTGATTGGTCATTTTTGGAAGACTGCTCCGATGTTAATTGTGCTCTTGATGAGTTGTACAAATCGTTGTATCAAATATTGGATAATTCAGTAATTAAAAGGTTCACTTATTCGACATGGTATACAAAAGAAATAATTTCTAACCTCAAATTGAAGGAATATTACCGGCGCAAATGGAGAACTACAGGCAATTGTTATTTTTACAACCAATTTAAGTGTCTACGCTCCATATGCGAAGCAAGCATTTCTGCTGTTTACTCCAGTTACCTACAGCTAGTGGAAACCTTGATTGAAGCTAATCCTAAACAAGTTTTTCAGTTTATTCATACAAAAAAAGGAACTACACGTATACCGAACATCCTTTTTTTGTGATGATACATGTATTGACTCTCCGCAAGAAATAGTTGATGCTTTTGCCGAGAGGTTTTCTTCTGTGCATATTGACAGCACTGATTTCCTTGAAACGTTTGACCATTCTAATTCTATTCCCTTCACATTACATGTTTCTGAAGAAGAAGTAATCAGTATTATGTCGAAATTTCAACAGCGCGATATTGCCGGTGACGATTTAATACTAAGTTTTCTTATACACGATGCTAGATTTGTACTCGCAAAACCTTTGACTGTCATTATTAATTTAGCGATCACTACTTCTTCCTTCCCTATACAATGGAAACGTGCCAGAATAAGTCCAGTCTTTAAAAAGGATGACAAAACCCGTATTGACAATTACAGACCGATATCAATTATATCAAATTTTGCTAAAATCTTTGAAAGCGTTATTTATTCTTGTCTGCTTCATAACACTATGCCTTACGTATCATCTACTCAGCATGGGTTTGTTCGAGGAAGGTCTACTGTTACAAATCTCGTTTCTATGTGTCAGTTTATTAGTGAACAACTCGATACTCAAAGTCAAGTTGACGTAATATACACTGATTTTAGCAGTGCTTTTGACATCATTGACCATGGGATTCTATTAAAAAAGTTGTCAGCATTTGGAGTAAGCTTTTCACTGATAAAACTTTTGCAGTCCTACTTAACGAACAGATTACATTATGTATTTTATAATGGATATGAATCTTTTGAGTTTCGTCCAGCATCTGGTGTACCTCAAGGGTCGCATCTGGGACCACTTATGTTTGTGTTTTTTGTTAACGACCTATTAATATCGCTACCTTGTCCTGTGTTGGCTTATGCCGATGGCATTAAAATCTATCTACCAATTAGATCTTGCAACGATGTCCTACATCTACAATATAATCTGGGTGTAATTACCAAGTGGTGTTCAACCTTTAAACTAAAGTTAAATGTTAATAAGTATTTGTTCGTCTCTTATACCAGAAAAGTTAACTACATTGATTCGACATACTCGATACATAATTCCGCTCTTAAAAGGACTAATACTGTGAGAGACTTGGGTGTACTGTTTGATTCTCGACCGAGTTTTTCTACTCATATCATGCAATTATGCGTCAGCTGTCTGGTCACCGCATTATGTATATCTTCAGCTAGCCATCGAAAAGGTACAACGGCGCTTCTTGAAGTATGTGTCTTTTAAAAGTGATGGTGTTTATCCGGAACGCGGCACAGATTACGATTCGCTCCTGGAAAGACATGAATTGGAGTCACTTAAACACCGCCGTGATGTTGCAGGAGCTAAGTTTATCTGGAAGGTCGTTCATGGCTATGTTGATTCTCCTAATTTACTTTCTTCTATTAATTTCCTTGTGGCTCGCATTTCCTCCCATTCTCCTTCTACCTTTTCATTGTCTTTTCCTCGTACCAACCTACTCCAGAGTTCCCTAATAGTAGCCATCTGCCGTAATGCGGAAATATTTTACAATTACATTTTTTTTTATTCAATTTGAGTTTAAGTTTTTTTTTTCTCTCTCTTGTTTTCTTTCATTTCATTTATAGTGTATGTATTTAAATTTAGTTGTCTTGTAATTGGGTATACCGTTAGACAAATAAATGGTATTATTATTATTATTAACTGAGATATTGGACTTCCTCGTACTAATGGGCCAGCCTATATATGATTCCAATCGAGCACCTATAAACGAAATACTACGTGAAGTAAGGGAAGCAGTTCTTTTTCCAAATACGAAGGTGCGAGTTAATTAATAATGACTTATTAAAGAAGTGTACTCCGCGACACTTGATTACATGCGCAATTCATTTATCGAACTCCTATATTTTAAACTCAGCTTTTCAATATGTAATTTTTGCCGTAATAGAAAACTTACTTATTCGGAAGAATCCGATTACTTTACTAAGGTGCATAGTAATTATAGTGCGACGCTTGATTATACGCGCCAATTGTTTGTGAGAAACCAATCAATTATTATTAAAACTTCTAAACTATTAATAACAACATTTCTGTGCATTATTTTCATTAAGAAAAGGTCGTGGAAAGACATTAATACAAAGAGAAATTACTCAAATTGATATTTTATACGGCGAACGCAATATGGTGCGCGAAATTGTGCAACGATTACATCGTAGTGATGGTTGTGTTTATAATTACGTTCGTAGTAAAGAAAATTATGGAAAAAACTGAGAAGAAAGATTTTCATATGCAACAACAATAAGGGAAAGACGTAAGATTTTGCTACTGACATCCAATTCGGCTTCCACGATACGGGAAAAAGTTCCATATACGAGTTGCGCATATCAAATATCACGGAGTGTATACGTACAACACAAATTATTCTCACTTTTCTACATCGTATTCGCGTTCGATAATGCAGTTCTGCCACCGAATTGATAATTTTCTTATTCTGTTTTTGTAAAATGTTTTAGGACGAGTTTTATGCACGGATTCTTCAACGCAGTTGTCAGTTTGAAACTGTTGTGTTCTTCAAGCGGACCAAACAGCTGGTAATCACAGAGGAACGACTCGAGACTATAAGGTGGTATGTTTTATAGTTTCTCGGTGTATGTGAGCCAATGTTTTTTGCGTATAGCAGCGATATGAGGTTGAGGTATAACAGTAACACGTTTCGTATAGGAACTGCGCGTCATTTAGATCGATACGCATCTTCGACCCTGAGCAAAAGCTCACAACAATAAGCTGCGTGAATTGTCCATCTGTCATACAAGAAGTCTACAAGAATGACTCCATGAATATCCCAGAAGACTGTACACACAAAGTTTAGTTTTAGTGGTGGTAGTTCATCTTGAAGACGCCATTCCTTACTTGATCTTTTGGTTTGCGGAGTGTATTGATGCACCCGTGTTTCGTTGCAAGTTACCCGTAGCTGTTCAGTTCATCTTGCTGCAATAATCATTCACAAACGTGCAGTCTTTGATGCTTGACAGTCAACCCTTGCCTTGCACACTACCTTAACCTACGTTGGTCTGTTTAACGATATCACGGACTTTAGTGCGTCGGTCATCACTAATTGTGGTATTCTTCTGATGAGTGGTCGTCAAGCATGGGACACCTACAATCTACAATACATCCTTCTGGTACAATCGAAACTATTATCGGCATATTTGCGACGCCGATAATGTGTCATTCTCGAACTGCATACCAAACACAATTTCCATCACTGCAGCACTTTCCGCACACAGAAACCTTATTACGATCCTTTGTGCAATGGAGCTTGGAACTTGCTGCTCAGGCATTTTGATAACTATTCTCCCAAACTACACAGACAAGTACTAACCTGTCAAATTATTAGTAACAGAATAAGTGTTGTTTGGCGATTGTGGTTAGAAGTTAATTTGATACGGTTACCAAGAGTGTGCTATTTTGGCGACAAATTAGTCACGTCGCTTTTAATCTGATTAACTTTGGCAAAACAACAATATTCTCGGCACACTCCGCACCACACAAATTATTAATTAACACGGAAAGGCCATTTCGAAGACACATGGGTCTTCATCTTCAGCCGCGTACCGATTGACGTGAGAGAATATATATCAAATCTAACGAACCCACTCTATCCATACTCTACAAGAAAATATATACAAGTACCTGACTTGTTCCGCTTAGACTAGAAAGCAAGTTAAAATAAGGAGAAAAGGCGGAAAAAAGTCTTGTCACCACGAAACGAAAGACAAGTGGCCATCCCGCCCTAATAAAAATCGAGTGAGACAACGGTTATGTCCTTACTGTTCGTCAAATGTTTGTTCTTTCCGCTTCTACCCTTAAAACTAAAGACTGGACACATACGGAATGTACGAAAGGATCGACGTCTTAGCACAACCATAAATCAAACTTCTTTACCGTAATAAATAGAAAAGACAGGAAAAGTGTAAAGGTCCCTTCTCTTTATTGATTAGGTGTGCATTCTTATTTATGTAAATAGTCTCATAGGCGTCTAGTTTAAGCGGTGAAATCACGTTTTGAATCAATTTTAGGTTTTTTAATTTAATATTATGCCCGGTATCATTTATGTGTTGGGCTACACTTGACGCTTCTATCTTCCCGTACCTGTAACATCTGATGTGTTCATTTAATCTAGTACCTATAGTTCGTTTCGTTTGACTAATATAATATAGGTTTTATCACAATCACCACAAGCAATTTTGTAAATTACCGTCTGTCTCTCATGTCCGGTTTATCTTTTGGATTGCCAAGAAAGTATTTCAGTGTATTTCGCGAATTGAAACATAAGTTCATCTCTTGTCCCTTAAAAATTTTTCTAATATCTTTCGATATTCTACGGAGGGGAAGTTTCACAAATTTCTTACCGTGGGTTACTGCTAGGATTTAGGTCGTCAAATTTCTAACATTTGGAAAAGAATTACCTAAATTTGCTGTGTATGAAACAAAAACAAAGGAGTAGAAGGACGCTATTTAATTTCTGACTTTTGAGTCAAAATTCTCATCCAGGTTACACGTGTTAGGCTGTGTTCCAATTTCTAAGTGCTTACATTTAAAATCATTCCATAAGTACGATGTAGAAGTAAAGTTTGGTGGTTGACGGATTGACAGGCTTCCAGTAGAGATCATATAACCATAATGTTTCTGTGAAATCGTCATTATTTGAGGCTAGTTTTTCGTTTTTCAGTTTCAATATTCGTTAAATTTCATTAGTTGATATTAAAGCTCATTTAAATTGCCAAAAGAGTGTATTAGAACACTTCCGAACCCTCAGTTCGTATAATTAATTAACTAATTTGCGAAAAATTTATTTTATTTAAATATTTCACACATACAGAACATTTCAACAATCCCACCAATTTATGATTAGCATCCACAATTGCTTAATTCTGAAAGCGAATATGTACATTGCCGCATTTATTATATACCTATTGAATATTAATTGTTCATACACATTTTTTTTGTAACTCCAAACGACTGGCACTGCTACACTTAAAACTAAATCACGTAAGAAATAGGAATCAACACAACGACAAGTTACGAATAACATAAAGAGGTCGAAGAGGGCTTGAGAATAAAATAATTCCCTCTAAAATCGCCGGCGAATTTTCTCCACTCCATAAAATATAAAACTTACTCGAACTATATGGTAAATCGATAAAAGGTGCTCGTATATTTGGAAATGTAACGAATTTAACTAGCAATTGTGCTTACAGCTAAGAAAGAAATTGTCCATCAATAATAATATCACTTGCTGACGAGTTAGTATTTGATTGTTTGATTGTATTTTGATAATGAAATAAGCAGTGTGATTTTAAATTATTATCAATAAATTTCAGTTACAATACAGAAATCCTTTTTCTTTTATTACTCAAGGCCAATGACATTTTATTTTGAAACATTTTTGACTGTATACACGTAGGGAAGCGTTTACTTGACTGTCCGTCCCAATTCAAGACAATTGCTCTTTCAATTATTCACAATACAATAACCATTTTAAATCAAAAGAAACATTTTCTTAGCGTTTTCATCTCCGCTTAAAAGAAGCACATTTGTTAACTTGATTCAAGAAAGTGATTCTTAGTATAAAGTAAATTGCCGTTACAACACAAAACAATATTTCCTTAAGGATAGTAAATAGTTTACTTAATTCCAGAAAGTCTTTAGGTATTGTTCATAAATCAATAGTTGAATTTTTTTTAAATAAAGCATTTATTTACTTAGAATTCTTGATATTATTTATATCCACATTGCTAGTTGCACTTACCTTGTTTAAAGCAGTACGACATTATTCTCATTGCTTGTGATTTTAAAAACGCTAAGGTAGAGGTTATCTACAGACCAATATTCAAACAATAGTTAACTTAACGTAGAAGTACACATGAAAAAAGTGCCAAGATAATGCTAATAAATAACTCATGGTATTGATGGAATCATTCCCGGCAAAAACAATGTGAGGAGAGAGAAGCACTATCCCTTTTTGTTCCTGCCCATATTGTTGTTCATCTCAGTTTATGTCTTCAAAAACAGCACTGAAATATTTCGTGGCGCCACCTACTGCCAAGAGTTATAGTCATACCGTTCCTAGATAGCAGCGACAGTAACCGGAATGTAGATGCCATACTTACCCATACAATGATATAACCTTTAACGTACAACGTTTCATAAACATTTTCAAAAGATACCGGTTAATGTAATATTGTTTTTTTTTATTACTATTTACCACGTGTACTAATTTAATTATAGTTTTTAAATAGATAATAAATAATAATAAAAAAGGGACAAATAAACTTGAATATCCACTCATTAATTATTAGACTACATAAAAATCCGTATTTAATTACATTATTAAAGAAATAATTTAATTATACTGTAACCTATAAAGAAAAACTTTAAAATTTATTAGTTCATTCACTTGCTCCTGATTTTAATTATTAACTTTAGGTTTTTTTTCCATTATTGTAGTTTTTCTTTTATTGGGTAAACTTGTAGCTAGCCTGTTGAAGTGTTTCTTAAACATGAAACCGGTCGCCTAATTTCTCAATAGATTTGTGAGATCTAAACCATGTTTTCATTCCTATCTTTAATATATTTTCTTAACATAAAATTAAATGATTTACTTGGAAGAAACATTTTTCTGTCTTGGATCTTCTTGATTTTCTAACCATAAGAAAATATTTATTTAATACAAATAAAATTTCAAGAAATAAGAATATTTTCTTGAATAGAGACTGATTTTTGCAAAAAATCTATTTTCTTGATGCAAGAAACCATTTCTCTGCGTGTAGTAACCGACATAAGGTTTTCCTTTAAAAACGGAGAAGATTACATGGAATGTAATATGTGCCTCGTATTTTTTTTTCTTATTTTCATCATCTTTCGTTTATCACCGCATATGCGAAGGCAACCTGAAAAGATTTCATCATGTTGGACGCTCAGTTGTTGTTTAACAGACGCCTGAGTTAGTCGATGTTAGTGTTTCGCTAAAAATGGAAAAAGTATATAAGCCGTCATTAAATTTTGCATTTGAAAGGCAATTTACCTCCGCAAATTGAAGCCGAGATGGACGTTGTTTACGGGGACCCTGCACCAATATTTGTCATAGTGAAGTTTTGGGCAGCTGAATTTAAACGTGGGCAGCTGAATTTAAACGTGGTTGCACCAGCTTAATTGACGATGAACATTCGGGACAGCAAAAAAATGGAACCACTACCAATAACATCAGAAAAGTTCCCCAAATGGTGCTAGATGACCATCGAATTAAGGTTAGAGAGATAGCAGAGGCTGTGGGCATCTCGAAAGAATGTGTTTGTCATACATGGACTGAAGATTTTGACATAAAAAAGCTAACCGCGCGTTGGATGCCGCGCTTGGTCACCCAGGACCAAAAACACATTCGAACGCCCTATTGAATGGACTACGAAGGGTGACTCGACTCCGAAAAAGGCGAAGACTGTTCCATCGGCCGGGGACGTGATGGCGATTGTTTTTTGGGGTAGTCATGAAGTTATTTATCTTGAAAAAGGAATATTACGCATATTACGCATCATTAGTTGACAAGCTGAAGGCAGAAGTTGCGGAAGAGCGAACACATTTAATGAAAAAGGAAGTTTTGCTTCACCAAGATAACACAATATCTTATACTTCAATAGTCGCCATGGCAAAAATTCATGAATTGGAGTTTGAATTGATAGGCCACCCACCATATTCACCAGATCTGGCCAACGACTTTCTTCTGTTAGGCGCAAAGTTTCGGTCGGAGGACACAAATTTTCATCAAATGAGGAGGCCATCACATTCGTAAACGTCTATTTTGCAAAACAAGATCCCAATTACTATTTGTAAGGATTTAAGAAATAGAAGCATTGCTGGGAAATGTGTGTAGACTTACAAGGAGACCATGTTGAGAAATAAAACTGAATTTGACAAAAATATACTTGTTTCTGTGTTAGGCTGCAAACTTTTCTAATTTAATAGCCACGCGTATCTAACAGAAAACAGAATATTCCACCAATATACGCCATGCAGCAAGCGTTATCAGGCCTCATCAGAACATTCAACGTTATGCGCAATGCACCATTAGCTCTTGCAATCAGTTTACTGGTAAAGGTCGAGAATATTTTACGCATCATGCAGGTAGTTTGCATTTTGTATAGGAGATTTATTTCAAAATGTATCTTCAACAAGAAATTATTTGTTTAGTTCTAATTGAAAAAATCTTTTAGTGGTGTTTATTTAGAATTTTGTTTTAAGTTTCGCAACTTACACCTAAAATATACTTTTTTATAAAAGTCATTCATATTGCTGATACTCCAAGCACTTTACCGCATGTTACTTTTTATTTCAGCGCATTATTGTTTATGTTACTTATTTTCGACAAGTTCGACATCAAAATTCTATATAAAATTTAAAAGTTTCAATAATCCTCGAAACTATTTCATCACAAATGTTACAAATATCAATTAGTAAACTTATTTGGATCTTCGAACAACAAAATTATGAAACTAATCAAGAGTGCCAAGACATTCAAGAACGGACGTCGAAGTATATAATTTCACTGAAGAATTTCAGCGAGCAGGTACAAAATTTTCTATTTGGCCAAATACTAAAAACTAGAAAATTCAATAGAAAGTCAAATTTTAAATTTTCAAAAACTCAAATAAATTCATAAATATTTTAATACAGCTGCTGGATAGGGGCTGCGTTAGGACAAAGTTTTAAAATTCAAAATTCTGTCAAAAGAAATATAACTTTTAAATTAATAGAAGATTTATTCGGTCACTCGGCTGATAATGAGGTGCCCTCGAAATAGCTGTTCCGGGTTAATTTAATTAATATTTTGTGTGGTGAGGAGTGTGCCGATACTTCATGTTGTTTAAATAGAAAATATCATAACTCTTGAACACTAAAAGTGGTTTAATTTTTCACTAGATCTCTGTTAACAAAAGAAAGTAAGTAGATCACACACTTTAAAATAATTTATAGAAACGTTAACCTTGAGTAATTAAATAATTTTATAGAGACTCATTACAATATATTGACGACTGGCAATTTGTTAAACTTGTAAAATAATTATTCTCTTTTGTTGATATCCATTGCATAGGATAGTTGTATTACTCTTTATAATGATTTTGTAATGTAATGTAATTTTGTCCTTTGGATCGAATTGTAAAACCACGTTCTTAATATTCTCAAGATATTTATAATAATAAAACGCGGCCTGTAACCATGTTCCCCAACGTGTAAGAATAGGTTCTGGTGGCTTAGGCATACTGGGGCACAGTCTGTGAAATTTGCGAATACGTTTTGGAGATTTGACAAACACTGCTTTTGTATGCGCTATTAAAGCGTCTACCTCAGGATAACATTTTCTAATACTATCTGCCACATGACTGAAAGCATGAATTTTACACGTAATATGTAACAAGTTAGCATAATGTTTTTTAAGAGACTAGCCTACAGAAAGCATGTTTGCGGTACCATCACTCATAAACATCAACAGTTGGTTTGTTGAAAGTTCAAACTTTTCCAATGTATTTAACACTAACTTTGAAATGACTTCGGCCGTACATTGTTGTACTCGTCTGGAAGCTAATAGATAGGTGACGAGTGATGTGGTTTCATTGTACGTACCATTACATTAACCACAGAATGTTTTTTACGATCTGTTGTTTCGTTCACACATAACCACAGTTTTTTATCTTTCAACTCCGATTTAATTCATTTTTCAACATGTTCACGAGCAAATGGCACAGTTCTTTGTAACGATGCCCGACTTGGTAATTTGCAGTCCGAATATTTATTCCAAAAGAAGACATATGCTTCCTTGTCTAGCAAATTAAACGGTAGATTACATGCAATAAAGGTAACACATAAATTAAATTTACATTTGTCATAGTGTTTTGTGCAATTTTTTTTAAAGAATGCTGTTTACTATTTACGTGACGTAGACAATCCCTTTTGGACCAACACATTAAAGGGATATTACAAACTACACATTGAATTTTAACGCCATCATAATTTAAGTTAGGCATTTCTGCTATAACATTGTCCAACGTTGGTCGTTTGCGCGAAGTAGACAACATTTTTAAAACAAACGTAGAACTACGAAATAGTATTTACGGCAGCGTACATGTATACATAACAGATCTGGTTGAGACTCGCAGTTATACTGAGAGCTGTATCGAACCTCCGCCACTGCCCGGTGGCGTTAGTGAGCAACTCTAGTTATTACCCAATAAAGCAAAGGAGGTACACCGCTGTCCATTTCTGATGTCAGAATGTCGCAAACCTCTAACTCACCCCAAGTATACACGCATAAAACATCAATTCTAAAGCTTAAACTGAAGCAGAAACACCTACAGAAACATTAATCTGTGGGTAAAGAAATACGTTCCAGTAGTGGGATCCTGTAAGCTCGAAATTGACTCGATACAATTGGAATGCCGGAAGCATTTCTCGATACATAGCGTTCAACCGATTCGAAATGTTTTACTCGATAGCTACATCGCTCTCGTTCACTGTTCTCATCTCCGTCTTATAAATGACGTTGAGTTTCTCGCTTTTACTATTTTTAAATAGCTCCATAACCATGGCGGTAAAATCTATATTCAAAATAAAGAGTTGTCCGTTTATGCCTAAGAAATTTTGTGATACGATTAAAGCACACGTTGCAAAAATACGGGTAAATAGGTTGGGTAGGTAGATTTGTAATTTTTACTACGGCTTTCGTGTTGGATGGCGTTTAATTTTTAAAACAACTAAAACTTCATTTTTCTAGCTCCTTATTTTCTATTCTCTTCTATTTTTTTTTTATATAAAGGTGAGTTAAAATACGTCATTACTTATTGTTACCTACATATACTTATATACATATAAATAAATAGTATTATGTTTAATTGTTATTATTTATTACATCTACATGATTACATTTTACATCTGTGGGTAGATGTTTGGCTTAAAGCTGAACTAAAATCATCCCCAGTGCTTCTTTGGTAATCAATAGTGGCGCAATATCTTAAAACAGTCACCACTCGTATTTATTTAGCCACTTTTGTTCTTCTAACACTAACAACTAAATGAGATGTTAATAGACTGACTAACAAGTGCTTTTGTTAATATAAATAATTCTATAAATCGTGGCTCAGGTATTTCAAAAGATTGCTATTGTCGTGCAATTGCCTTCTGGTATGAGAGACGATTATTTTCAGCGTAAGCTTCTAGTAAAATATTATGGAAAATTGGTAATATTTTAGGCGGCTATTAAAGTATAACAAAATATTAAACTTAGATAGTCGGTATAAACAGAAACAGTAAGAAATATCAGTGACAATTTTAAGCTACCTAACAAATCACGTACACAAGTAATATTTATTACAGCGAAAACGTCAAATTGTATCAAATGAGTGAAAAAACATAGGTTTTAGTTCGTATCTATCTTCAAATCCGACGTTGTCCGATTTATCAAACGATAGTAACAGAATCGCTGTCTTTCGAGTTAGAGTTGGCTAACGTATCGAGTGGATGTTTCGTATCGACCTTACGGAATCCGGCTACACACAAGAATATAAATTAGACTTTTACATGACACAAATTGATTACGAAATTCGGAACATATATTTCGGAAATTCGTGGACTTCCAGTATCAACCATAGGACTGAATAATGTGGTCGCCATTCGATCGTACAGTTGACAATGGAAATGCGTGAATTTCCGAAACATACAGTAGGTAAAAACACATCGAAAAAAGTGCCTAAAATAATAACCAAAATAATGCTAATGATATTGATATTTCATCAATATCACTCACGGCAAGAGCAATATAAGGAGGGAAAACGCTAGTCAACGGACATGTTTCTGCCTACCCGGCGTCATCAGCGCTATTCCGAGTGCGTCCCTTCCTCACACCGCTATTTGCCTCTCAGCTTATGTCACCAATCTCCAAAACACAGCAAAATATATCTCTTGACGCCATCTAGCGCCAGGAGATATAATAAAACCGTCTAGAAGTCAATGACAAAAGGCCGAGTGCGGATACCAAACCAACTCTCGAGCAGTTCTTGGACTGCTGATCCCGAGGTGACATAGCGCGTAAGCGGTACCTGCACATGTAAGTGATTCCGACAAGCTTGCCATGATGCATTAAGAGCCCATCGAAAAAAGTGCAGTTAGAAACAATAACCAAGCTGAGAGGAAAATAGCGGTATGAACTTCGAGCAACGCTGATGACGCCGGGTATGCAGAGAGGTAGCATACGTATTGTATTTTTCAGAGGAAGGTGTTTTCTATTAATCGACAGCGTAAAGGTTCATTAAAAATTATGCAAAATGTCAATGAAAAGGTTAACTTTGTTACGTGTTATGGCAGCATTATCAGTGTGGCCATAATACTATTGACGTTACACTCTTTTGTTCCCATTGTATGGAACCTACCGGAAAAATCTGCAATTTGATCTTGGTGGGACATGAACGCACAGCACTTCTGGGCCACCGAGCGGTTGATGAAACGTATTTCAATTTTGTTTCCCAAATTTCCACTGGTATTCATAAATTTAAAGTTCAAAGTTATTCGAAAATTAGCGTTGGATTTGATTTTTATAAAACAAAGTATTAGGAAAATAGGAAAATAGGTATTATTATCTATATTGAGAAACGCTCATATCTGAATGAACATCAGCCTAAGTCACTCAGAATATCTTTCTTGAGTATAACAAAAATTCTCAAACATAAGCGTATTGTTCTTAAGAGACAACACAAAGTCGCTGTATGTTTAAATGCCACTTCGTGGAAGCAGAAGTAATAAGGAATCGCGATTACGCGTTATAGCTATACGAACGTTGTATGTTCGTACATTCTCCATTTCACCAGACAAAACATCCACCAAAAAGCAAAACGAAAAAGGCTTTGCATAAAACTTTTAATACATGTAATGCGCCTTCACGTATAAAAGTTCCCTCCGTCCCATACGCGGTTCGTAAAGCCCATCGCTCCGGAAAAAAAAAAACGAAACGCCATGAAAGCTTTGTGTACAAACACATGTCTGCTATCTCAATCTTATGCTTCCTTTTCTGTAATCTGGTACCTTAGATTGGGTACGTACCTCGGCTTTTGCTTTTTCGTTGCTGTTACCTTTAAAAAAGTGTTGTCTGTATTCAAACGGTCCGAAAAAATATGAACAGAATATTAGGAATAATCCTTTGTCTGACAAACATTTAACTCGGATCTTCCTCATTACAGGGAGCTCTTAATTAAAACATTCGCAATAATTTTGTATCGCAGTATTTACGTTTTCTCTACTTTCGATCTGCTTCGCGGAAAATAAAGGTAATTTTGCAGATGTTTCTACAACTTACCTAATTAATCTCCAGTTTTACCCTAAAAGTATTTTAAGGATGAAGTGTACAAATTACATTTAAGGTGTTTATAAGGTTTCTTATAGTAGAGGATGGCATATCCTTAACAGTTGTTGCGATATACTCTGAACCAGTGAATTATTCAGCATTTTACATTGCAACATTTATACATTGAATAGTTTTAGTTTTATGTTAAATATGTGGAGACCTTTCTGTCATAGACAACGCGAATGTGAATGAGCATGAATGTAATTTTGACAGTAATGGTGATGTGCAGAAGAAAAAACAACAGTAACAATCTCATGGAAGAAAATAACGAAGGGCAATCAAGGAACATTTAACCTACGTGCGAACTAAGGATATTCCAATAGGTACTATTGGAACAATATACAAGATAATTGAAAATTATGTAGTACCACGAAAAGAAAGAGTATTGAGAAAAGTTAACGGCTACGACATTGATGCTATCCGACAAGAAGTATATTTATGCTACATATCGAAAAAATGTAGCATCACCTAAATGTTTGCATAATTAATTAATGCTGATCTCAACTTCCAATGTTCGCAAGCAACCTTGTGGCGAGTCATAAAAGGAGCTAGCTTTAAGTTCGGTACAATTGATAAACGTCGCGCAATTATGGAAAATCGTAGATTACTGGTACTGCGACATGACTATTTAAGAGCAGTTAAAAAGTATCGGGAAAAGGGACGATTAATTTGCTATCTAGATGAGACGTGGTACGATAGTCACGATACTATTCCTAAGGGTTAGGTGAACAGCTTCGGCATGTATCAATTGGATGTGCCTGTTTGACGAAGAAAGAAAATAATTAATTCTTTATGTTGAATTAGAGAGGAAACATGACTTCGTTATTAATTGAAGATTGGTTTTGCGGTACCCTGCTACCAAGTTTACCAAGAGGCAGTATTATCGTAATGGTCAACGCGCTCCGTCTGATTCGCGGCAGCCCACCAAAGTAATGAGAACGAAGAGTTATGTCCATATAATGAAAAGTTGAAAACCAGAAAATCAGAACATATAGTGTTATGTTTGCCACCATATCACTGCAACTTCAACTCAATGGAGCCCAACTAAAGAACGTTGTAAGGCGAGTAAGTCAAACTCCGAAATTTAGCGAAAGCACCACAATAAACTTAAAAAATGCCATACATAACTGCAGACAACTGGATACGTGTCATTGATTATGTTATCAAAAAAGAAAATTAATACGTGGAAATATGTATTTTACGAAGATGACTCGGACGCAGAAAATGATATGCAATATGATACCGATACAGAACGCGACAGTGCGGCCCTATTTGTACATAAGCATAAGGGGGTGTTATAAAACCCTGGAAGACGTTGTATGAGTTATTTTCTAATAACCCGAAATGAACAATATAGAGTATACAAAAATATGAGGTTTGTTCCGACGATTTTTGTACGGTACGCGTATCAGTTCACATACCGATTATTGCACCTGCGTCAGATATACATACTTCGTTTGTGAATTAGTAAATGGTGTAAACGGTTCTTGCTTGATACGATGTATCGATAGCTGCTTTCAATTTGACTCAAAGTACTGTACTGAATCGTTTGTACAGTACAAATTTCAAATATGTGTGTTCCATTTGAAAAGAACGGATAGTTCCTACCCGTACTTTTTTGAAATCCCCTTTCCCTTCGTGTCCCTACCGAATATTTGCTACGTTCCGTATTGTTCTGTTGACGCATGCGCAAAACATAGGTTTATTGATATTCTCCACATTATTACACTCACTGAGGTTAGGTTTAGGGTTACACCAGTGTTCATAATTCAAAAGTTGATTTACATTACATACTGGAGTTATTTCGGCGAATTTCTTTTTGTTTACATTTCTCAATATATAAAGTTAGATTAGAATGACTATATTTATGTCCAGTGCAAAAAATGCATGTTCCATTTAGCTCACTGTCAGTACCGTTCGTTGAGGAACGATACGGTACAGTTAATAAAACAAATCAAAAGCAGCTGATATGACCGTACAGTAACTGGTACTTGTACGAAGCAAAGTTAAGTTGGAACGCTATTATTATCGTTCCAGGTACGGTACGTAATATAGTTGGAACACATCGTTTGCACTGCGCAGGTACCGGACGGTAAATTTACGGTTTTATAAGCGTGTTGGAACGTATCTATGGTGCCCCAACTGAGCAATTATTTTCCTTAAGAAATGAAATCAGACTCTGTGATGTTACCTACACGTCTGGTTCTTCGAATTACATTAACTTATATATAGCGGAATAATAACGGTGGTAATACGTACTACACAAAAAAAAATTCAAATCTGCAAAGTTTTATTAAACTAACGAAGTAACTTGTTACTTCAATAAAAAATAAATAAATTAGCTGATCGACATCTAAACATACATTTATTAGTATAGTCAATTCCCGTTTATTAATTTTCTTTACGAAAAATGGCAGGTAGGGCACTTGTTCACTATTTTTCATAGTTTTACTTCTACAACGCCTAGTGTAACCTTTTGAAGGTTGTGTGTAGATACTAAAGATACAGGAAGGAGGGGAATATGCTTCAATCTACCCGAAGAGGGCAAAATTTCCAATATTTTTGTCGATTAATTAGTATTGTCAGCAACCGTAAAATACGAACATTTCCTATCAGACTTGACGAGTTATTCCCAAGCTATCTTTCATTTGCGAAATTATGATAAAGACAAAATAGAATTTATTTTCTACATGTTTGTAGGAAAAGTTACATTAAAAACCAGCACCGACAATCTGATAGATGTTGCTACAGCGTAATTTGGCTAAACTAGAGAGTAGAGACTAACGAAAAACGACACATCGCCTTTTCATCAAAATCAGATTTTTTGCGCATGTGTGACTCGCCACCATTTTGGTTGGTTTTCCGTCAACCTGTTGTTATTCTCTGCTATTATACTGTATGCTTACGGGTGTTACAAAACTCAATTTGGTTGCATTAGCTGGTGTAATTCAAAACGCTAAATTAAAGCACAATAAATTATTGAAATTTCCCCCTACGAAAACAACCAAAAAAATGGCAAACTCCCACGCAATCCATGCCACCAAAACATCAAAGGCGGCATTCAAAGTGTTGCTTCTCGTTGGTCTCTATTCTCTGGCTAAACATCACCCCACTTGACGTTAATGACAGCGACTTTTCATATTGTAATTTTTAACATAATTATTACAAATATTAATTATGCATAGTGAGATAGTACTACAACGCCATAAATGAGTCTGTAAATCAACGTAAACATAGAACGTAGAAGATATCTTTTTCCGTTGGAATCACTAATGGATTAAAATTTTGACATTTTGGCGCACCTGTTATACGAGAATTGCGGGGAAGGATGAAATATGTTGTTTACAAGATGTGTAGTAAAAGTACGGAAAAATAAGTGAAGTTGAGGATAATCATTAGCTTTTACTTACCAGGAGAAGATCGTTAAATATTTGAGATTTGATAAGCAAAAATAACAATAAATGTTAATTTCTCCCTAGGTTTAGTAATGCGGGTACTACAGAAAAATTGTTTAAATAATTCGAAATAAATAGGTTTGTAAACTCGTGAATACATATTGATAAGAGTTTTTAAAATTAAAAAACGAGCTCTTAGAATAATTTTTGGTTTAGGCTACAGAGAGCTATGCTGTTCACATTTATATTTAAGTCTGCATTGATTGGGTTGTATGAAACCGCAAAAATTAGTATTTCTTTAAATTCATATGTAACTAATTCAAATCTAGCGGTGTTCTCATCAGTAAAATTGCCTTAAACATACCATGTTATTGAAGAAATAGAAAGGGATACACTCTAAACAGCTTGGGAATTTTGCCTATAGAAAAAAACTTTTCCTTCTTTATAAGTGGGAAAAATAAGAAAATTCAGGAATACTTTCTGGAATTGAGAAATTTCCTATAATTCCGGGATTTTATATCATTGTATAATGGGGTCGTTTCAAAGTGCGTACGTTACATATAATATGTATGATTCTTATTCAATTTTGTTGGTTATATTAAAAAGATTTCATGGCTTGTCATGAAAGGAAAAGGTTAATTTTATATCGTATTAATCAAGGTATAAAACGATTTTGTTTTATATTTGTGCACATACAGCTATGGAGCAAATTATGGAAACAATGGGATTATAATCTAATCTACATGTTCTTGAATAGATATAATGTATAATAGATATTCAATCAAGGGGTAAAAGAATTAGAGAATACACAATTACGTATATACTTTTCATAGATTATAGCTTAAGGAAAACATCTACTTGCATAAGCTCTTTAATTGGTTTAACCCTCCGTTTGACGGGCTGGGTCTATGAAGTTTCGCAAAATCCTTTTCTTGCTGTAACCTCTATAAATATTTTTTTAAATTCCTGAGTCTTTATATAGCTTCCTATCTTTAATGACAACAACTTGTGTTGTATTTTTTTAAATTGTAAGCCCTACCATTTGCGTGTTGCAAGGGCATTAGGCATGATAGACCCAACTCGTGTATCGCTGTTGTCATTAAAGATAGGAAGCTACATAAAGACTCAGGAATTAAAAAAAAATATTTATAGAAGTTACAGCAAGAAAACGATTTTGCGAAACTTAACTTGGGTTAAAAAAAACTTTAGCATGTTGATACAAGGTTGTGTTTATTTGCATAAAGAGGTATCTGGGTGTTTCCCTGGTGACACAAATATATTTCTAACGTTTAAGAAGTTCAGGGAAGTGAAGTCGTCCAAGTTTGCATTCAATCAAGACATGATAGCCGTCTCGTACGTACCGAAGAAATCTAAGAACGGCTTAGTCCTATCCTGCATGCACCAAACCAACATGATAAAATCAATGACAGCACAGGCGAAGCTAAGAAACCAGATATACAGGGTGGCGTAGACCAAATGACCACATTTGAAATGGACGTCTTACCTTTAATTTTCGAGTTATCGGGATGAAAAAAATCACAATTTGTAGCTAACGAACAGAAGTTTTATTGTAATGCAGAAGGAAAATTCATTATGAAAAAGAATGTCCGATAAATGCCCCTCCTTCCTCGGTGACGCATTCCTGCAGACGGTCTTTAAAGTTCCTCATCACATCCTCCAACAGTTCAACCGGTATTGCTGCGATTTCACGTCGTATGGCGTCTTTTGTGTAAATAAATGTGGAATAGTGCGTGGTTTGTCAACGTACACTTTTGACTTCAGGTGCCCCCATAAGAAGAAATCGTAGGGGGTTAAGTCGAGCGAGCAAGGTGGCCACGGAACGTCACCATTTCTGGAAATCAGATGTCCCAGAAATGTTTCACGGAGGAGATCCGCTGAAACTCTCGCGGTATGAGCAGTGGGTTCGTCTTGTTGAAACCAGATGTTGTGAATGTCCCATTCATTTTCCTCCAACTAGGGAATAAGAAATACACAAAACATAGCGACGTATCGCTCTGAATTCACTGTCACCGCCTACCCTCTTTCATTTTCAAAAAAATAAGGTCCGATTATCCCAACTTTCGACAAAACACACCACACTGTAACTTTTTCACTGTGAAGAGGCTGCTGGTGCAATTCTCTTGGGTTGCCAGTTGCCCAATATCGGCAATTTTATTTATTTACGTAACCATTCAAATGAAAATGTACTTCGTCCGATGTGATGGTTAATGCAAATTCGTCCTGAAAAATATCCAGCATGCGCTCACTGAATTGCACACGTTGAATGTTGTCAGTTGGAAGGAGTCTCTGGACGACCATTATCTTGTAGGGATGGAATTTTAAATGTTTTTTTTAGCGGTTTGAAGGCTCCGACGCGAAATTCCAAGTGCTAGAGCGCGTTTTCTCGTTGAACGTCGTGGGCTTCTCTCAACGGAGACTCGGACGCGATCCACATTCTCGGGTGTCACCACAGTTGGAACACATGTAGAGGGGGTCTTTGGGACAATATTACCTTGTTGACGAAAATGTTGAACCCACTTAGAAATCGAACGGTTGTTCCGGAAGGTTGCACGCCTCCACGGCGAACGAACGATGTTGAGCACTCCAACGGGCCATGGCAACTACACTTCCCAACAAAGGCTACAGAATGAGACCTTGAACGATCTTCCCCCACCTACCGACCACAAACCACGCCTTTTTCAAATATGGTCATTTGGTCTCCGCCACCCTGTAATAACTTTCTATAACCACACTAAAAGCGGTGTAGACTGGTAGATAGAATGGCTTCCTCATATATCACTGCCAGAAACACTCGCTGCTGCTTTATGGAATCATTAACGTTGGAACCATAATTGCTGCAGTTATATACAAGGCCAATTAGCCAGATGGCGAGTTTAATAAAAGTCGAAGACCTCTTTTAAAGTGCCTAAGCATTGAATTAGTCCAAAATAACATGCGAAGGCGAGCATATGCATCCAAATTGCCAAGGGACGTTCGACAATCAGCAGCACGTTTGGCAGGAATTACCCCAGCAGAAGATACCACTTGTCCCACTCCCAACAAAAGAGGACGGTGCAAGTATTGCAAAAGGACCAAAATACGCTATCACTGTAAAATCTACAAATCCTGGCTTTGCATGAACCATATTACTGCATGTTGCGGTGATTGCCTAGAGAGCAACGCACTCTAACTTTACACACCCGTGCTTTGTGTCTGGGGGTAGTTACAGTATTGCTATTATATTTTGTTGTTACCTATATGTTAGTTACCTACGAATGTAGAATTTATGTTTGTGTTTATTTTCGCATGTACGTGTTTTTCTTTAAACCTGTGATTTTCGCACATATTTTTTTCAATAGAGAGAGAGTTCGATATTTTGTTTATATATTTACTTTACCCAACATTATTCTATCTTTCATAGAAGTAGGAATGCAGTTCTGCAAGTTTTATATTATTTTTTATATATTTACTTTACCCATGGTATTACATTCTAGTAGTAGGAATACATATCTCTAGGTTAATTTTGCAGCAGTGATATTCCATATGCACTCTACTATAGAATGTCATATTTAATGCATTTAACTTTTTATAGTACATCTATGTTTTAAACATGACATTCCAAAATAGAGAAAATTATATGCAATACTACTGCAGTGAAATTAAAAAAAAAATGCGCTGTTTTTACATCGCAATCGCACAAGTTTATAATAAAGCATAGTGCATCAAAGTATACATTACTTTTGAAGTTAACAAATAATATTATTGTATGTAAATACCACCGTTCACTACATACATATTATTTATTTTAACAATATTCTTCGTGCATTTTATTATATACATTCTTTATGCCTATAACACAATGACCTCATATAAAGCAACACGGTTTGTTATTCCTATATATCGCGCATTTAAGTTTTAAAATACTGTCTTATACTTTCACAAATATAATTTTACTAGGTTTTAGTCAACACCTTACTACTGCGCACAACATAAAGTTGTTAATTATAAGATTTTGATGTTGTTATAGTAACAAGTGACATAAAGTGTGCATTAATATTATGTTTAAAATAATACAAGGGAAAGTATATTAATTTTAAATATACAATTTAACAACAATTTTTTTGTACTGATTGTGCTGTTTTGCTATTTATCTTTACTTCAACAATACATCTCTCTGCCTGGGAGATTAAGATAGCTTTCCAAAATGTCGTACATATCAGAAACGAATAGAAGAGATCTGAAGGTATAAAATTCATATACACTAATATTTATGCACGTGTATTTAGCATTTTAAATTGAATGTATTAAGTTACCCTAAGCGTAAGCGTACACACATTGTGCATCGGCTACGCTCACGAACATTTACATATATTTATCAGACCTCAGAAGAGTTTCTTTTGACGCAAAAGAGAAAATCGTCCGTTTAGAATACGCGTGGTTCTCCTGGTGGCGCTTCGCTTTACCCAGTGCATGTTTTATTCTTTTATATCAGCACCCTTATGCAGACGGCCGCGGCGTCAGCGGTGTACTTGTCTTTTAAAAGTGCATCAAAGGGGAAAGGGAACAGCGACAAGCAGCAAAGTCAAAGCTCAAAGCGGCGATTCCGTTCCACCGTTTTAAAGGAATAATATTTCTCTTTTCCCTCGCTCCATATCACACACAAACGCGGTTGATGGGTAAGTAGATTCCTTTAGCGAGCGCTTTCTGAAACTGATGTAATAAGAAATCGCAGAATATTACCGCTTTAATTAAAATTCTGATACAATTTAGAATTTTATAGAGTTTTGAAGTATTTCTAAGGTGCTTAAAGTACATCTATTTCATACTAACCGGATTTCATTTTCCGAAAACACGAAATTATATTCGTCTTATAGTTGTATAAGTATGTGTTATAACGAATTTAGAAAATAGTTATACAGTAAATTTAAAAGGAAGTTAAATGCTAAATTGTACTGCAAGTCGTTTTAATTCATTAACTTCAATACCCTGGCACCTAGGTTGCGCCACCATGGTCGTGCTGTGCATTTTAATTTACGAGGGTAGCCTGGAAAGTTTAAAGCCACAACATGAAGATGGCGTTACTCGTCAAAGGTATTCTGGTAATTTAATTGCACCGGAAAAGCGGTAAAGATAGGTTACAGAAAGCTAATCATCAACAACATGGAATGGAAAGTAAAAGAGAACCTCCGGAGTAGACCGCAAAAAAATAAGTAAGCAACGTAAAAGTATAGGAGAAGACAAGGTGACGGAAAAGGCTATGAATAAGGAAAATGGAGTTCGGAAAAAAGAATACAAATGGCAACATGGAATGTGAGAAAAACGTACGTAGAAGGCAAGTTAATCAGGTTAAGGCAAATTATGAAGGACTATAAAATAGAATTGCTGGCAATACAAGAAACAAAGCAAACAGGAATCTTCATAGAAGAAATGGGAGAATACATATTTTTTAACAACGGAAATGAAAATAGAATATTAGGAATAGGTTTTCTCGTAGATAATAAATTGAAAAATGAAATAATAGAATTTAAAGCAATAACTAACAGAATATGCAGAATACGATAAGAAGTAGATATAGGAAAACAAGTATTTTAAACACAGAAGGAAAATATGATTAGGAAAAAGAATTCTATGAAGAGGTCGAGAGAACCTACGACTAAATACCAAAATATGATGTTAAATTGATAATTAATGCAAGAATATGAGAAGAAGAAATATACAAACCAGTCCTCGGAATTCGCAGTAAATATAGTGAAAGTAATGGAAATGGAAAAATTCCCATAGAATTTGCAACAGAGAGAAATAAGCGAATAGTTAGCATATATTTTCAGCATGAGTCTATACACTGGGGAACATGGGCATCACCTAATGGGAAAACAATTAACCAGGTAGATCACTGACTAATTAAGGTAAAACACAGCAGATACTTAACAGATGTGAGGAGTTATCGTGGAGCAGAGAGTGACCATATATTAGTAAGAGCTAAAATGAAATACAGAATACCGCCCAGAGAACAGAAACAGAGGAACACCAGAATACGGTACTCAATGGGAAAGTTAAAAGAGAAAAAGATCAGAAAAGAATTCCAAAAGATGATAAATAAGAATTTAAATGAGGATACTGAAAAGAGTTTGGAAGAAAATTGGGAATATTTTGAAATAATAATGAGAGATTATTCACTGAAGAAAAAAGAAAACCAGTAAAATCATGGTTTGACGAAAAGTGTAAAGATGCGATAACAAAAACAGAACGAGCTATAATCAGAATGAGAAACAACGATAATACTGAAAATAGAGAACAATATTAAAAAGGTAGAAAGGGAGTGAAGAATGTCTGAAGAAAAATTAAAGGGTTGTGCATTGAATTACAAGTAAATCAATTAGAAGATAATTATACGAAAAAACAAACAAGAGAATTTTACTAAGGAGTCGAAAGCGAAAGAAAAGGGAATAGGCATAGTCAAACGATATTTTGCAGAAATAAAGAAGGGCAACTGGTGGGAGGTATGGAGGCCAGTCTGAAAAGATGGGTTAAGAATTTGTTGAGCTGTATGTAATTGGAGAAGAAGAACCATCGGAAATGAAGGTCTAGCCACCTAAGAACCCGAGGAACCACCAACAAAAAGAGAAATAGAAGAAATCGTTAAGATGTTTAAAAGTAATAAAGCTCTAGGAGAGAATGGTATAACGGAAGAAATGTTGAAAGTAAGGGGGCAAAACTTGAAAGAAAATATATTTAAACTAATAAAGAAAGCTTGGAACGAGGAGATAACGCACCCGAAAAGAAGATCAAACAAAGAAATATTAGACGAACCACCTATACGTAGCGTAGTAAAGGATGAGATGGTTGGTCACGTGGCAAGATTAAACGACGACATACCGACAAAACAAGCGCTTGTGAGGGAAAATACTGAAGGGAGTACAAGACACAGGCCGAGATCGAAGAAGTTACAAATGGTGAAAAAAACCTAATTGAAGTAGAAGTGGAAGACTGCAGAGGATAAGTAGGAAACAAGGAGGAATGGAGAAGAAAATGCAACCAAGCCAAGAGCCGTCTGGGCTTACAGAGCTGACTTGCATGCGTTGAACGATATTTTTCAAAATGTCAGCCATGTTGAACGCTCAGTTGTTGTTTAACAGTCGTTTGTGACAGCCGATGTCAGTGTTTCGGTAAAAGTTGACAAAACCGAATATCGAGCTGTCATCAAATTCTTGCATATGAAAGGCAATACGCGCACGCAAATTAAAACCGAGATGCACGTTATTCACGGGGAAATTTTGGGTGGCTGAATTTAAACGTGGTCGTACCAGCTTGATTGACAATGAACGTTCAGGATGGCCAAAAACTGCAACGCCTACCATCAATATCGGAAAAGTTCAGCAAATAGTGCTAGACGGCCATCGAATTAAGGTTAGACAGATACCAGAGGCTGTGGGTATCTCGAAAGAACATGTTTGTTATATATTGACTGAATATTTGGGCATGAAACAACCAATTGGATGCCGCGCTTACTCACTTAGGATCAAAAACGCATTCGAATGAACATTTCTAAAGCTCTGTTGAAGCAATTTAAGCAAAATAGATCTTGGATGCACCACTTTACTTCTGGAGCCAAGACTCAGTCGAAACAGTGGACTGCGAAGAGTGAATCGGCTCTGAAAAAGGCGAAGAGTGCTCCATCGGCCGGGAAAGTGATGGCAGCTGTTTCTTGGGATGGTTATGGAGTTCTGTTAGTCCACTATTTTGAAAAAGGAAAACCAGTAACGGGTGCATCGTGACTTGACAGATTGAAGGTGGAAATTGCGGGAAAACAGCAGCATTTGAATAAAAAGAAAGTTTTATTTGGTCGCCATGGCAAAAATTCATGAATTGGTGTTCGAATTGACTGACCACCCACCCTAATCATCAGATCTGGCCCTGCGACTTTTTTCTGTTTCCTGCAGTATGTTTCGCTCGGAGGACATGAATTTTCATTGAATGGGAGGTCTTCCCATTCGTAAACGCCTATTTTGCAGAATAAGATGCCAAATACTATTTGGGCGGATTACGGAGATAGGAGCATCGCTGGGAGAAGTGTATAGACTTACAATGATGCAATGTTGAGAAATAAAACCAAATTTGGAAAAAAATACTTGTGTTAGGCTGGAAAATTTTCAGGTGACTCTCGTATTGTGTAAGACGAAGTTATCAGCACAAATAAGAAGGCTTACATATAACCAATCCAACGCTATTATTTGGAGAGATATCTTTGCAGACACTGGTATGAGGGACGCTAGCGTTGCACTTTTAGGTTCTAAATTTTTAGTTGTCCGCATTTCTAGATTTCTGCTAGTAGCTCCGAGCTACCCAAGTACTTAATGCTCTATATTACTTAGTTATGTTACTTACTCCAATTGTTGAAGTAAAACTTGAATACTGACATTTTGAAAGATGGTAAGCGTGAAAATTTGAAATCAATTTCGTTTAAAAATCAGGGTAATGCTGACATTTGACAGTATATCTTTAGCTGTAATCAACGCTTGTCTCCTTATTTTCCCTATTTGTTATTTATACGTATTTGTTAACTTGTTAGATAAGATATGTAGGAAAATGATGGTTACTTCGAGTTGATGCTGGAATTGTATCAAAAAGAAATCGTTTACACATTAGTTTTGATGAATATCTTCAGCGAAACAAAAGTTTATAGTATTTCGTCGCAGCTCTTTATATTTTTAAACAAAAAGTTATCTGGATAGCTTCATAGTTAATTTACTAAAGAACGGCAACACATCTTAGCTATAGGTGAATGATTATAAAAAATGTTTTAGAGCAATTTCTCTATCAGATCCGGGAAACATGTACAGGTGGTTCTATTAAAAAAAAAATAAATAGCATGAGTCAAACATGGTAACGATTTTGAGAGCCATCTCGTAGAGTTTATTTGAAAAATTCTTTGTTGTGTTGCCGAAGATTCAAAGAAATACTCAATTGAATAAAATTTGAATTGCCGTGTTTAAAGTATCAGCCGTCAAAGAAACAACGGCATTTCGTAAAGATATGAAATTAACCCAAAAACTAAGCTAGATAAGTATAGGGCATGTTGAAGAAAGTTGTTATGCATTAAAGAGGGGCATCCAAAAATGTAACAATGTCCTATTTAAAAAACCAAACTTGCATCATGTATTGCGGAGACTGAACATCCTGTATACTTGAGCATAATTTTGTGTTACGCGGGATTTGCCTTCTAATATTTTTTATTTCAAAATTTTTTCTCTAAATTGCGCATGGAAGGAATTATCTTCCGCCCACGTACTAGGGTCTCCTCAGACTTGCAACAACTGCAACTGCGCGTGATTGCAGCAGAGCGTTACACTATGTGTTTTAAATGCCGTTTTTTACACCGTAAAGAGACTGCTACTTCGCGTCAGCAGCAACTACAGCTGCGCGTCGCGCATTTCTTCTCGAGAATATTTCTAGAGCGTAGAGGAATGTACGGGGTAAGAAGTACAGCTAAATCAGAGTTCTCGAACATTTGTTTACTGTTTGTGTCGGAACAGCGCTACTTAAATTTAACGTAAAATGAATGAATTGTTACTTATAAGGTAACCTTTCTTTTACACTAATATACCTGGGAAGTATTGTGTGTTTTTTCAAATATGCCTCAACTAAATTCAGTAATTCATTAAATTCATGTCTGCTCATACGAAAATATCCATAAAATTTGTGATCTTCTTCTGGTTTTGACATAAGGGTAACAAATTCGACCCCTATACTTCCCGACAACAAATTTTACACCTTTTCTATGTTCTGTGTTTTTTCGCATTTTTATCAATTAGTATTGCAAGAAGAACATCTTCGTCGTTACTAGATGATGAACTGAACATGATTAGGTACCCAAGAAATGTTTGAGAACGGCTGCTACATAATTAGTTATTTTTAAAATTTGTATGACGCGCAGTGTGAATATACAATCCGCTCTGCTGACCTCTAGGTGGATATTCTATATTTATAAATACATATACAAATAATTTTAAATAATAATGAACCAATTACCATCAACCACTTTGTACGGACGCGCGTTTCGCTGTACCACAGCTCCTCAGCGTACCTCTGTGGAAGATGCTACTTGTATTTGAAATAATTGTCGTATACATACGATGTTAGTGAATGCAAGTATGGAAATACGCGTCCGGTACATAGTGGTTGATGGTAATTGGTTCATTATTATTTAATTACCTTTGGCGGGATAGCCACTAGTCGAGCTGCTACCCTCACAGAATATATGGTGCAATACTGGTTGCCCACTTCTGTAGAGGTCAATATAGCTATTCATTTCGAAATTTTCAACGATTAGAGTATCTTTAATTAGATACTCTCATCCACACTTGCATTCACTAACATCGTATATATACGACAATTTCAAATACAACATCCATCTTCCACATACACTACCGTTCATGGAAGTTCGGGCAAGCAAAAAAATGTACGGAAGTCAAAGAAAATAAGAGAAATATTAAATGGCCATGTATTTAATACTTACTTACATGATTTTACATATTTTCAAACACAAATTTATTAAAAAGAAAAAGTTAATGCAATACAAATAATTTAAATCCGATTTTCATCGAAAAATCCACCTTTTGCCTTTAGGACTGCTGCCACTGTTCTCGGCATCCGATTCACTAATTTTGCTAATGTTTCATTGGGCAAGCTTGTCCATACCTCCCGGAGAATAGTCCACAAATGTTCCTTCGATTTTGGGCACTTTTTCCTAACACATTGGTCTAATTCTTCCCATAACAACTCTATCGGGTTCAGATCGGGGGACTGTGGCGGCCATTCCATAATTTTTAGGGTTCTTTCATTTTCTTCTTGCTGCAGGTAATCTGTGCACAATTTAGATTTATGTTTAGGGTCATTGTCCTGCATAAATTCAAATCCACGACCAATTAATCGGACGCCTGACGGTATGGCATTTTCCTCCAGGATTTTCCGATATTCTTCTTTTTTCATTATGCCCTCAATTTTGAGCAAGTCCCCTCTTCCGATTAAGGAAAGACAACCCCAAATCATTACAGATCCGCCTCCATGCTTCACCGTAGGAACTATACACACCCGTAACATTCTTTCCCCTCTCGATTTGCGTACGAAAACTCTTCGTCTACCTCCAAAAACCTCAAACTTGGATTCGTCAGTCCACAAAACGTTTTTAAAATCGTCCACTGTCCAATCTCTATGAGCTTGTGCCCATTTCAGTCGTTTCAGCCTATTTCCTCTTCGAAGTAACGGTTTTCGACAAGCCACTTGCCCATGCAATCCAGCCTCTTTCAGCCGACGTTTCACAGTACTCACAGAAACTTTGGAATCTCGCTCATTATTGAACTCTGCAGCAATTTCTGATGCTGTTAATCTTCTATTGCGCTTACTAATTATTTTTATTCGTAAATCTTCCGCATGAGTCGTTTTTCTTGACGGTCCTGGCCGATCACGATCTTGCACGTCACCGGTTGTCTTAAATCGAACTATAGTATCATGTACTGTAGATTTTATTTTTAATTTATCCGCAATCCGTCTTCCTGCGTACCCTTCCTGATGCAAGGTAATAATAGCAGATCGTTTTGAAACAGCTAGAGGCTTTCCACGGGGCATTTTAAGCAAACAAACCGAAATTACTTTATTTTTCACTTGCACAACCACAGATACTTTCACAATAACAATCTCTTCAGAACTACTGCGTTTACAAATGTTATAATACTTTATAAAGGCTATACGAATATTTCCAGGTAACACGAGTGAATCAGCTAACCCTCCTAGGGATTATTATAAAGCTTTATTGTCACTGTAATTATTGGGGATTTCCAACATAATTATATATTTTATGATAACGGTCTTAATAGACAAATACTACCTGGAAATTAGCAAAAAACTTCCAGAAAAGGTTAGTTTTAATAATTCCTCACAGAAATGTATATTATATAATTTTAAATTTTTTTCCTAAACAGTTATATAATAATTATATAATTTGTCAGCTTGCCCGAACTTCCATAAACGGTACTGTAGGTACACTGAGGAGCTGTAATACAGCGAAACGCGCGTCCGTACATAGTGGTTGATGGTAATTGTTTCATTATTATTTAATTACCTTCGAGCTGCACCCTCACAGAATGTATGGTGCAATACCGGTTGCCCACTTCTGTAGAGGTTGATATAGCTATTAATTTCGAAATTTTCAGCGATTAGAGTACCTTTAATTAGATACCCTCATCCATACTTGCAAATAATTTTAATAATCATTTTATTTATTTTCTTAATGCAATGGTGTATCAATAAGTTGACTTTTGTTTGAAAATGTTATTGACATCGCACAAGTAAAAATAATAAAGGTATAGAGCACTGTAAAAGGAAATTAATAACATTTATTGTCTTTCTTTAAGATACAGCAAATGTAATCCATCAAAAGCATTTTTTACTTACTCATCGTTCATTTTCTCCATTCCTATATAAAAATTTTCATTCAGATTATCTACAAGAAATCGACTTTATTGTCCCGAGCACTCAACTACTTCGACAATGGATCAGACACATCGCGAAATGGCGTACTTCCGACTACGTCACGCGCCCTCTTTTTTCTAGTTTTCTGATGGTCCCTGTGGATATAGCTACGCCGAGAATTCATTACTTGTCTCCTACAATTTATCTATATCATCGCGGACGTCACGAAGCAGATGGTCAAGGTTTTAGCTACGATTAAGGGACTGACATGCGGTCACTTTCACGATCGACCTTCGCCTTTAGATCATTTCCGAGTTGTCGATCAACTACACGTTCACGCCGGTATGTAAACAGTTTAGCGATGTATTTCAATGCGATACTTTGAAATTTAAAACAATGTTGAAAGTAAAACGAGTTAATTTCGATTATTTGGTCTTTCATTGTAATATTTTCAGGACTTGTATTAGAAAGGTTAACTTGTCTACTTATTAATAACTAATTTATAAATTTAAAGTTTTGTCTTCGCGCAGAAAAACTTTTTATATTTTTAGGTGATTGTATGTTTACTGATGACGCTGGCCACGAGCGGTACCGCGCATCGGCGTAGAATCAGTTCGGACCGAGAGGAACGGTAGTATTACTTCGTTTGCGGAGCAGTACGGACATTTTCGCTGCCGGTCATTTGCGCAATTGTTTATCTGTCCTAGAAAAAATTATGATTTCGTCAGCAAAACGACCGCGGTCGGACAAACTTCGAAAATTTATTGCAGAAATTCCAGACTTAATATATGAAGGTGCTAAAATTAAATGTGTAATCTGTAAAATCCCGTTAATGTTTGGTCCAGACAACATTGTCTACGACACGTAAATAGTGAAAAGCATGTCTCAAAAAGAAATTGCGCACGAGACAATGAAAAATTTATATTTAATTTATGCGTTACGTTTATCGCATGTAATATACCGTTTAATTTACTAGACAAGGAACCATTTATCTGCTTTTGGAATAACTATTCGGAGTGCAAATTACCAAGTCGAACATCGTTACGAAGAATTGTGCCATCTGCGCGCGAACATATTGAACAAAAAATAAAATCGGATCAAAAATTGTGGTTATGTGTCGACGAAACAACAGATCGGAAGAAACATTCTGTTCTTAATGTAATGACACGCAAATTGGAATCTCATCAATCGGCACCTTCAATTCTATTAGTCTCCAAACGAATACAACAGTGTACTGCCGAAGTAATTTCAAAGTTAGTGTTAAATACATTGGACAAGTTTGAACTTTCAACAAACCAACTCTTGATGTTAGTGAGTGATGGTGCTGCAAACATGCTTTCTGTAGGCCGGTCTCTTAAAAAGCATTCTGCTAATTTGTTACACATTACGTGTAAAATTCATGCTTTCAATCTTGTGGCGGATAGTATCAGAAAATGTTATCGTGAGGTAGACGCTTTAATAGCGCATACCAAAGCAGTATTTGTCAAATCACCGAAACGTATTCGCGAATTTCACAGACTGTGCCCCCGTATACCAGAGCCACCAGAACCTATTCTAACTCGTTGGGGAACATGGTTGCAGGCCGCGTTTTATTATCATAAATATTTTGACAATATTAAGAACGTGGTTTTACAACTCGATACAAAGGAAACTGCCGCTATCCAGAAAAGCCAGTCGAAATTTCAAGATAGTCAGGTTAAAATGGATTTAAAAATCATTCACGACAATTACTTCGGGCTAGCAGATGCAATAGAAAAATTACAAAATCCTGCGGTGCCGTTAGAAGAATCTCTACAAATAGTGCAACATGTTCACGCTCAGCTATGCGCGATTGAAGACGCAAAAAATGTTTCTGTTCTAGAAAAATTTGAAAGTGTTTTTGAGAAAAATTCTGATTTTGGCACATTAAGACACATTTGTGAAGGTGCGTCAACAGAATCGTTAAGTTATTTGAAAGATTATTTTATTTACGCAAATATAAACTCTGCATATAAACGCATTTTTTCCTCATGCCGTACTAGTTTTGCCGAAACAACAGTTGAAACATATCTAATGTTGCAGGTATTTAACAGACATTATTCACTTTGTGATTTCACGGAGGACTCTTAAAATGGTAAGTGTTTGAGCACGTGTTATTTAATTTTTATTTAAAAGATGAGCGAAATTATTTGCGGCAGCAAACATCTCTATTAGCAGAATAACTCTAGTGGAACGCGAGGCCTGGTCGACTCTACGCTACTACGCGGTACCGTTCTTGGCCAGCCTTACTGATGACAAATATATACATAGAAATCTTTATCACGTCTGACTGTAAACTCTCTAGGATGTCAAATAACCGAGAAAGGTACATCCCTTTTCCTATATAAATCATAAAGTATATGGAGTATTCTTGCTCATGCACCCGTATGATAGGTACAACATACAACAAAATACACTAGAGCATTCAAGTCCGAGTGTTCTAGACACTTCGAAAATGATCGTTGACGATATACATATGCCCGGTGCGCCATTAGTGCGCCGACGGAGTTTAGCGTGATAACTATCAAAGATACAGAAATGAGATTTTCTTGACATATGTATGTATGTAGCATACCACAGCGTATTTTGCAAAATTATTTATAAATATATAGGGTGCCCCAAATTTCCATAACCGCCTTCGACTTTTCTATTTTAAATAGATTGCTATACTTTATATTTGTTATCTTGGTAGCCACTGAAATTACTTTTGCAACGGTATATGGTTATGTGTACTTTCGATAATTACTTCTGGCTATATTGCTAATTAAAAAAACCTGGCCTAAAAACGGACGTAGTGTTGCGAGTTACTCTTTTGCTAGCAATTTGAAGGCTAACACTTTATATGTTTCAAGGTGGCATAATGTAAAAACATATACAGGGTGATAAATACGTCGTGCAACATTTATCGAAATTCAAACGCCTTTTTTTAATTTTTTTTTAATCGAACCAATTTTTTAATATTGTTAGCAATTTCCTTGTAAAATTACCCCAAATGGTACCAATAATGTAATAACTTATTTTCAGTATTTTTACTTTTATGGGAAATACGTTTGTAATATTCGATATGCGGAGCATCTAACAGCTAAATGGCCATGATTTTCAAACAAAAATCAAAAATCAAATGGTGCCTTTGATATTACGCGCATATTTATCGTCTTATTTAGCATCAAACAAAAATTACATAACTCTATTTATTCCCATCACGTTCTTAGGTATGACAATTCCAATATGTATCACGTAACGCAGAAGACAATAGAAACGAAACCATTTACCTTTACTCAATTGTTCTTTTTTTATACAAATTGTTTAGATTATTTCCAGTTTCTAAGATGCAATTTACGCTTTTAGATTCTTTCATAATAAAATAATCTTAATTCAGGTGCTCTAATATGTCTCCATTATGCTCTTTGCATATTCTTAACCGTCTCTATACGTACTGGCTTACATTTTGACCCCATTTGTCCTTGTTTAAACGAGAAAAGGCGTTTCTTATCCGCTGCTGTATGTTTCTGCCATTGCAAGTAATAATACTTATTAACATAGTGGTAAAAGCTATTAACTCACTTTCATTATCTAGATTTTATTACCTATTTTGTTGTGTGTGGCTTTAATAAAAGACGAGCTGGGAATTTACTGTGTTCAGTTGGTGAGATTAGGAAGACGTTATTTATTGCGAGTTCTTGCGCAAAAAGTATCAATTCTGGATAATATTCAGCTTAATTAGGTGGATTGAAGGCCATTATGCTTTAGTAATGTCAAAAGAAGTTAGATTCCAATATGGTAATATAAAACCACATAATGTATGTGGTATGCGGCAAAAAATTTGATAAGGTATCTCGACAATTACTTTTTTTTATTGAATTATCAACCTGTCCAATAGCAGGAGATAACGGAATACATTGCTAATTAATAGCGTTTTGCTTATTTCAAAAGGTTGCATGATTTTTTTACCATACAAATATTCAGAAGTTACCTTCCTGTTTTTTAATATTAATATACAAGAAGCATTTTATGAAGATGTTGCTAGGTGCAAAATCTATTCATAGATTTGGTTGGCCTAAACCAGTTCCTTCTTTTTCTCTTACGTTCTTTTCTTTGTAGTTTCCGGAAATTGGATCGAATGCAAATGGTTGAAGTTGATAACTCACCTGAAACAAAAACATACCTGTATTACTTGTAGAACAGCAGTAAATGTAATATATAGAATATGCATTGTGTTACTTCAAAACTATGTAACCCATGAGGAAATGCAGAGATAAGATAGGATTTTTATTTTCGTAGATTTTCAGTGAGTTTGGAAGTTTCAACTTTCGGCGAAAATGAAATGACAGACGATTAATAATTCAAAGAAAACTAACCCTGTCGTTTATTGTTTAAATGTCGCGTTTTTTCAAATGGAATATGATACAAATGGAATTTTTAAATAGTTTTTACTAACTATTTACACTTCAAATTACTTTTAATGAGAATTCACTTCTGGATACGTTTTTCTTCTACAATAATTTGTGCTAAAATTCTAGATTGTCTTAGCTCACCGGGATCGTGGTAAGTATCTTCTACGTACCCACAAACAGATAGCCGACTGGGCGAAGTGAATATTAGCATTGACCGCCGATCGGAGATGCATAATGGATATATACATACCATATTCAGTGTGTCCCCGGATTAACGCATTGGTTAGGTAAGGCAGAGGGAAAATTAATGAGTTAAAATTTCATATTTTGGGGTTCAGCCATGCTTGAATAGTAAGTAATTTATGCCATAATTTTATTGCGGGAAAGTCAAGTGGATCTTGGAAATTTACAAAAAAAGCAATTTTTCAATTAGTAAAATGTATTCTCTGTAGGAGATACGATAAAATGGTTATTGAAAACAATGTTCAGGGAAATAAAATATGCTAGTACTTGGTGTATAAGCATGGCTGAAGCTCAAAAGATAAAAATTCAACTCAATAATTTCCTGTCTGCCTTACCTATCCATGCGTTAATCCAGGGATACACTGTATATATATATATATATATCCTGTCGCGCCGCCGAGAGTTACAGCTCTACTTATTATGCTTACTTAAATTACGTGTGGCCTATTTTGTATATGTAAATGATTTGCTTTACAGATTTCTTTCCACTTTATAATACACACATCTTCATATTTGCCTTGAAATGTGCACGCTCGCTCGTGAACCTGACGACGCTGTATTTGGGAAATATTATTTTATGCAAAATAGAATTGTTCTATACGTGTTGCGCGGATAAAGAGGGGACCAAAAAGATCGGGCTTACTTGTATAAACCGATGAAGTGTCGCATTTGACGATGGAGTAGAGTCGCTCTGATAGTTATCATATGCGAACGTACCTAGATGCATGTGGCTGAACTGCGCTGGCCATGGTGCTAATCATATCAATTCTACTAACATTACAGCATATAAAATAAAACCAAGATAGTACTACATTTGTCTGCGCGGCATAGTTTCCGATCCACGCCATTGTAATGCTATTTTTTCTTGATATATTTCTTCTTCCACATGTGTGAACTACATTTTCCCACTACGAAGCCGTTGCCTCATTTTAGTTCTTATTTTCAATGTTCTCTCGGAAACCATAACGGATTAGTGTCAAAACTAGGATAAAGCATGATTTTGACTGCTTCTAAAATTGTCTGTAATAGTTATAAAACTATTTTTATACGCGTGGTTCAGATACGGTTATAATAACCAAAGCAAAATTACGCTTTTTAAGAAAAAGAAGTATTTTCGCATTTTTAACATCGAAAATAGCTCTAAATAAACAAAAACCTATACGGTGTTCAAACTATAACGTAATGAACGCAAAGTTCTTCATATTGATTTTTCGAGGTGTTGTTGGGGCCGTATCACCTTACTAGGCTGGCTGAAAAGTTCGCTGAGCGGATATGAAAGAACAAGTTTATGGTTCAAAAAATGACTTTATTCCTCAGTATATTCTCCCTTAAGTTCAATACACTTTTTCCAGCGATTCTCCAAGTTACGTGTCCCATCCCCGAACTGATTTTCCGGAACGACTCAAAATACCCATCTACGGTTGCAACAACTTCTTAATTTGTTGGAAGACGCTTTCCACGTAGAAATTTTTTGAGGCTCGGGAACAGACGGAAGTCGGAGGGAGCCAGATCTGGTGAATAGTGTGGATGTTCCAAGTGTTCGTACTTTAATTCGACCAATTTCGCCTTCACAACACCGCTGGTATGAGCAGGTGCATTGGCTTGGTGATAGATGTTTTTTTTCTTCTGCAAACCAGGTCTTTTTTCGCGAATTTTTTTCATTTAGCTGGTTAAAAAGGTTTTTATAATATTCTCCTGTTATTGTTTTACCGGCTTGAAGGTAGGTAATCAATTAACAAAATTCCTTTTGCATCCCAAAATACTGATGCCATAACCTTCTTGGACGATTTCGACCCCTTCACTTGCTTCGGAGCTGGACAACCGGGTTCAGTCCACTCTGCGGTTTGTTCCGCAGTTCAGGATCATGGTAGTAAACCCAAGTCTCATCCATAGTTTCGAATCGACGCACAAAATCTGTTTTGTTCTTTTGAAAATGGGCCAAATGTTGTTGAGAAAGTCTTACTCGAATGCGTTTTTGATCCAAAGATAACGAATGCGGCACCCATCTTGTCAATAGCCTTCTCGGACCTAATTCATTTTTCAAAATATGTAACACCCGTTCAGTTGAGATGCCCATAGCCTCAGCAGTATCACGCTTGGCCAATCGTCTATTATCCATAACCATATCATGTACAGAATTAATCATTTGGACGTCCAGAGCGAGGATCACCTTCGAGGCTTGAACGACCACGTTGAAACTCTTTAGACCACTTGCATACCATTGTTTTTGAAGGAGCATCGTTCCATTAAAAAAAAAACACTATGACACGTCTACTTTCAATAGCTTGGAAACAAAGACTGAAATGACATATCGACTTGAAATTTTTTGGGGGTTCATACGAAGCATGAATACGTTTAATACAGTTATAAATTTGTTACTACTAGTGGAGCGTAGGTATCGCTCCGCGAACTTTTCAATCAGCCTAGTAGTTTGTCATAATCTTAGGAGTCTTGAGTGTAAACGGTGTGTAAAATGTATCATGGCTTTATTACTATCACCTAAATGGTGAAGCGTAGTTTATTATTTCCCAATATGCGAATGGTGGCTGGGGAATATACCGTAACCGCCAGAAAAATTTGCCATTTGACCCTAGACTCAACGCATAACGCCTAGCTTTGCCACGTCAGGCGCAGGCTTTCTTACACTAGGCCACCGAGACGATGATTTCAACATTGGCGGTTGATCGACATTGGTACTACACAATTCCGATAGTACAATCTCTAAGCGTTCAAATAGGCGGCCATAAGCAGTACATTTGGTTATTTTGATCAATTGTTGAAGTATTTAAGCAAACTAAAGTTTTCAAATCTGACGTATTTTTAAAAATTTTCGAGCATTGTTAACCGCATCCTTGAATTTTTAGAGGACTTAAAGGGAACCTTGCTAATATAGTACGCAATTTATTACTTTTTATTATTTAAGGTTGTTGTATTTCCCATATGTTATTTAAGAATGTATTTTTTTTGCTATTATTGTTATTATTAGGTCTCATAATAAGTAATGGCAATTAGTTCGCGACTGGTTAAGAAGTTCTAGCAGTTCGAGATGTTTTGATTCCAGATTACTCACTTAAATAGCCTGTTTCACCTCGCAGGTATGTACGTATGTTATACATGTGCGTTTCGATAGTAGTAGATAAATAATAACTGACGTAGCAATAGTGGAAGTATTATCTCCTCAGTTAATGGCTTGTATGTGTACACATAGTAGCTCCGGTCGCGTTTTATTATAATTAGAAAGCGTCTATTTACAAGTTATAACGTTCACCTACACTATTTACACACTATTATTAATTCCAAAGGGTATCTCTCGAATAGCTCGCGCCGGGAAACTTGTAATTTCAACCCCACACATTTGTGGTCGCTTTGCATGCCTGGGCCACAGCCCTACGCTGGCATTACCACCGCTACTGGCTGCTGCGTCAGGACTTCTAAACTAAGTTTATTGGGAGCTTCCGAACTGCTCAGCAGTCATTGCTTCACGAAATCTGTACGGGCCAAATGGCAATACCAGAGATGTGTGTAGGTTGATGTGTGCATGTTCATATTAAATGAATAACGTGAGGTGAGCCGTGTTTAGCTGCTCTTATCTGTAATGGGTTTAACAAGTATGTAGGTACCGAATAAAAGCAGTCGCATTAAAATTTAAACTCACGCTGTATTAATGCGATATAGAATAATAACACAAGGACGAGCGCGTGGGTTTATTTAGTTGCTAGTATTTCTAATCAGTGATTGACATGCAAGATAAGTGGTTATACAAAGTTAAGCTCGGAATCTTTAAACGGATTACAGTATTAAACTAATTTGTAGTTATTAGTGTCCTATGTCAACTGATATCGCTCAGAAGTTTTAAAGAATTGATGATATACAGTAATAATACATTGTTTTACATAACTATAACCAGAAGCGAAATTTGTTGTTTTTTGCATAAATATGGCGTTATAGGTAGGGTACGACGGGGATCAAAGTAGGAATATCTACGTCTACGTATAAAAGTTTTATCGTTTTAGGTTTCGGCTTTTGGATATTCCGATCCCACTTCTAAGAGCCGTATTCCTGCTAGTGCTGTACAATCGCACAGCACGTGGACGGCAGTCTCTTCTTCCGCCTGGCAGGCCTAAATTGCTCATATGCTTCTTGAGCATACAGTGTCCTGTTGGCAGGCCTACTATTGTTCTGATAGACTTTCTGTCCCTGCTGAGTAGGTCTGCTGTAAATTTAGGCTTGTGTCCAATCAGAAATTGCTTGGCCTGTCTCTGAGCTGGAATACTCTTCCACCAGTCTTGAGATTTCTCATCTTTCCATTGTTTAGTAGTTGCTTTAACTACCGTATATGCTATGCTCACCGAATATTTTGGGTTTCTGTCAGCATTTGACGAGCATGCTCGAGCTAATTCGTCTGCCTCAACATTCCCTCGGTGACCTTCGTGTTTTGGTACCCAGACCAAGGTCACCTTAGATCGGCTGCCCAGTCTATTGAGGGCATTCATGTATTCCCACACTAGTTTCGATTTTACCTGTGTGGAGTGCAGTGATTTTATATTTATATTTTTATATAATAGACAGCAATAGGTCGATAGTTACTTTCTTGCTTGTCTAGTTATTCGATACACCCCAGCACTGCCGCCTTGAATTAGACTTAGCGACTTAGTTATTTTTGGTCTAATCTACTCCGATGATGTGCTACGCCACTCACTGCGAAGGTATCCAAGCCGATGCAGAACCTCACTTTACAGAAGTCTTCTCCTGTTCTAACCCTGTCCCACTTGTATCGTTGACGACGTACAGCGTTGTCGTGGCCAAGATTCATCACTATAGCGCTGTCCTTGGTGAAGTATTCCTAGACCTGTATCGCTGACGATGTATAGCGCTGTCCTTGGCAAAACTCACCATCATATCGCTAACGGCGAATAGCACTGTCCTTGGTGACGAGTCCCGCTTCCGTATCTCTGTTTCCGTATATTCTAGTCCATAGGACTGCAATTTTCCTTTTTGAATTGAATTTGCATTTAACATCCGTTGCAGAAAATTGATTTTATTCCAAAGTTCAATTCATTTTCGGATTGAGATTTGGAAAGCTGCAACCAGCATGGTTCAAATAACCTATCTCCGAAATTAATCCTAGATTTAATTCTTTTTCCAGTTGAAACTTTATGACTAAATAATTGAACGTAGCTTTGCCAGAATTTGTATTGTTAATATTGTTCTTTGCCATATTGCAAATATATTTTCTTTTCCCGAAATTGGCTGTAGCTTGGGATTTCGTCTTATTTCTTACCCAAGAAATATTTTGTTGGTTTCTTTATAAAATACATATATGTTTCAAAATCTATATTCACGTTTCCTTTCCGTCGATCCGAGCTCTGGACATAATGAGGTTGGTGATGAACGCTAAGCTCGCTGACTTCATACCGATCTCATTCAGTTTGCTAAAATTAGTTAGCAGCAATTTTCCGCCTTTTGAAAATTATTTGAAAACTCTTCAGAATCGATTCATTAGTTCCGCAGAGCGAAACGCGTTATAAAATGTAAGGATGTTGTTATACGTTTCACAGATGCACGGATAAATGAGAAATACATCTTATTAACCACAAATGATTTGTCAAGAGAACGCATAAGTACGTGCAATTTGCTTTCCAATAAAAACCAGCTGCTGACAGCCGCTCTTTAAAATTCGATTGTAATTTTTTCCGACGTTCAACTGCATTTCCCAATTGTCATTGTCACTTTTTCCCCCATTCTTTTCGCTTGACATACAAAATAGCAGACAACCGAATTTATCGATTTTAAAAGGAACGGACACATGGAAAATGAGAATGCACCGCGAACTTCAATTGGTGAAATAAAACTGCGGCCGGAGTTTTAGTAATATGAGTAGGAAAAAAATGCGAGTTCAGTTATTGAAAATGTTATTTATCCTTCGACAGTTGGCCAGTACGATCGGACACACCTGACACGGCTAGAGAAAGCCCGGAAATGAGAACACAAATGCTTCACTCTCGCGTTCCGTATCTCCTCTCTTCGTACCTATCCCTTTTTTGTGTCCCTACCCTCAGGGCCAGATGTGTAATTTATTTTTATTTTGTCCCATTCAAGCCGATGGCGTTTCGCGAAGACGACGAAATCGAATCCAATTTTTGAACGCATTAATCTAGTTTCATGCTCGTGTTTAATTTTAGGTGGAGCCCGTAACGCTATCCATTTCATTTGTGACGTAGTGGAGATGTCAGAATAGAATGGAAAGAAGAGACGAAAAAGAAGCGTCCTATTTAAGTCAGGATCGATTAATGCTATTTATGGATTTGCAAACAGACGTTTACATATTTATGTCAGTCGATTCGAAATCCTTTCCAGTCAACCCTGTAATTGTAACGTACAAATTAACTCTGACTTTTTCAGCTTTAAAAAGGGAATTACATTTTGCTTATTAATAGATTAATAGACAGATGGATAAATTTATTTCCCATACCCTTTTATAGTTTGTCTTATGAAATAGGAAAGTCATGTAATGAAGGTACTAGTAAAGTTTAAAACCGTAAAATAAAATAGGTAGAAAATATATACTAAAGGAAAAAGTACTGTAACTAAACAAACACAGTTGGTTGTTAAAAATTCATCTATTTGCAAAAGAGAATCGAGGCTTGCAGTATTCCTAACAGTAGAAACGCAGTACTCGATGCTTTGCTTTAAACGTAAGATGTTACCTCTTTGGTACGTAGGCTTCCGCGGTCGTCAATAGTACTATACTCTTGGTTTCCGAGTTGGAACCGAGTCGTTGTCGTTGGTCAAAGCTACGACAACGACGTATTGTTTCTAAGCACTCTTTTGATGTGTACTATACCGTTACAAGCATGAGAATAATTTACTGCATTATGTACGGATATGACGTACTGTTTTAAACAAGGTAAATGCAATTAATAATGTGATATAAAATACAATTATTTCATTACAAGTATATACTTCTCTTAAGCGGAGAAAAAAACGCTAAGAAAGTATTTCTTTTGATTTAAAACAGTTATTGTGCTGTGACTAATTGAAACAGTAATTGCTTTGAATTGAAGCGGACAGCCTTGATAACAACAATATTGTAGTGTGTGTAATCACAGTAGGTAACTACAAATATTTTGTTTTTTTTCACTACAATATGTAACTCACTGCCATATTGCGCGTTGGTAAAATCTACTAAAACTTGAACTATAAAAAAGTAGTTTATGTTACGTTTATTGTAGTAAGAATTGATATTAGTGCCAAAAAATATTACGTGTATGTATGTATATAAAGGGGAAATGGTCGAAGAAGAAACACTTTCCGGATACATCAGCTATGGCTGGGTTCGCTTTAAATTCACTTAAACATCCTAACAATATTAAAAAACAAACAACACACTTTACATCTTACATACCTTTACACAAAACAGTAATAGGAAACATCTTACATTTTTTTTAATGAGGCTGTTTGTTTGCATTATTGATTGTAAACTCCACAACGAAAAAGTGTTTTATACATAGATATTTTTTACACTATCCGCACCTGATTATAGCTGGTCCTCCACATTCGTCACAGTGGGACATTTGGGAGTCCTGGAAAGAGAATCTTAATGGAGTCGTGAATTCTGCAAGACGCTCCGCGAGATATCCACTTTTATACCAGGCATATTTACACATCTCCTTATATCGTGGTGAAGAAAACTGCAAATGGGTTAGTCCTTGCAAACGTAGAATATTGTCTCTTTGATATAATTGGATGGCAAAGGCAGATAGAACGATAATATCAAACAGCTGTCGAGTAAATTGTTTCCACGAGCGGAAAAAGTACATGTCAAGAGGTTGAATGATATCTGTGGCACCCATTGGAATAGTCATAACTGTAACTTAATGGTCAGTAGGCGCAGCTTCAGAAATGTTATCAGGGCTTTGTCCTGACCAAGAGTCCATAAGCAGAAGTGTATTTTTGCCAACCTATGGGGCATATATGTCTTTGGCCCATTATGTAACCAACTTTTTAGTTAGTTTTCCGGACTTGGCGGCCACGATGTGCACATTTGGCGGACGAAATATTCTTTGTTGCACAAGTGGTCCCAGACGGCCGGTTACCTCTTTTAAACAGACGAAAAGGGGAGACATTAATTTGCTAGCTGCTAATACAGTGGATTGAATGGTATAACTATGCGTGGATGCTGTAACTCACTGAACTACGGCTTCTACGGATGTGGATCTACGTTCAGTCAATGTTTGACCCGGATGCATTTCAATATTAAATCCACTTTGGTCGATATTGTAAACGTTTTCTAATCCATATTCAGGTAATAAGTTATGTATGCTCCTAACAAAGGTCACAACTTCTGCAGCTACATTTGCATTCTTGTACGAAATTTGGTTATTTTGCGGGACACAATGTTATGTTTGGTTTTAAATCTGTGTATCCACCTCTCCGACGCAACAAAGTTAGGGATTTGCAACTCTTTTTGTGCTTCCCATGCCCATCTTCTCAAATCATAGTCATGAATTATCATTTGACGTTCAAGACCAGCTTTAAACTGGTTAAATACATATTGGGAGAGCTGAAACAGCTTTTGGCGTCTCGTTCTGCCGGAGTATACTTGCTGTTTCCGCCGCTGTAATTGTTGTAACGATATCTATGTCTATTGCATCTGGGAGCTCTTGTTCTTGGTCAATAACATTCATTTCCTCTTCGATGTTATAATTTACGTTATCATCTTCTTCCACATCCACAAGCTGCGCTCCAGGATACTCTGAAGTTGAGCTCAAATCGTAGATTACTTCTTGTTGTACCTCAAAAGCAGGATTATTAACGCTGCTCACAATTATATCGAAAAGTTTATCTGCTAACGGCTGTTTGACACCATTAACTGGACTTGCCACAATACTTTGCGGTGGGTAATGATTATTTATCAGAGTTGTTAATATCGTTAAGATGTTAAGTGGATTCAAAGCGAACTCAGCCATGACTGATGTATCACTGTTTCTTTTTCGACGATTTCACCTGTATATAGAGACATACACGTAATTTGTTTGGCACTAATATCAACTCCTTCTAGAAAAATCTCAAAGTTATTTTAGGGATATGAATACGTGTATTTGAAAATATTCTGAAATCGAAGCCAAAATATACGCAGCTTACTAACATTATGACGCACTTTAATATATTTTCGTACTGTATTATATAATCCCAAGTTCTCTATTTTTTTTTCGCGATTTAGTCACTAGAAATAAATCGAAATGCACAATTTTTCACTGTCTAATAGATTGTTCATGGTAGATGCCAAATGCACATAAATAGTAAACAGAATACCAATCAGATAGGTATAATAACGGAATATATGTATGCGCGCGGTCGCGTTTTATAAAAAATATTTCCTTTATTATATGTAACCGAGGAGGGAAAAAATGCAAAAAAAGGTAACTTTTGTTTTTAAATGTAGTTTGTGAAAAAAAATTATGACCTGCCTAGGGCGAAAATTGTAGCCAAGGTGGTGAAAAGGACGTGAAATTTTTCTCCCTCTGCCCCACAAAGGGGCAGAGAGCATTCACCTATGATCTGCTTAAAAGCCCCTTTGAAGTAGAACATTCTGGTTTTTAATTCATCCCGATAGCTTGCGCGGCTCCGAAGTTATGGTGAAAAATGCGTTTTTGGGGGTAATTTCAGACGCACTCTACACCCCCTTAAGGTGAATATGGGTCGCTAACAAAAAATACGTATCCTTTATTTTTGATGGTCTACCAATATACCAAGTTTCATCGAAACCGGAGAGTCACAGTTCTGTCAGTTTGCTTGTCAGTGTATATATATGGTTCTAGTAGAACATTGTTGAGCAAATGTTATTTTGTGCGTGCGTGTGTACGTATAGTAGATGGCTTGTTAAGACATGTACGAAATATAACCACTTCTATGTGTAATAATTGTATGTTAACCAAAGAAAATGTAAAAAGCAATGTTTGTTAAATGGGCGTTTCACGCGTACATAACTAGGCATCTCTACCATATAACCGGGTGATATTTCTCCTTTTTATAAACTTGAAAACATTATAGTGATTGCCTTTAAATTCAATAAAATAAAAATTATAGGTGTCTATATCAGGTTTACCCACCAATAAGAAACATGACCCCATTTGGTGTATGAGTGATTTGAATTGCGCGCTGTTTTCATAATATCAACAGGAATATCGGGAAAATTTATTATGAAGGCGTCTTTAATTTCCAGTACAAAATGAGAACTTCGACAACTTTTGCATGCTTAGTGACGGTTTTAACCTACCAACAGAATTAGAAGGAACGGGTGTGACTATTGTAAAGTACGTATGGTCAGTTGGAAACATTACTGAAAAGAGAGAAAGTGAGAATGACGACCCGAAGACCTCATTCCATCAACATTTACATACATTCAAGGAATTTAGCAAAGTGGCTATTGTAAAGTACGTATGGTCAGCTGGAAACATTGCTGAAAAGAGAGAAAGTGAGAATGACGACCCAAAGACCTCATTCCATCAACATTTACATACATTCAAGGAATTTAGCAAAAAGCTTACAAAATCCACTTAACGCAAATCATGCACGTATATGATAATTGGGCGTTGAAAAATAAACGAATTCATGGAAAAAGTGATTTCCAGTAATGAAGCTAATTCTTAACTTAGCCGCTTTCTTCTTAGAAGAAAATGGACTGAGGTTGATGGGATGATTGCGCCATATTTTCCCCAAAATGAAATTAGCCTTTGCTGCAGACAATGGTGTTTGCTACTGTACAATACTGAAAGGTCCTTTTTGCTCAAATCAATGTTTCGCTCATATTAATTCCCGATTTGCTGGCATCCGTAGTTCTTGTGAATTTTTTCAGTAGAAAGGGTATTCTAACAAGCCGGCAACGATTCTACACGTGAAAGGGAACATCGGTCGTGCTAAGACAAAGAACGAAATCAGGTCAATTGAGTTGAAATGAGTATTTAGCCGACATGGTGGTCTATGTGCAATTACTAAAGCAGCAGCTTTCAATATCTTTAAACTGAGTTAATATTTCTCAATGTAATCTGGTATTACATCTATTACAATCTGATGTATGAAAATTAACACAGAAATGTCAGGCTATGTGCTTTCACCGATTGCAAATTATTTACATTGTTTTTTCACATCAAATTGGATCAGCCTCTGTAATGTTTTACTGGCTGTTTAAAGTGAGTTATTAAGTGTTACCGTTAACAAATGAAATACTGTTTCGATACATAACGATGTACTGAAATGTTTTATCTGAGGGAAAAATTGTTAAAAAATTGGAATTTTGTCATTTAATTAAATTTTTAACTTGTTTGTTGGATTCGAGAGTATTCTTTGATACCCTTTTGGCAATCATTTATGAATTTTGAAATTAATAAATGGAACTTAACAAATATTAAAATTGAAAACGTAAACTAATAGTGAGTTTTAAGAAGATGACATATAAACACTGTGTTCCTTATGCCATTTACAGGAAATCTGCCCTTCTAACCTCGAACCTTCTCTTCTGTTCTCTTGAATTTACTTTCTAATTTCTATATCGAATACGTTAACTTGAGACCGCAGCCAAAATACTAGTGAACTCGATGAAAGTCTAACCAGAAATGATTAATTTAGCGGCGTCCCTCAAACCCCTTATTTTAATCGCGATGGTGATTGTTTCTTTCCACAGCGAATTCTGATGATTTCTACCAGTTGTCATTTAACAAAATTGTCGATTACACCTTCACTTGATAACCGGAAGTGGGGGATACTTAAAATTAATACAAAAATGTTTATTTTTGAAAAATAGCGTTGATCTATTCGAGCATTTCTTCAAAAAATAAATTGTTTTAAATTTATATGTGTGTGTTTTAAAGTTTATAAACAAATGAATTCTTGGAATTCTACCTTGATATTCTAGGAAACTAATAGTTGTAAACTTAAAATATGAAAAGAACTATAAAATTTCAAGACACACCAAAACAATAGGAGAAGTTCCAGTGAATATTCAAATACGCTACATGGAACTAATTCCTCTAAGTGTTAGAACTTTTGAATTATTAACAATTTACTAACTAATACTTTCTTAAAAAGGAGTACGTCCAAATATAGTTCAATTTTTAAATTAATTTTAAAATTTCTCACACCCTCTTGTTCAGATAAAACATGAAACAAATTCATCTTGGGAAATAAATTGGTATATACGTAGGCGTTTTCAAAAATACATAAAATGACATAAAACCACCTACGTTGATTTCCTATTACACTCTATGTAATTAACCATCGAGTACACGTACCACCGACAAGCTCGTATAATCTACAATCTACGCAGCCTGCTATATAACTAAATTACGGAATAAACTTAATGTTAAGAATTTCGATGGATCAAATACACTTGTGCATTTCATCCCACGGCGACTGAACTTCACTACACAAATTACATACATACAAACTTTCCCGAACGTAATAAATTTCCTAAACACGTGTACGCTTAAGCAAATGTGAAATCTTGATATAACTTTATGGGAACTTAAAGATTAAGTTTCGTCAACAACGATGGGAAATACGCCATAACTTGTAATCTAATTATCTAACAGAAAGCATAGGTCAAGCTTTCTTAAAAATATAAGTCGGAAACTTAGTGCATACATAACCGCAAGACAAGAAAGATGTCAATTTGGTAGCTTAAAAAGATATGCATGTGCACATTCTTTTTAAGGATTTTACCAAACCAAATAAACAAACTAAATTGTAATAACGCTTCACTTGTAGCACTCATTAATTTCCAGTCGAAACGGTGATGAGGTCCCTGCTGCGGCTGATTTCTTATCGAATTTTCTTTTTGAATGCTTTTTTGCAATGGCTCCAACAGTATAATCCGGCAATTATGGCTAGTAGTCCTACGGCAACTACACAAAGAACCTCCATCGTTGAGAATAGTAGTTTTTCATTTCCCGTAGTAGCACCTCCGCTATTTCCAGCGTGGGGAAACTATTATTTATTTTTCCTCTCTGGATTGATTGGACTCCACTTTGCCTCCTTTTATTAACTCACACTACATTTTTTTTGAATTGATATAACTTTCTTTTTTGACCTTCCATAATTCAGGGCATTGGTAGAGCACAGGCAATACACTGGCAGGATCGCCATGTAATAACAATTCACTTAGTCCAGCGAAAACTCTTTTCTTTCAGCATTTATTCTATTATTCAACGTTATTAATGTGTATTCTTAACGCATCGTGTCTATTAAATAAAACTTCTCTTTACGTTAACACTTTTTATTAACCATCTTACATCTACTGTCCTAATCGGTCTGACTCTCAAGAAGCAATTATGTTCTCTACAAAAGTATCTCTTACTCCTATATCTATCCTAAACAATATAATACAAAATTGTCCATTCAGCGTAAGTAATGGAACTTTTCTCTGTTCTACAGACAATGTTTATTGCTAATTAATCAGTTCACGATGCGCTTATTATTATCGCAGGTTAACGCACTGCAACATCGGCGCGATTGCCTAATAGAAATGAAACAATTCTATAACAAAATGCTGAAATCCAAATATTGGAAGTATTGAAATGTTCCATGCATGTGTCCGCTTTACCCTAATAAATCAATAAGAGTCGAGTAAGCCAATGGTCCTTTGTCTTTATTTAGCAAATTTATATTCATTCATATATAAATATTTTCGTAAGAGTCTAATTCCCACGGCGAAATTATGTCCTTGATTAATTTTAGGTTTTCTAATTTAATATTATGCCCGGTTTTGTTTATGTGTTGTGTTACACTTGATGATTTAATTTTCCCGTATCTGTAGCTTGCGATATGCTCCTTGTATTTGGCGCCTATCGCTCGTTTCTTTTGTCCAATGTAGGCTTTATCGCTGCCACTATATGGGATTTTATAAATTCCTCATGTACGGTTTATCTTTTGGATTGCCAAGGGTTTTTGAGTGTATTTCGCGAACTGAAACACACGTTCATATCTTGTCCCCTAAAAACTTTACTAATACGTTTCGATATTCTGTGGAAGGGGAGTTTCATAAATTTCTTACTTTATTGTTTATTACAAAAATGCACACTGAACACAACGAAGTAGAGGCCTATTTCTGACAAACCAGAAGTGCAGAACTTGAAATGAAAATATTCTACTTTAGTAGATCATAGAAGATCCGTCCTCAAAATATCAGAACCAGAAATTTCTGTTCGATTGGAAACCCTGTTTATGCAGTTCGGGATTTTCAAAAGAATAATTTATAGATATAAAAATAACCCATGATAACTATAACTAAATCGGGAAAAAGTATTTAAATTGAAAAATTCATTGTTAGGTTGGAGATTTTTAATTGATTTTCTAAGAGAATTACAGTTCATTTTAAAAGTTTTTAATATTTAAACAACCAGTTTCATCTGAATTCATTCATCATTGATCTTATGGGAATAATCAGAGTAGCATAATTTTTAACTTTAACATATAAAATATTTAACGAATACGTAAAAACCCGAAGTCTCAATTTATTATTATTTGAAAGCCATCTAGACGATAGTTGTTGACTTATTATCGCCACTAGTGCTCTTATTTGGATAGAAAATGAAAGTGTTAACTTTTATCTTCCTGTGAATAGGAATGAATGTTGCCGCGAAAGCGTATCGCTAGGTATTTATGCAAATACATAAGGGATTTATCATTCGATATAAATGGCGATTAATATATTTCAAAGGCCGCAAACAATCCATAATTCAAGTTACTAATGATGTAGCTGCCTCGACCACCCATATCCTGCACTAGACAGATGACTGTAGAAGAGAGTGCAAAAGCGAGGAGGAAAAACAGAGAGGAGCTGAGAGAAATAACAAAAATAAATGACAGTGTGTTAGTGTTTTCGTTTCTCCTGTAACGGCAAAGCTCTACACTTTTCTCGTCCAGATTTACTGAATTACTGATGAGTAAGGCTCGTCATTAACTGGTAACGAGACTCCGATTTATATTAAACGCTTTCTTGTGCCCAGAGGGGCGGAAAAAAACCGCCACTGACTGTTCTACAATTACTTTTTAAACTTTTATCGTTTTTCAGAGCGATTTGCTAGGAATTTTTTTCCTTCTTTGTCTTCATCTGCGTCCTCACTTATCGGCACTCAAATTAAAAGAAAGAATAGAAAAAGAACCGAATAAAACTTGGCGCAAATGAATTTTGTTTTCTTTGAGATGGAATAATAATTTCATCTGTTAAAATTGTAAATGGATCTTTCTAATAGAACGTCGCTTTTCGGAGGTGCGTTTGCGTAAAGAAATCGTTAAAGAATAATAACTATGGGCGACCTCACTCTGAATTTTTTGAACATATAATATAAATAATCCTCCAAACATTTGTAATATAAATGGGTACACTGTAAAAAATGGGGGCAAATTTAAATCCGGAAAAAGTATAAATGCCCGATATAAATATAAGTAATTTTTCTTAAAATTGATAATTTTGTTATAAAGCATAATTATTTATATGAAAATCACAATTTCACTGAAATTTTCGAAAATTACACCGACAAATTGGTACTGGCATCAAAACTCTGGTACGTTTAAAGGTATTCTATCCCCTCCTCCTCAGAATATTTCATGCATTGCCGCGAGAACAAAACATCAACCTTTAACTGTCGCACGCATTTTATGAGCATATTTGTGTGGCATTAGTAAGCCGAGCACAGAGAGCTTCGCTCCAGGTTAGAAGTGAGGTTGCCGCACCCACGACGCGACTAATGTATGCAGATGAATCGGCACGGGCAACCTCAGCGAATTAAATTATTGATTTATTGCAACAGTTTCTCATCACCCCTTCGCAGCGTTAGTCGTAATTATAGAGATAAATATATGTAAGTAAGTATATCCAACGTACGCAAGGAAAATAAACGACCGTTGGCTAATAAAGTCGCTAAATTTATCAGTGAATTTCCGATTTCAACTATAATGGAGCTAAAGTATTATGTAAAGTTTGCAAAACCTTTACTGTGCTGGAACAAAGGCGACTGTAAAAGAGATATAAATAGTGTACAGCACAGAAATGAGAAAAATGGTGTGCCGCCTCAAACCCAATTTAAGTTGAATTTCAGAGACTTATTCTCTGATAATGATTTAGCCAGTCAATTTTTTATAGAACAATGAGTTATGGAAGATTCTTATTTATACTTCGTTGTATTAGATTTGATGACATTACTACACGTAATGAACGTCTTCAAATAGATAAACTTGCCCCAATACAGGATTTATTCGAGAATATTGTTTCCAAATACACTGAGTTTTTTTCGCCCTCTGAATTCGTTACCATTGATGAACAATTGGTGGCATTTCGTGGTAATTGCAGGTTTCGACAATATATTCCGTTAAAACCAAATCGCTATAGAATAAAAATTTTTGCTCTGTGTGACGTCAAAAATTTTCATACTGTAAACATGCAAGTGTACACACTCAGCTAGAAGGACCTTATAAAGTCAGTAACTCTGCAGAGTAAATTGTCGTTCGATTGATCCAACCTATCGATAAGACTGGCAGAAATGTGACAACCGATAACTGGTACACAAGTGTATTCTTATCAGAGCGCTTATTGTCGGACCATAATTTAATATTAGTAGGAACGATACGCAAAAATAAAAGAGAAATTCTAACAGTGTTTCTTCCCAACAAGAATAGAACTGTAAAAAGTGTACTGTTTTAATTTCTAAAAAATGCAACGTTGATTTCTTATATACTAAAATAATCTAAGGCAGTTCTTCTGCTGTCCACAATGCACCATGATTCAAACATTGACCAAGATACAGGAGAAGAAAAGAAACCAGAAATTTTGAAATTTTATAATACAACTAAGGGTGGAGTGGACGTAACAGATAAACTCTGTGCTACGTACAATGTAGGACGGCCAACAAGGAGGTGGCCATTGGTTTTATTTTTCCATCTCATTAATGTCTGCGCCTTAAATGCTTTCACTATTTACAAACATAATAATATTGAATCAGTCACTGCGCGTAGAAATTTCCTCAAAATATTAGGACAAGAACTTGTAAAACCAAATCAATTAGATCGCTTGAAGTACCCTCAATTGCCAAGAAAAATTCGAAGAGTTCTAAACGAGCGTTTAGAAATTGAGCCTCGACCTGTAGAAATTCCAACTACAAGTTCAAGAAAACGGTGTTACCCTAGAAAAAATAACCGCCATTCTAAACAAATATGCTCTAAAAGTTTTAAAAATATTTGTTCCGAGCATACAAAAAAATTGTGTAATGAATGTTATGAATAAATAGTACATAATACTTATTAAAGTTTCTTTGTTATTTTACCGTTTTGTATCATATCAGGTACAAGAAAAAACAAGAAACATTTAAAATTAAAACATTAATTTTATAGCAGTAATTTTACAATGGTGCCTCGTAGGCGCCATACTTATGTATGTCCAATAGGTGCTAGCACTTAAAGGTTAAGCAACTTGTTACAAATATAGGTACATGTTAAAGGGGAATTTTTGTAAATGTCTAATATTCAGAAAATATCAACATTGTTCATGCGCTGAATTTTTCTGCAATAATAAAAATGGTGGGAAACCGCATCGTAAGTGGTAGAAGCAATATATAAGTATGTATAACAGGGCATTGTGGTCGGGCTCATCACACAGACAGACGTTTGAAGTGCACTAGAGAAGATGTGCAAAGAGGAAGAGACAGACAAGTACAGCCCTCAATGTGATGCGACGCGTGACAAAACATGTCCACGATACAAAGTTCGAAAGACACTCAAAGATACACTCGACACAACTCTCCTGACTACCTGCTGACTTGACGAAATGCAGCCAATTATTTTCTGTCCCCCATTTCCCCTTCCGTTTATTTTCGCTTGTTTCACGCAGATTCTTTAACGGTGGCATCTACTTCATGTGACGCCTAACAGGGATTACGGTTTGCCTTCATTACAACGAATCGATTTCCTTATCAGCCTCAGATTTAAAGTAGTCGAAAGCGAGGTTTTTGAGAGATGACGCAATTATAATGCGCTTTCTTAAAACTGGCGCGAAATTGATTAGCAGATTTAAGTCGAAATTTACACCGAAACAACTTTACTTAATGCTACCCTCAGATGCCATTATAGTTATCTAGGAAGAAACTATGTAATTGTGAATAGACGAACTTAAGAATCTAATAACTGCAGTAAACAAATTACATCGATTTAGGTGTGGTCGTAGTTAAAACAGCTCAAATAATATAGCCCTATAAAAGGATTAGGGAGTAGGGATTTGTATTGAAACTGAAGGAGATCAGTTTGAGCATTTACTATAATTATTTATTAAATTCTTTTACCTTTACTAGGAAATATTTTTTTTATTATTGTATCTCGTGTAACGTAGTAATCGTAATTTACAATATCGAACGTAGCTGTCATTAGCGGCACGTATAGTGAGTCCAATATGTCCACTCGTTCAACGTCAAAATCCCCCTAGCGGTTATGCCTTTTCAGTAGCTCCAACTCCTTTTATGATTTCCTATCGTTGGAGTGGGGGCGCTAGGAGATTATTTTAAGTCCAGTCAACGACGATCATGGTGGAAGGGATAAATAACTAAAAAATGTTATTGGAATATTTTCCTACAACAATTAACAGCATAAATTCAGTTGTATATCAGCACAGATTCCGTCAACCAGTTGCGTCCTTGCATGGCATGCATTATGGTATTTTTAAAAAATAAGAATATTCGTTTTAAATTTATTATCAATTTCATCCAGGTAACACGTATTTGGCTGTGTTCAGCGTTTAAATTTGACCAATCGAAGAAGTAAAGGTCATGTTGGTTGTTTAAAAAATACGCAGAGTTCTAGTATGTAACATATAAATATAGAATTCATATTGGAACGTCACAATTCCATGTTAGTTTTCTCTTTTCAATTTTTAATACTCGTAAAATGTCATTAATTGACATCTAGTTTCATTGAAGTTCCCGAAAGAGTGTTTAAGAACACTCTCAAACCTTCAGACCGCACAATTAATTAATTAACTTGGAAAAATTAAGTTTTCTTTAATAATTTTCCTCGTTTAAAACATTATACTTGATATGATTTCAGCAAGATATAACTGTCAAATGGAGTTGTAACCAACACAAAAAATAATTCAAAAACGCAGAGTCCTATCAATTATGTTTTCTATTATGATATTGTATTAAACGAAGTTACTTTAAATATTCACAAGACAATTTTGTTAATTTTTCTAATATTACTTATTACACGAAATTGAAAAGTTGAACTAGGATAAACAATTTCATGCTAACATGCCAACATTTGCAGGTGGATGCATTAATTTTCGAAATAGGATAAATGTTCAATTACATTTTTAATTTTATTCAATTCAAAATTAAAAAAGAAAGAGAGGGGATGATTGTAAACAAGATTCGATCCCCGAACTTCTCACCAGTCAGCTATTCCACTCTAGATCGAATTGTTTATTCCATCATTATATCGTTAAATATGTACGCTGCTTGATTATTAATTCTTAATTTTTTTCTTTGAAGATCGAAATAGCAAATTCGATACATTGAGATGTTTCGAAATAGTGATAAAAGAGATTTGAATACATTAGCTGATCATTTTATCTTCAAATGCCATCTTTACACGAATTTAGAAGAATTAGTAAGGTAAATCCCCTTTGTATGTGTAAATGCGAGTGCACATATTAGAAAACGCTCCTCGGTTCTGCTTCAGGTCCTTCTATTTCAAATTTATTTGTAATCTTAATCTCCAAAAGGTTACTGTGGGGGGTTACTGTGATATTTGTTTTATAATTTCAAAGTGTTAAAACTTGCTTTTTTATTTTTAGACGGTTTTATTTTCGAACATTTTAGTACTGTCCAAATAGTTTACATCTATCAGTAAATATACCAATCCAACGGCTTCCATATTATAATGTGATGATCTGTGCGATGGCCGTCTATCTTGTGTTCAGTGCGCAAGTGAATTTTGTTGTCTTGATTTGAATAACGCGGATGTTGTGTTTAATGTTAATGTATAATTATGACAAAAAATGTAATTGCAAAATAGGTCTAACAACTCTTTTATTACTACTTCTAAGCGAATCTTACTGGATCCTTTTAAATATAAATTTGATAACGTAAACCATTAAGTTGCCAGAATTTAAATCACAGGATAAAGTTTGGGACAGTATATTTTTAGTGTAGCGTGTATTCGTCGTATTTTTTATGATTAGGTGTTATCTACTTTCACTTTTCGGTTAGGTGCTGCCCTCTCTGTGCGCTAATTCTTACTGTTAGCATTTTTCGTATTTAATTTCTAATGCTGTTAATTATCGCGTTATTTGACATTTGTTTAATGGAAGATGATTAATTTTCATCGAACTTGCATTCATTCTTTCTTAGTGTTAGTAGCGCTGTTCCTACGATGTTACTTTGGTTGCCGCCACTTGTTGTTGAGCATTCTTCTGATCAGACACATGTTAGAGCTTGTACTTTTAATTTGCAATAATTGGATTTTATTATAGCTATTGTTGCTGCTTCTGATGGATTGCATTTATTGCTAGTTGCCGCAGTGCAAGATATATAAGAAGTTCTGTTTTGAAGAGAATTAAAGTGTTTTTGTCTTTTCTATTTAATTATTTCTCATTACTTTAATTTATTTTGGGTTCTTTCTTCTTTTCCGATTCTGATTCTTCTGTAGTGTACTTATATACTTCTCTTAGTACGCGGACACAGTTTGGGTGCACACCAAGTGCACTCGTAGGCCGTCAAGAATTGATATTTTTCTAAGGAAGCTTCGAAGATTTTACAATATCTTGGTAGATTTTATCTACTTTGTCACATTTTTCATATTTTGGTAGATTGTACTTATTCTATCAAACGTCACTAATTTTTGTCAAATATTACACAATTTTTTACAGATGTTACACAACTTTGTCAAATTTCACACAATTTTTGGCACTATATATTTTAGAGTACATACTTTGCCAATTTACAGTTTTGCCGATCCTACTCATAATACACAAAACATTTTTCTTTCTTTCTTTTTAAATTAAACTTAGATTTCTCTCTTAAATCTAATTACCAAGTTTCAATATATTCGTTTTTCCTGTATGTTATATACACTGCTGCTTATATGCCATATCTATGTTGTTTGCTTGATAACAACTCTCCTAGTGATAACGTAACTATTCTTGCTTTTGGTTAATACTCTCGCGGTAATAAATCAGGTGGCGTCTATATTATTTCGAGTATTAGTGTGTTAACCCACACCCTTCTCCCTGACTTAGCTGAAGACGCCTTATGAGAGAAGCTAATGAGCGATCAGTCAGTGAGCATCAGGTTTTATCTCTTTGCTTACCATGCGTCATAAGTTATATGAATTAAATATTTAAATATGACATAACCGCATAAAATATTTAGTAACCTACGTTCAACCAACACTACAAGTCACATTAGTATAAGCATAATGCTGAAGGCTCAGTTGAAATGGGCCCCTCTGCTTAGTGCCAGTCGAAGAGGAATAGAAGCATGCAGGAGTATACATGCTATAGCTTGTGGGTGCCTATTTTTCAGTTCCCTTTTGTACTTTCAATTTGAACTCCAAATTTAGTCACCCTTTTCCATTTCTATACTAATTTTTTATATTCACTATTGAAATTATTTTCTTCGTTTAAAATTTCACCATTTTGCTATTAGCAACGTCAATTTTTCACTTTACGTTTCAACATTAACGTTTTAGAATATTACTTCTATGAAGTCTTAACTTTCGACTATTTTGGTTGATATTGCCGAAACTAGTAGCAGAGTAAATTAATTTTTGTAAGAAGTAAAGAAGAATTTTGAACTTTAGTTTAGCATTTCTGAACCTTACAGCATGGGCCATCTGCAAGTATTTAATTCTATTGCCTATTTAATTGTAAAGAAAGACATATGCTGGTTTTTAAAGAAATACGGAAAGAATTCTATTGCTTTATTTGTAACTCGAGAGTACATCATTTGCAGACAAAAGTTCATTATGTTATTATGTTCAGAATTATGTAAGATGTCCTTACAGTGAATTTTGCTTGTTGGCACTGGGACACGTGTATATTATAGCATGTTAGATTGCATCCAGTTCCTTTCTGGACATCGTAAATACAACTAAGTAAGAAGATAGTTTTCTGAAGGATGTTTGTTTTACTAGCCGTACACGCACATTCATAACGTACATCATACGATATTGTTGACTATATATCTACATAAAAGAATCGATTAAGCTTCATTTACTTATTTATAATACATTGTCACTTGGAAGGAAATTTTCGAAAATACCTCAATAAAGGAACATTCAAGAATGAATATGCAGGCACTTGTCTAAGTCGTTCGAGTAAATATTTTACGACGCAAATATCGCATTTTCCTGCACGATATAATCAACATAATTCAAACTTATAAACCCTATTTCCTACTGGAATAAACTCCGTCGAGTTTTATTAACTGCACGAAAGCGAATCGAGCAGAGAGAATCGATACTAACAAAATAACTACCAACGATAACTTATTAATAGAGATGCTCATTTTGTCGCTCACGCATTGATGTGGTCCCGGAATGATGGGTGTAGCCCAAAGAAAGAAGTCGGACTCGATGCACACCTTCGCGCAGATGGATGTTTCATTAATTAGTACTGAAGACTACTAGTCTTTATTACTGTCGACAGTACATCTAACAGCTACTTTCAATTATTTATCTCTTTGAGCGGCGGCGGTACCACATTTGACTGCCGTTTAGCAGTGGTGGTTTAAAATATGAACCTTCTCTATTCTGGCACACCCTGTATAATTTAGCAAATTTATCTGTTATTATGGAAACATCGTTTCGTGAACATTACCAGCAAGCAGTACAATGCTTTTGGTGTATTACAATTGTCAGTTATTTGAAAGCCTGTAATGCACCTCATCCCTCAAACTTTTTCGAAAAGATTTAAAAATGAATTTCATGCAGGGTATGTTGCATTAACAATTTTAAAATGTAACACAGAATCAAAATCTGACATAAAGGTGGTACTGTTCTATTTAAAATAGGAAAGTTGATGGCCACTTCCGGTATTAGGGAGAGATACCGAAAGTTGAAAATATTTTGGTTGAAGCAGCTTTAAAAGATAACTTATGGATGGAAATTTTCAAATTTCTATTCTTCCCCATATACTTATAATCGAAACTCATCGTGACACCCTGCATACAGACGCGACAAATGGCGTTCGAGATTAAAAAAAAAAACGGAAAAAGCTGATTTTCTTCTTTTACCACTAGCACCTTTACTCGGCCTTATAGAGAACTAAAAGCACGTTCTGAAGCTATTTTCGATCTTCTATTTAATGGTGTATTTGAATTTTTTATATGACGTTTCGATTCTTTCTAGCTACCAGCAACTTTCTTATTTCTTATCGGTCCCATATTGGATTTTGACACCGTCAGAAAGAGCCTCTTTTCCTGATTGCAGCACTATAGAACGTCTTGACAATAGTTTTCTACATTATGCTTTAATTGACGAAAGATACATTTTAAGTTTAAATAAAGTACCCATGAAATTCCAAACTGTCAAACATTTCAATTGTCGTTCGTTAGTGGTAGAAAAATGTCGCAGAGTAATGAAGACAAACGAGATATGTTAAGCCTTCTTTATTCATCGAACAGAAATACAACAATAGCGACTAGAAAATATTTAGAATTTTGTATCCAGAACGACAACAGCCATATTGTATCATTTTTCTATACCTTGATACAAACTTGGTCGAAGAATGAATCATTTGCCGAGCAGCGGAATGTTTATGTTAACAGGAAATTGAATGAAAATTACCAATATATTTTACAAATAGTAGATTAAATGTGTGTTTTTGCGAAGTTTATGCAAATCATATATTTTCAAGATAAATAATTATCCATCTACAGGCGTAATGGCGTCAAAATTAAATTTGCCCCAGACTCGAGCATGGAGAACTTTACATGAAAATAAGTTTAAACCAAACAAGCATTCATGTTAGCCACAGCCTGATGATAATTTAAGACGACTGGAGGTACTGCAACTAGTTAGTGGACAGACTAAAGGACGACGAATATTTTTTAAACACAATCATCTGGAATCTCTAACAGAAAAACAGAGCATTATTGGGTAGTACAGAATCCCAGACAAAATAGGGCAAGGAAACTAAAACATCGTTTTGGACATTTTGGTAAATCGTCTCATAGGACCGGTTAAAGAAACATTAAATGGCGAAAGATACATGAACCTTCTTCGCACATACGTATCCAACTTCTTAGGTAACAATACTCCATTAAGTCAACTATAGCCATTTATGGTGGCAACATGACGGCGCACCCGCTCACAATGTGGAAAATGTGAGGAATAACTTAGGTCAAGAGATGCCAAACCGTTGGATTGCACAGAGTGAAATTGTTACATGGCCGGCTAGATCCTCTTAAGTCCTCTGGATTATTTTTTATGGGAAGTTGTTAAAAATAATACTTATAAAGTTGATGTCCCATAAAATATTGTAGAACTTCGAGTTGGACTCCAGAATTCTGATGTAATTTCTAAAAAAAACACACAAAGGGCAGTTCAAAATGCCGAAAAGCGCGAGTAATTGTCCATGAAAATGGCTAATTATTTGAACATTCATTATAAATGTTGATTTATTGTTTTGTTTTCTACTATTATTGCTGTTATTGTTATTTTCATTCGCTGTTACAAATAACATGAAACATTTACATAAACTTCGCAAAAACACACCTTTAATTTACCATTTATAAAATATTCCGTTGGTAATAAAAATACTTAACATATCTCGTTTCTCTTCGTTTCTTGTATGACATTTTCCTATTACTAGTGAACGACAATTGAAATGTTTGATAGTTTGGAATTTCATGGCTACCCTATTCAATCTTAAAATGTATTTTTTGTCAATTAAAGCACAATATCAAAAACTGTTGTCAACAAGTTATACATGGTTGAAATCAGAAAAAAAGACTTTTTCATAGTGTCAATATCCAATATGGCGCCGATAAGAAATAAGATGACCAGAGAGGTTGATGAACCGAAGCATCATATGAAAATTTCGTCTGCGTCATTAGATAGAAGACCGAAAGTGGTCTTAGCCCTTAACTGGTGAGGTATTTAACTTTTAAGATAAGTGGTGACTTTAACAAACTTAATTAAAGTAACGACATTATTCTTACGTCTTTAGGAATTCATTTTGAAACATACTTTACATGTTTTTCTTCAATTGCAGCGTTAGAAGCAACATTTTGATGCAACTACTTTCACCATGATAAAAGAATATAGCTAGCCAAACTTATAATTTATTTAAATTTTGAAAATAAGTTTTAAACAATAAAATTGTAAGAAAACAAGATTTTAATATATTATCTACGATCTACATCAGTAAGTAACTAAAAAACGTGTTGTAACATAAAAACTGCAAACAGTCATTCCAACTAATCTTGACCACAGTTCTTGCAAATGCAGGCAGTACATTTTACACAAACAGGCTTCTCGTAACGTTCACATTGTTTATTGGTTTTCTGTCTTTGGATCTTGGACAGAAAGCACATCGTTTTCTCTTATTTTCAGTATGGTCTTTGACTGGCATTGGCAGTTTTATCATTCTTGTTATAGCTACTCGAGCTTCTCCGGGTATTCTATCCTTATATAGATGGCGTAGAAGGTGAGATAAAACGAGTTGATAAGTCTTCTTAGCAAATTTATGCGCAAAGCATCACTGGCAGTCAGAAACCAATTAAATAGATCATAAGAATTCTAACAGAAGTTTGGAGGGCAATCGCTGACCATTTGTATATATTTTTACCATAGTACGATTTACTGACTCCAAAAACTTGTTCTAATGTTTCTTCATCTGTTACAAAACCACTTTGTAAGATACCTACGTCAGTATTTGAAGTATACTTTTTACCGTGTTTCCGGTTCTCCATCTTCACTAGTTTCGCTGTCAGTACTGTGTTCACTTTTTTCCTAAAAGTCGTTTTGTCCACCATCACTTTCTATCGATTTATACCACTGCAGTAAAGTACTTTCAAAGTTTGGACTGCCATATTTTACACTTTGCTTTGAACAAGCCATAACGTATACAGAATACAAATTGCTACACTACTGGTGAGGTGGAGTATCACCCCACTATACGGCGGCATAATTTGCAAAGATTACAATATAACTTTACTAAACGCTTTATTGTATCGCTGACTAACACGTAGTGCGCAGCTATAGAGAGACTCAAGCCTGTACGAGCGCGCATAAGCTTTAGATATCAACATAAAGAATGCATGGGGTCTTCAATACCCCACATCACCAGCTAATGGGTTAAGAATGTGTTTTTAGTTCTTCTCTGTAAGGTCAAATAAAGGTGCTAGAGGTAAAAGAAGAAAATTATCCTTTTTCCTTTTTTTAAATATCGAACGTCATTTATCACAGGTCCATTTTCTCTTCGAGTTCATAGCAAAAACAAAATTTAGAAACTTTGTCAAATTTAAACCTACCCTCTATCTCCAATCATAAGCGAGATCCCCATGGTGAGAGTCGAAAATGAATCAACCTGTAGGTATATAATTTAGTTTTTAAAGGTATGAAATAATGAAAATACTACTGTATGTAAGACCAATTTTATATTAAGCTTAAAATGTATTATTGTACTGCAAATTAAAGTAGTGTTCTTTGCAAATGAACACATAAACGATTAGCGTTCTTCAATTTACTTACAAAAGTTAAAAAGAAAAAATTTCAGAATTAAGCGTAAGATGTATACTATATCCGTAACCATCTATCCACACGGTAATATGGATCGATTCCGACCGTTACCTCCGATACATAAGGTCTGAAAGCTTTGACATCAACAGACATGACGTATTTTGAAGTAGGTCGTTCAGATCGTTTCTTGTGTTTTGAATTGGTTTATCCAAATTATATTGGTTTTATTAAAAAAATATATTGTGTAATGATATATATACATCCGTACTTTGTTGGTGACCTGTAATGTTGCTCTAGTGTTGTATAAGCGATAAAACCATTTCTGAAACGATAAAAATAGGATAACCTAAAAATTGTGGCGTCGGCTGCTTTGTATGTTTTGTTTATGGGTTGCATATTGTAAAAGAAAATATTGTTTATTTTTCAACAGCTACAGATTCAAGGGCCGGTGAAATTATAACTGTAAGTTAAAAAGAAAACGTAGCCATTTGGATACTGATATATGTAAATGTCATATTCACAGCAGTGAACGTATTGCAACAATTATAATAACTTGTTCTTCAAATATCCTACTTAAAAATGATTGTGGAAGAAGTAATGATAGATTAGGTAAAACACCACATAATAGGAAAGATAGATTAAGTAAAACGCCACATAATAAGAGATTAAGGACCATGTCTGTAAATTTTCTCGTGAGATTGAACAAAATTTCAAATAAAATAGCAATTACTGTATCATTTCAACTTTAGTTTCGTCCAAATACATGTACAATTACAAATAATAATAACTAGTCGATTAAATATCAACCATAAATACATCACGAAAACGGTGCTCAGTTACGTGTTTGGTTTTTGCTTTGAAACTTCGTTTTTCCGAAATGAAATCGAATGGGATGTGAAAAAGGACATCCTCTATAAACCGATAGCCCTTCAAAACTTAAAAAAGAAATACACAAAAAACGTTTCCTTTACCGCTTAGGCTAATATCGTGCATGGCGGTACATCATCAACCCAGCGTGACGTCATCGAAGAGCGCTCAGGCCTTGTCGTATTATAAGTAACGGTCCGACTGTCTGTTCCTTTCGGGTCGCCTCTACCACCCTAGGACCATACCAATGCGTGAGCGACAAAATGAGCATCTCTACTTATTAACGACTGAAAATACATTAGAGACATAGAAAAGTTTCTGTCGAAATGTTATCTAATTATTCTTACACAACGGTGATTTTACAGTGCGGTATTGTCTTATTTAAATGGAATAATCGTATCTTATTTTCACGGAAGACGGAGTTAGAAAATTGCAAGGCTGTAAATTAATAATCGACCTTATTCACCTAACAAAATGCGAACACGCTCCTTTATAAGTCGCTAGAGACGTTTTCCGAGATGGTTATTTTCATTGTCTCGTATAAAAATCAAACATTTATAAGTCACGGTCTACATTTCGGGATGGCATCTTCCTTCTTGTATATTTTTAAAACAGAAACGTAGAAACATTCCGTAGCAAGATGGGGGCACAATGTATGGATAATCCTTCGAAATTCGGCTTGTAATTTCCCGCTGGAACAGGTTACTTAATATTTAAATGTAAACCTTCTACTCGAGAATTGACGCGATTTCGAAAAAGCGAACAGGAAAAAGAGAAGAAACATAAAAGTCTATAAATATTGAAACAAGGGAAGATCACGTTATCTCCTTACTGCACGCTTCTACACATGGAGGTATCCACTTTCATCTCCTGAAAATTTTAGGAAAGTTGACAATTGATCGTGGAAATTCTAATACTGTGTAGAATGAATTGTATAGTAATTTAAATTGAAACTACAACTTATACAGTTTATAATATACTATTCAAAACAAGATCAATATCAAAAGATATTACGAGGGATACCTTTTAAGTTTTTACAAAAACAATGAACGAAGAAAGTTTGTTTGACATTCGGAAACAAAAAGAAGTTCTTAGGCGATAAATTCGGTGAATACGGTCAATGAGGCATTCATTCGATGTTTCTCTCCTTCAAATAACCAATTGTTTGACGTACTGTGTGAGAGTTGGCGTTGTCATGGTGAAGGATGGTGCGACGTTGTCGATTGTTTTTCCTGGTTTCATCGACGACTTCTGGTAAACAGGTTGTTGTATACCATTCAGCACTAACTGTTCATCAACCCTCCAAAGCAATGCTTGCGACAGGTCCTTTACAACGAAAGAAACAAGTAATTATTTTCTTAGAAGCGCTTCGTGAATGCACAACTTTTGTTGGATTCGGTTCACCTGGGGACACCTAAGCAGCTGATTGTTGCTTAGTTTCCGGCTCGTACGAATATATCTATACGAATTATGAACTTCTTCTGTTTTCATTGGTACATATGGGTTACGCAAATCATCTTCATTATGTTGGCTTGTCAGAAACTGCTGTTGAATTTTTTCGCAGTTACATTTCCGGTCGATCTCAGCCTGTTAAATTGGGTCAAGATATTTCGGAATTCAGGAATGTTACTTCCGGTGTCCCGCAGTGTTCTATTTTGGGTCCTCTTCTGTATACAATGTACACTTCAATATTATCTACTTGTCTTTTGCATCATCGTTGCCATTGTTTTGCTGATGATACACAAGTTTACATTTCTTGTACTCCGGATAGATTTGCCTCAACTATCGATCTGCTCTTGTTTTGAATCCACAGATGTCGGCGGTCCCTACTTTTTCTGGAAGGAGAACTGATATTAGGCTAGATAGTTTGCCCATTCAGATAAATAATATCTTTACTCCGATTGTCGAAACTATCAGGAATTTGGGATTATATATGAGCAGCTCTTTTTGTTTAAAAAAAATGTTTCCAGGAGCCTGCAGCGTGCCTACACTTGTTTAAGAATGATTTATCCCCACAAACATGTTCTTAGTTCCAGGATTAAAACACATTCATGTGATTCTCTTGTTTTACAATAGCTTAATTTTTGTGATGTCGTTTACGTATATTAATGTTGTTACAAAGAATCGAATTCAAAGATTACAAAACAAAGATTTTTCTTCCAACTTACCTTTATAATAGAATTGTTTTTCATACTGATGTACACCATCTTAATTTGAGGTTTAGAGATTTGCTATTGCCACCTAATCACATGCTAACACTTTTTAAGAGTTCTTTTTCTTATATGATTACTAAAATATATTATGTACTTTATTCTTCCTAATCTGAAGACTCCCCTCAATAATTTAAATTTTCTTTACGCAAAACACTTATTGCAGTTGGCTTAGTTATTTCCTTTCACTTCATGTGCGGGCAATGTTGTGTAATCTCTTTGTTTGTTTTTTTTTTTTCTTGTACCCTTTTTTATACTTTATATAGATCTTTTTACATACTAGTTAGATTTGCGCATGTCAATTCTTATCATCTATTTTTTAGGTTAAGCTTTCCTATTTTTCTTCTCTCTTCCTGGTTAAGTTAGAACAGCGTTAGCTCAACTTCGCCCTTTGATGTTTACTGAGTTCTTTAGTTTTCACAATCATTTGTTCTCTATACGTAGCATCAATAAAGATTATATTGTTATTATTATTATTTCCACCACATACGTTGCCCTTTGCGGACACCTCCATTTATCATAACCAAGTTACAAGAACTAATGGATCTTTCATTATTCATTATGTGTTTAATGCCATATAAACCCCAAGCCATGTTTCCATATTTTACTCAAAGTCTACATTCAAATATTGTTTTATTTAAAGGAATTGTTAATCGGTGTTGTGAATTCACGCATATTTTTACAGATGGCGTAAACAATGCCTTGGGTACTGAACGTGCAACCCTCATCCTAGGGAATGAAGTCAGTAAGATCTTGGTGCTCACCAAAGAAACCAGTGTATCTACTACGGAAGCTACGGCCATTAAAAATGCACCGGAATATGTACTAGAGCACAACTAGAACTTTAGTATTTTTACTGACCTGAAAAGCGTTTTTGTGAGCTGACAAAATGTCAACTATAAATAGTCTGCTCTTATCGGAGAAATATTACCTTTACATTCGCCGATCCCTAGCAATCAATTGATCAGTCTGGCTAAAGATGAATGCTACGCAAATTTGGGTGAAGAAGGTTTTATTTATATACCGACATTTAAGTATCTCTGAAGAAATGCCTGTATAATAACTGGCAATCTTTATACACTGAAGCAGCATAATCCTATTAGTTATTACACTATTTTCCAAGCATCAAGGGCCACCGATGGTATAATAAAATCAACGTTAGGAAAAAGTCGCAAATTCTAAGAATAACGTTTAACCACGGAAGATTTCCTTTTCGTCTCCACAAAATTAAGATACTGGAGAACGATCTGTAATTTTCCTTGGAATTTCCGACGCAATTAATTAAATAAATTAAAATTATGTCACCGGCAAGGTATCGAACCTCATATCCCCCGCTTTCCGAGTGGGCGCGTTAACCACTACGTCACGGGAACCTATGCGTGGGAGTTCACTATTTAACGCTTAGATTTATCTGCAAATATATCGTAATATTTCGATAGACAGTTTTTAGTTTTACATGCCAAGTACACTGGCATAATTTAATTAATATATTTGACTTCTGTCGGTGAATTATGAAAATCTATCATTTCCCTTGAAATTTCTGACGTAATTAATTAAAGACATTGTCTGTCGAAATATTACGATAAATTTCCAGATAAATGACATCTAGCCATTAAATAGTGAACGTCCTGACATAGGTCCCCGTGGCGTAGTGGTTAACGCGCCCACCCGGAAAGCAGGAGATGTGAGGTTTGATTCTTTTCCGGTGACATAATTTTAATTTCTTTAATTAATTACGTCGGAAATTCCAAGAAAAATTGTATTTTTCTGCATTTTTGCACATGCGCGAAGAGCTGGTTTAAAGAATACAGACATATATAATACTTTTGTGTTTTCAGTTTAAGGTTGCACCAATATGTTGAAAAATTATAGGCCAATCCAAGGTACGATATGCTTTTAAAATCAGGTGTTTACAGAGAAAGCAAAAATTGAGAAATGTCATGATTGTCAGATTTTGACTTGTGTTTTTCATTTAAAATCATTTCATGAATGTGCTGTCATATGTTTACTTCGTGTATGAGACACGCTGTATACATAATTTGAAACTATAGTAATCTGAGTTGGTAACTGTATAACGCTGCTATTTGCGAAGTTTTTTCATATTTCTGATAATTTTAAAACAATGAATAACACACATGAAACCTGCTGCCGCAGTAGCAACATTTGCATGAATATTTAAAATTGTTATTCTATCCATTTTATTAATCAAACTCACTATGTACATATGATTCATTAGCGATGTTTGCAAATTACAGAGCATCAAGTTGTACGCTTTTTAATATTTACCGGATAATTGTAACGTGTTTTATTCAATTCGCTTAACAAATGTAGAATATCCAAATTTAAGCGTATCGACATCAAATAGTATTACAACCTAGTTATACCTACCAAACGTTAGAATTATCTAACTACGCTTCTTTGGTCGAAAGTTAAAAGCGAGTTGTCTGAACGATTTGTTGGTGAAGATGAGTGAATCATGTTATAAATACATTGAAAATATAGACTAGATAAGAGTAAAAATAATGATTATTCTAATTTTAATGCCGAAAGGTTTAAAAATGACATGGTGGAAATCGATCCATTTTATTGCAACACGAAACAGTAGACAATGCACATATTTTATAGTAAAATATGTAACAGCAACACTTTATCTTAAATCCAACTATATTTTTTGTTGGAGCAACTACATAGTTTGTTAGATTAAATGAACGTTTTGTAATTCTTAGTATAAATTGTTCTTATTTTAAAAATACAAGGGTTGCTGTCCCAACATTTTTCTCTGTGAAAAATAATTTTATTTATGAAGCATACTTGCATTTTCAAGTATTAATCACAATTTAAATGGTCTGTCATTCAGAGATAATTTTTACTGTAAATACACTATATCGGTAGTTATTTGACAATTATCAAATTTGACAAAGTTGACACCCTAAAATAATATGCCCCAACTAACAATTGAGGCTGGCATTTTATATTTTTATGAAAAATGAAGCGTTCAGACTGTTCCTATTAAAGTTGAACAGGGCTAGAGCTGTTATCCGGATCCGGATAATTTTGGGATAATTTACTATCTGGATGTCCGGATCTTATTATCCGGATCCATTATCGGAAATCTCGGATCCGGATCCATTATCCGAAACTTCGTATCCGGATCCACTATCCGAAACTTCGGATCCGGATCCGCTATCCGAAAACTCGGATCCGGATCCGTCATCCGAAACCTCGGATCTGGATCCGTTATCCGATAACTACGATCCGATAACGTGGATTCAACCCCGTTCTCTAACAACTTTTCTGAGCAAATACCTGCAATAGGTGGAGTGATTATCAAACAATGTAGCTGTAATAATCACCAGACTTATTGAACACCTAAGTTACTTTGAATTGCGCGCACGTCAACCCAGTATTATTCTGAGTACACGAATTTTAAAATCTATTGCACACATATAACACAAATTCGATGATTTCTTTATTAACATACACATACATTACACATTCTATACTGCAAAATAACAACGGAACCGTTTGGACGATAGGTTTCCAATACTTCGGATTGACCGCGGTGGTCTTATTAGTTGCCTCTAAGGTCTCCAGACCTCACACCACTAGACTATTGTTTAGAGGTCATTGGCACTATTTTTGAACATTTATTAAAAGAAGGCTTTGATTAAAAAAATGTTAATATATGAAATGTTGTTTATTTGTAATTACGCTATAACTTGAAAACAAATGAAAATCGGATAAGAGTTTTTTACATTATTTTTGCGTGTACAATACACTCCTGGAGTTTGGTCCGTTCCTCAGGACTCACGCTGTATGTATTTCAGTTAACAACTATTTTCGTTAATATAGATTACTCTAAATTACCGAACACATTGTATATAATTTATTGTTTCACAATTTTCGATGGTTCCATACGCTTGTAATGTATTGCTTTTCACTTTAATTTTTGTTTGAGTTTGGAATATTTAACAGAGGCTTTTAGGATTGTCAAATTGCTAATAAGTTCTTTGATAAAATTTTATTGAGTACATGCATAACTCCGAATAATTTAGAAATGTTACTCATAATATTTCCATTTCTATTTTTCTCCTACATTTTGTAATCAATACATTTGTAAACAAAACAAACTTTTCAAACAAATGTGTTCTTAAAATGCTCTCCTTTTACATTTACTTACGTAATTTCTCTATTTTCAAAAATATTTTTCCAACAAGAAAGTGCAAAGAAAAGCAAGATGATTATTCGATACTTCAGCTTAGAAGAATTACTTTGCTCCTCCCTGAAATTGGGTATCTCTTTGAATGCTTCTGAAAGGTACGGACTAACTATGTATTTGGACATATTTGGAAATCTATTTTATTTTTTGCTTGTAATCTATAATAAGCAACTGTTAATTACCAAAATTAAAACAGGATATCTGAACTTATGCTGTAACTGAAACTAAAGTATTAAGCACAGTATGAACCCACAGTTCAAAGTTTTGAAACAACTGCAAAATTAAAATTACAAGCGAATTCTACCAACAAAACAAGGTTTTCCAAAACTGCTTCCGTAAAAATTTTAAATGTTATTATGTTATCAGTAGCATAATTTAATACAGTTGACAATCAAAAACATACATAGAAATAGTCACGAAAAACGAATATAGAAAGTATTGTGGACTCTTAAGGAACTACGGGTATATTACAAATAAAATTAGAGACAATGATTTTGTGCTGATTGCACTAGAGGCAACGCAGATTTACCGTAATTACAAGGAAGGGAGAAAGGATACTAGAACCGAACGCGTTAGGAAAAGCTCAGCCGAAAATCCACCCTGGAAATTAAATCGATGACGTTTCAAATGCGAGGTTTTATTCCATATTCCCGACGCTTCCCATCTGTTCCTCCAGCATCGACTATTGCTGCTATGGCGATTCCGAAGCATTAATTTCAATCTTAATCCAAACACCATTAGTTGAAAGTTTCTTTTGCGCCCGAGATAAAAACCTAGTAGCCTTGGATCCACCGATCCTACCCATTTCGTGTCCGGCGGTTAAGACCCGCCGTTGATGGAGAACGGACCGACGCCAGATAGACGGAGGATTTGGGAGAGAAATTCCGAGTTTCGGAGGCAAGTAAGTCCTGTCAGTGTGTTTGGTGATCCCTCCTCCATAGAACGCATACAATCGTGGCAGTCTCCTTTTACATGACGCAAGCAACACCAGCAGATGTATAATGAGAAGGGACGAAGACAGAAGATAGATAATACCTAGAGGGGTTAAATAAGCAGTAAAAGCTCTGACAGTCCTACTAGTTGCAAGGATTTAAAGAAAAAAACAAACACTTTACATTAATTGTTAACGTAATTGGATAAAACTCTCTTGTAAACCTTAGTTAAATCAGTCGCACTTTTGCAGATACGGCTAGGAAAAGCCGTTGTAACAATTCACAAAACAAAGAAGAGTAGTAGTATTAGCGGTAGCTTCTGGCTACCTTTGGAGATCTGTCGAAAATTAATCAAACAATAAAACACGATTAAAAATTTCGTTATAAGTGATTAATGATTGCAACCGGTTTGATTAATGACCAATTTCTCATTCTTGTGTTTGCTTGTGTTGTGACGAATCACTGTTCGTCACGAATTCAAAACATTTTTCAGCTGAAGAAATAAAAGAAACAATATTTTATGTAAATCCTTTGAATTGTGTATATCCCCGAATCTTTAGTTTTATCTTATCTAATCAAACTTATGGGAAACCGTCTAGGTTTCTTGTGAATAGCAGTGCGTATCTACTTTATTCATCGATGCACATGTTTGACATGGTTTTGTATAGTGCGTCATTCAAAAGGAGTGCCACATCACCCATCGCTAAGGTATTTAAGCTAATGCACAGCCTCATTCCGCAGGAGTTCTCGTCTGTCCTGACGCTGTCCCACTAGCACCATGGACGGCATATAGCGCTGTCCTTGGTAATATGCACCCTCATAACGCTGACGGCGTATAGCGTTGTCCTTGGAAAAAATTCACCCACATAACGCTGACGGCGTATGGCGCTGACCTTGATGAGAAGCCTTGTTTCCGTAAGACTTTGCCCAGGAGTTCCGTTTCCGTATGTCTTAGCTCATGGGTGTAAATTTTTTCAAATTAAATTCGCGTCCAACATCCGTGAGCTGGTTTCCCGAAAATTAATTCGAAATCGAAGTTCAATTCATTTTCTAATTGAGATATTTGATTGTGAATAAATACGCAGCATTACCGGAACCTGTATATAATATTTTGTATTGTAAATATTTTATCTGCGAAATTAATTGTAAATTAAAATTTAATCGATTATCTGATTAAGACATTTTTGTGAATACATAATTGAAGAGTATAATATACAAGACTTTTGGACAGAAGTGTATACTCATTAAAAGGACCTGCAGTTAGTTATATCCCTTTATGTAATTATTTTTCTTAAATGCATATTCTTTTTCGACATATTATTCATGCGCTGGTTTATAAAATTTTCAATTTAGTTTATTTAGTGTTAGAATAGTTTTAGATGGTATTGCTTTGGTGAAACAATTTTTTTGTGAATTTCTGAAAAAAGGTTGAAGGCAGATATAACAGTTTTGGCCATTTTTGTCTTGCCTCTTTGCAGTAAATGTACTCGCATAAGAGGCTTATAACATCTAAGGGAATATTAAGATTTTTCCAATCTCAGTTCACTAAAACCCTTACCACAATACTTAACTCGTACTGGACGCACGTTTCGATAGCCATCAGCAGTAAAACTGAATTAACAAACTAAGTAAAAAACTAACCTTAAATAGCAAATAAATTATGCAATATGTAAATTTAAAATAAGCATAGTAATACCTAATTATATCTTAATTATATATACACCCTTCTACTTGAAGTGTTTCTTGATGAGCCACTTCATTGTACAGGACTATAATTAAGCCTAAAATGCAAATCTAAAGATAAATAATAGATAATCCCTAAATTAAAATGTAAATGGTCAGGATGACGTGAGTTATTAAAATCTTTGTTTTTCAATATAGCCATTCATTGCACATGGTTATAATTACAGTTGTAATTAACTAAACATGATGTAACAAAGGATAAAGGCTGGAATTTAGTGGCCCTAAATCTGAATTCATTAAGTGATTTTTGTTTTTGTAAATTTCCATACCTTCATAACAATTTAATTGAACAATACTCTTTACGTTTTTAATTAACATTGTATTATCAACATTATGGTTATTTTCAAGTATATGTAGCGCAACGCTTTTGATTGATCTTTTTGTCTGTCCAATATACACTTGATCACAATCTGTACATGAAATTTTATAAACTCCTGATTTATCCATGTTATCTACTGGGTCTTTGGAACTTCCTAGAAGGTTTTTAAGGTTATTGTTTGAAGAAAAAACAATCTTGCAGTCAACTTTAGAAAAGATTTTTTGAAGACCTTTCTATCTGTGGCTATCGAAACGTGCGTCTAGTACGAGTTAAGTATTGTGGTAAGGGTTTTAGTGAACTGTTTCAGTGTTCCAGTACCACAGATTTAGAGTACTCGATTAAATGTAGCTTATTTAATCTTGTTTAATATTTTCTCATTTAAACTACGTATATTTTAATTATAGCACATGGTAATTGTCTTTCTCTATTGTAGGCTAGGCTATATGTACATACATAGGTATATACATACAAGTATTCAAAGTAATACAGTGTGTTATTAAAGAGACATTAATCGCAGACACGCATACACGTCGTGGAATATATTTTTGTAATAGGCACGGCCCGAAGGCTGCGGTCAATATTATAGGCTTCAACTCCTGCATCTTGTGTGTTGGTTAATGTAATTCTCATCGAGCCTACCAAACAGTAATCATCGTGACAAAACCGATGACCTGCATAATACCACACCGACAACATTTACGAAGTATAGAAAGTTGCATGTAACCATTATCCCTGGAGCCGTCCTGTGAGTTTATGAAATCATTCATGTAACATAAGGTCCATATTATTACATTCGTCCTTGTATAATATAATTTAATTTTAAATATTTCCAGTTAATTAACTTGCCATTTAAGTTATCGTAACGTTTGTGGAACCTTTTATATTTAACTTGTAAACCACACACAGCTGTGAAGGGTGACTTAATTAATTACATGTCCATTTACGTTTATAATTTACTAGTTTTTTCTCATTTTTCATTGAATTATTAACTGCATTAATTTGTAGCAAGGTGGTAAGCCTTTATCCAAATTTAATTCATTTAGTTTTAGTTCGTTTGATACATGGCTAATTATTTATAATTGTTCAGTTTATACATTGTGCAATTTTACATATATACAGACATAAATGTACACGTATATATAACTATATATATAAATGATTTTTTTAGGTTTGGGGGTATCCGTAGATACCCTTACGGCAATTTTAGAATGAATTTCCAACTCAGTAAAATCAAATTAACCAATTTTAAGCTTTTTAAATTAACTAACCTTGAAACTTTCGAACGATGCCACTGTATATAAACCCTCTGTTTATATACTCACCACAGGAACTGCCTGCTCTGGATATTCAACCCTATTTACTTCTCTAATAATGACTTTGAATACACCACGAACACTTATCTTTGGATTGGATTCAAGACAAACTTTGATTCAACCAAGGCCGAATAAAGATTGATGAAAATTTATGGCGTCATTCTTCTTTCTTTTATTTTAAATCGCGAAAGACCGGCGATTGTTTTCTTTCACAGCCAATTTTGATAATTTACCCAAATAGAAACTAACTTTTCGATGACTTTCAATCAAATGATATTAGCATACGAGAACGAGTGCAGTGACTTAACCGGTAGGTTGTTTGTTGATGATTCTGTGGTCCGAACTGTCACCAACAAGCTTTAAAAGAGAAAATCCACTGCCAATTTACAGAAACCTTTCAGATAAAAATTTAATTGATGAAATATTATCTGTTGTGCTTTGCAATTTATGTTGTTGCTTATTCCAGACGATTTTTACATTAATTTGGAAGAAATAAGTGAATAGAAAAATTAATAAACGAGTAGATTTGTCCACACTCGTGATTATCTGGACTTATAATTAAATTCTACCGTCCTCGCCCCAAGGACGGTTGGCTGAGGGGGGGATGGTAACGAAGAAATTTCCAATTATCCCCGCAAGGGGATATTTGGTTGTCAACGAGTGGCCAGCCTGACATTTGGTCAGTACCGAAGTGACAACCGAGAGAAGTTGTTGTTGTCGTAAATACAACGTTGAACATAACATAACAATATATATACAGTGTGTCTCAGGGGACGTTGGATTGCATGGGTATCTTTGTTATTATTGGAGATAGAATTTTGTTTAAATGGACAAAGTAGTACATATTTATGTGCTGTTTAATAATTCATTCACAATACAGTTGAATTTAAAATGATTACGCCGCCATCTTAAAAAAACTGAAAAGTACAATTTTCAAAATATGGTCGTAACTTCTTTCTTTTTGATCGTAATGAAAAACTGTTTTTACATTGTAGAGGCACTTTTTTGTGTACAATCGGTTGAGATAAGTTAAGTATTTTTTTGTCAATAAATTCATTGAAAATAAATCAAACTTAATTTTTTCTTATGGCGGCTATATCCAAATTTTTCATATTTGCAATTGGCGCTGTTTTTCTGAATAATTTGATGTATAACATGTTAATTTCAAACAATCACAAATGTTAGAAATACTTGTTTTTTTTTTTGGAACGGAATTTTGCAGTGCGAAGAAAATTATAGGGTGCTGTGGAATAGAAACAATGTTGTTTATGTATAATTTGTTTTATTCCTAAACTCATAATCAATGAAATATAGATTGATTACCAAAAGAAGAAAAGAACATTCTTAAATGTTAATTGAGCAGATGCTCAAAAATGCCACCGTTTTGCTGTATACATTTTTCACAACGAACGGCTACATTTCTTGTAACCTTTCTTAGTTCTGCGATCAACATTATTAAATCCTTCTATTACCGCATGTTGCAATTCTTCAACACTATTATAGTTTTGCAGCTGGTACACTTTATTAATAAACCCCCATAGGAAGAAATCACAAGGAGTAATATCCGGGAATCTTGGCTTGATATATCACTGTTTGTAGCTATGACTCTATTCTGATGTACCAAATTTAAATAATTTATTACATTACGCCCGTTGTGCGCAGGTGCTCCGTCTTGTTGGAACCACATATTCTTTAATAAAGCTAAGGGAATATCGTCCAACTTCGCTTCCACCTCTTCAATAAGTAGCTGAAGATATCTTTCTGCAGTGAGAATGCCATTGTAAATAATCGGTCCAACTAGCAGGTTATCTATTATGCCGCACCACACATTAAAACCGAATCAAACTTGGTTATTTCGCTGTACAACAATATGTTTCCAGCGACCAATAATGATTGTTTTTCCGATTAAAAATGCCAATATTAGAAAAATTTGTTTCATCAGACCACAAAATCTTTTTTATAAAATTCAGGATTCTCATTAATTTTATTTATATAATACCATTGACAAAAGTTTATACGCCTAATCGCATTGCCTGGAAAAAGCGTTTGGTGAACTTTCTATTTATAAGGATGATACTTATTCTTCTTTAAAATACGTGAATAATAATAATCTAGAAATATAACCATTAAATTTTTATCAAGATTTCTGAATGTTTTTGAATTTGGTTGCCGTCTTTCGGGGAAGTCGTTCTGATATTCATTTTGAGCCCGTGCAATATTTTTACTACAATGAATGTAAGTGACGAAAATGTCATATTTTTCTCTAGTAGAAAATTCTCGTGCCATTTTATCTAAAAATAAAATATAAATCTTAGTATTACTAAAAGTTAATTTCACTTGACATAAAACAAGATTCTCCCTTGTTTCGTAAAATCAAATATATTCCACAGCACCCTATAATTTTTTTCGCACTGCAAAATTCCGTTCCAAAAAAAAAAAAAAGTATTTTTAACATTTGTGATTGTTTGAAATTAACATGTTATACATCAAATTATTCAGAAAAACAGTGCCAATTGCAAATATGATAAATTTGGATATAACCGCCATAAGAAAAAATTAAGTTTGATTTATTTTCAATGAATCTATTGACAAAAAAAATATTTAACTTAGCTCAACCGATTGTACACAAAAAAGTGCCTCTACAATGTAAGAACAGTTTTTCATTATGATCAAAAAGAAAGAAGTTACGACCATATTTTGAAAATTGTACTTTTCAGTTTTTTTTAAATGGCGGCGTAACCATTTTAAATTCAACTGTATTGTGAATGAATTATTAAACAGCACATAAAAATATGTACTACTTTGTCCATTTAAACAAAATTCTACCTCCAATAATAACAAAGATACCCATGCAATCCAACGTCCCCTGAGACACACTGTATATATTTATACAATTTATTAAAATTTTCTTTGATGTTTGTCGAATTCCTGACTATCTTGCTCTTGGTCACAGCTGGCACCCTCACAAACGAACCACTACCCTGCCGCGGTCTATGAGCAGCCGGACTTAGCACACTCTTTTGTTTTTGGCAAACAAGTATGGAGTATACTTTTTTAAGGGGTGCACGTCGCAGAAGCATTACTAAAACCTGTATATTGTAATGATGCTTGTCTGTAGATAATGTTAAATGTGAATTAATTGAATTAAATGAGTCAAAAGGATCTCAGGGTTAACGTTATTTGTTAATCGTAGGAAATCTCACTTAATGTTTTTTTGCAAACTAACAAACGATAAAAGAAATGAAACGATTTTATCTGTTTTTTTTTTAAGAGACAGTGGGTTTATTTGGAATTTTTAAATACGTAAATTTGGATAAATTATATTTCTTATGAACAATAAATGTACAAAAACCTATAACAATCTCTATTCGATAGCTGGATATTTTAATTTTCGGTACTTGCACATTGTAGCAGCTCTTCGGTGTCCTTTCCTTTGAAATCGCAACCAACCTTCGTTGGAAACCAGGTAGCTTGGTCCTTGGTCCTTGCTCCTTGGATTGTTATTTTCCAATTAAATGTCGAAATGGGCTTTTTGATGAGGGAATGCAGTTTTATTTTAGAAAAGTTTCATGTTTATTCAAGTTTTTAACAAAAATCTTGAAGAATTTGGAAAATTTCTGTGTGTAGAAAACTTTGTTTATTGCTTTTGTTCAGAGCCTCAGTTAATTATTTTTGGATAAATAATACTTTTCATTTGAAATACCATCCGCTTCCTTGATGACGTAGTCTAATTTTGTTGGTACGTTTGCCAGGCACGGTGCATTAAAAAGTAGTTACCAAGTAAACGATGATTTAAAAATCCATTAATTGCTCGTGATTAGCAAATTGTCTATCCATATTCAATACATTTTAAATAATTTGTTTTAAAAGAAATATAATTTTAATTTTCCGTTAGTAAAATTAGTGTATTACTGTGCACGTTACTGACTGGACTCTTTTTTTTTAACGAAAATAATACATGTCTTAAGGTGTAAGACAGAGCAAATATACCGTAGTAGGGGAATTCAGAAGGAGAAGTCAACAACACTGCTTCGCCTCGTTAAAATACGGAACTAAAATAGTTCAAACTATAAATTCAAAGCGTCTTTCAACAATAGAGAACAAATATCAGGGAAAAACTGTTTATTTCTTTATAAAATATGTATTTTAAACCTGTTCTCACCCTTTCTTTCCGAGGATTCGAAGTCGGGACATTAATCCTACCCAATGGTAAATAGTTAATGGGCGTTAAACTCGCAATATACCGTACTCATTAAGTTCGCATGTAATAAAAGGTAATAAAATCAATTAAAAATAGTTTTCGGCATTTTAAAAACGTGCCAAAAATTTATCGGAATCGATTCGCTAGTCCCAAAGTGAGCAAAACGCGTTAGTGTTTACGATTTTTCAATTGCCGATTTGGGGAAACAGCGGATCTGTATCAAGTTGTGCTTTAAACTAGGTAAGAATGCCCCAGAAACACACAAAATATTAAAGGGAGCATTTAGTCACGATGCTTTGGGCTACGCACAAACTTATGGCTGTTTTTAGGGTTTCAAAAATATTCGAACATCAATTGATAAGGATGAATGTTCCGGACAATCAACAACCGGTATTACATCAGAACATGTTGTTGCAGTTGTGAATGGTCGTAGGCCGACCATCCAAGACATGTATAAAGGCTGAGAGAAGACATGAGAGAGAAACGTTCAGAGAAGCGCAGAATTTTTTGGACTGAGGTTTTGAAATGCCTAGGAATGTTTCAGTAACGCGATATGTCGATCTTGCTTGATCAGTTCGATGTTGTCTTGAGTGACTGCTGTTTTTGGTGGGCCTGTCCTGGGATCGTTGACGAGAGTGGCTCGTCTACTTTAGAATTCGCAGAACCAGCGAGAAATTGTCGGCTAATTACCTTGCTCCATTACCAAAAACAGAAACCAATTCGACGAGACGTTGTTGAGATGATCCTCCCCGAAAGTTGTAAAAAATTATTACGCTAAACTTGCCGTACTTTGAATTTAACTTCAATACACATTGAAATTAATTTTGCGGCAACGTTTCATTTGTGGTGCTCCCTGCGCAGCTACATATATGCAAAATTGAGGATAAGGCTCGTATAATTAAAATTTTCAATTTGTATTGCATTTCGACATTATATTTACAAAATGTGAATAATCTAGTATTATTATTTGAATGCTGGCATCTTAGTGATTTATATTATTAATTCCGTATTTAAAAAGAGAATACATTGAAATCAACTTACAGGAAACAATCAGTTACAAGTTATTTTCAAATATTTACTTTGTAAGAACAATTTTTGTCAAAAACGCACAAAATCATGCAACATATCATCTACATTGGAATCACGTAATCAACCTTTATAATGTCGTTTGTAACAACACATGCAATCATCAAAAGGCCAACTATTTAAATATAGAAGTCAATCGATTGGAATCCCTTTGGAGTCGGGTAAACAAACAGGCACAAAAAGTATTTCGGCAGAAGACAAGTTTTTGGAAATAATGCTTCAAACAAATATTAAAAGTGTATAAGTGATGAAACAATATCAGAACAACCACAAAAAATTGCAAATAAAGAAACACATATTGACTCAAACAACATTCAAAGAGGGATGAAAGATGATATAGAATATCCTAAGAGGGATCGAAGAGGATATTAAACTTTTAAAGAGAGAAGGAAGAGGGTATCTTCGAGAATTTCACGCACACGCATACACAACATAGAAGGGGGATTAACAACTGTAAGTAAATTTACAAAGAAACTGTACGTAGATACTTCAAAATAAAAAAGGACGTATAATTTTCTCAAATTTCCATTATTGTTTTAATTAGTAACATATTTTTATGCAACTGTGGGATTCTATTAATGTGTTCGTGTTTGCTACGTGTTCTATACACACATGCGCTTGAAATAATGTTACGCTGTATAAAATAAAATTACAATGTATGTATGAATATACAATTATTGCCCTGTGTCAAAGAATTTCATCTCATTATATAAAAGCATCGAGGTTGCACTATTTTGTTGATTATTATTTTGTTTCTTTTTTAAAGATTAAACGAAAACATTCTCAATTAATGCGTGGTACACCGTTAGCTGCTGGATTTGTTGTAATTACGTGAACGCCATAACAAATGCAGTAAAAGCCTTTAGGTCGTAGTTGATATGGTAGTTCTATCCGAGATGCGCATCAATATCAACTCTTGTCCACTATATGTATTTACTGTTGTTCTATCTGCCCTGTCCTTTATTTTCCATTCTTCAAAATCAGATAAACTATTAGAATAAGACACAAAGGTTGCAAATGATCTTTTTTATATAATCTGCGATATCTATCCACGTATTGGCTCTGTATAACAACACAATGTCTGTTACTTATGTAGTATGCATAAATATATGTATATATATACATATTGAACATTGGTGTTCCGGAGACTCTGTTTATTATGCCGTATTCAATTTGAAGACAACTGCATTTAACAACATTAATATATTGTTACAGCTTATGTTCGCTACATCAGGTGGGATTTCAGTCATTTATATATTGGGTTGATTCAATGCCTTCATAACTTTTTCCCCAAAATGTTGGTAATGTACGCAATAATGCTATTCACGACAGTTCTGAATTTCAGCTTTGTCACAATGTGTGTAGAAAACTATGACTAGTGGGTGTTTCAAGTTGCTCGCTATAAGTATTTCTATTGTGCTATGTTCTCCCTATTCCTTAATGTCATAATTGCGTTATATAAGGTACTTAATTTTTGTATTTAGATATGCTTCAGCAAGAAAAGTTGTATAATTAACACTAGAGAATATTAAATCTTATGCAGTAGACGACAGTTCCTAGAATTTAAGAGATACTTATCCGCTAGCAAGCGAGTCTGAGAAGTGCCGAAGGAGCGTAAGCAGCATGGTTAATATGTAAGGGAAAAGAGGAGGGGGATCAGTCTGTGGTGTCCTTATCGCCAAATCCCGTTTTCCGGTTCGCCGAAATTACTGACGACCCTTGACAATACTAATAAGAACTCTTGTTGGATTAGGTCCTCGAAATAGTTGTAGGCTGCGTAGGAGGAGGCGGAAAAACCTTCAAGGGTCTTTGTCGTTCCGTTCCAACGACAACAAGGCACTAAATTCGTGTATGTATATAAACTGCCTAAAGTTTTTGACCGTGAATAATTCGCGAGGATTTAATGTCATCATCCAGACAAGATATGTTTGTTCAGAGAGGAACAGGCAGCTGGAAACTTTACGGAAGTATGTTGAGCGCATCTATACAGTTTAAAGTTTATAAATGTTGTTAAATTGTGGATAATACAATGTCAGGTTTATAGTATTTTATGAAAACCATGCATTTCTACGGTTACATCTTCTGTAAGCCATATTCCGTAAAGCTCAAAAATAAAAACATATTTAGATCTACATGTAAATGCATTTTTAATTGAAATAAATTGTTGAATTGAAGGATGTAATAGGGTTGAGAGGAAATAAAGTTTAGCTGAGATTTGGGCACTTTTTATTGTGTACAAGTTTCGGTACGAACTCTTACCTTTTTCTAGAAACAACTAGTGAAAAATTGACAGTTGGTATTATTGATATTTTTTAGAACAGAAAAATTAATATTATAAAAACAATTTTGTTGGTATTAATAAAAATTATCTTGACGATATAAAGTTATATATAAAAAAAACAATACTTCTTACTACGTTTGACAAACCTAATATGACTGTTATGCAACTATAAATAATACTGCTAGACTCCACCACATATTTGAGTTTAAATAAAGATCCTACACCTATTTCTCAAGAGAAAATTAATAGCTATATGAAAAGATATATACTGTGAAGAATACTACTGATGTAAAAGAGAAATTCCACGTTAATTTTTGCAAAATAAAGAAAAATATCTTATTCGATCACTAGAAGCATTGTCGTTATCTTGTATATATAAAAATTTTAAGAAATATCGTTAGTACCCACCAAAAATAAGTCGTGCATAAAACGTCTGTCTATTGAACCATCACGTGATCGTAAGTGGTGAACATTAATATTGAAAATAACGAGCTTTGTTAATAAGTAGATGAATATGTAAATAGGTTCATTATCATAAAGTATACCCCCCCACTAACTTTTGAACAACTGAGGCCTAGCGTTTTCGGAAAAAAGAGGTCGATTTTTATTTTTTCTGGGCTAAGTTTTGGTATTATCGGGAGTTCTACTGCATTTCCGGTTTCACCGGAAGTGACGTCAACTTTTTTATTTTAAATAGAACATCCTGTATTTTTTTCCATTTTTGGAAAGGCGAATTCAACGATACCACACTCGCTATACTTTTCATTAAAAAATATCCCGATATACATCGATAAATTGTACTTGTGTGAGCAAAGTAGGCTAAAAGAAAAACTGCAAATTGTTTTAATTTAATAGTATATCTTCATTGTTTTGTCTTTGACTGCTTAACTAACCAATTAGAATAATTTGCGCTTACAGAACTTAGATTTGATAGACCGACAATTGGTGTCACAGGAGACATTCATAATAACAAAAATAGATTACTACCAACTTTATTGCTCCATATCGTAATATTTCTTAAGCTCAAGTATAATAAATGTGGTATGGTTGAATTTGTCTTTCTATTGCCTTTACAAAAATGTAAAAATATACAGGGTGTTCTATTTAAAATAAAAAAGTTGGCGTCACTTCCGGTGAAACCGGAAATCGAGTTGAACTCTCGATGATACCAAAAGTTAGCTTAGGAAAAATAAAAATCGACCTATTTTTTCCGAAAACGCTAGCCTCAGTTGTTTAAAAGTTAGTAGAGGGGGAGGGATACTTTAGGTCCTCACTGTATGTACAATATGACAAAATATCTTCAAACAACAGAAATAAATAAAGTGAATGAGGGGCCCGTCTCGTAACTTATAATAGACAAGCCATATTGCTTTTAGAAAACCAACCTTGTAGGTGCATTCCAAATGGCCTACGTTTCGGTCTACATTCTAAAAATATTTTGAGATATACAGAGTGTTTCGAAAAAGAGCCAAAGTTACTATTAATTTATGTAATAATACACCCAGTGTTTAATTTTAAATAACTAATTGTAAGTTATACTCGATTGAAGTTGACAACAATTTTTTTTAGCTTTTTGAACACCCAGTATAATATTCAATCTTAAAAAATGTCGCAACAAATATTTAGAAGAATTTATATTTAATTTATGCGTTACGTTTATCGCATGCAATATATCGTTTAATTTACTAGACAAGGAACCATTTATCTGCTTTTGGAATAACTATTCGGAGTGCAAATTACCAAGTCGAACATCGTTACGAAGAATTGTGCTATCTGCGCGCGAACATATTGAACAAAAAATAAAATCGGAGTTGAAAGATCAAAAATTGTGGTATTGTGTCGACGAAACAACAGATCGGAAGAAACATTCTGTTCTTAATGTAATGGCACGCAAATTGGAACCTCATCAATCGGCACCTTCATTTCTATTAGGCTCCAAACGAATACAACAGTGTACTGCCGAAGTAATTTCAAAGTTAGTGTTAAAGACATTGGACAAGTTTGAACTTTCAACAAACCAACTCTTGATGTTAGTGAGTGATGGTGCTGCAAACATGCTTTCTGTAGGCCGGTCTCTTAAAAAGCATTCTGCTAATTTGTTACACATTACGTGTAAAATTCATGCTCTCAATCTTGTGGCGGATAGTATCAGAAAATGTTATCCTGAGGTAGACGCTTTAATAGCGCATACCAAAGCAGTATCTGTCAAATCACCGAAACGTATTTGCGAATTTCACAGACTGTGCCCCGTATACCAGAGCCACCAGAACCTATTCTAACTCGTTGGGGAACATGGTTGCAGGCCGCGTTTTATTATCATAAATATTTTGACAATATTAAGAACGTAGTTTTACAATTCGATACAAAGGAAGCTGCCGCTATCCAGAAAAGCCAATCGAAATTTCAAGATAGTCAGGTTAAAATGGATTTAAAAATCATTCACGACAATTACTTCGGGCTAGCAGATGTAATAGAAAAATTACAAAATCCTGCGGTGCCGTTAGAAGAATCTCTACAAATAGTGCAACATGTTCACGCACAGCTATGCGCGATTGAAGACGCAAAAAATGTTTCTGTTCTAGAAAAATTTGAAAGTGTTTTTGAGAAAAATTCTGATTTTGGCACATTAAGACACATTTGTGAAGGTGCGTCAACAGAATCGTTAAGTTATTTGAAAGATTATTTTACTTACGCAAATATTACGTCACTAGATGTAGAACGTTCGTTCTCTGCATATAAATGCATTTTTTCCTCATGCCGTACTAGTTTTGCCGAAACAACAGTTGAAACATATCTAATGTTGCAGATATTTAACAGACATTATTCACTTTGTGATTTCACGGAGGACTCTTAAAATGGTAAGTGTTTGAGCACGTGTTATTTAATTTTTATTCAAAAGATGAGCGAAATTATTTGCGGCAGCAAACATCTCTATTAGCAGAATAACTCTAGTGGAACGCGAGGCCTGGTCGACTCTACGCTACTGCGCGGTACCGCTCGTGGCCAGCTTTAATGATAAGTGAAGGATGGACTCAAACAACCGTATTATTGCGACCACTAGGATGTACTAAAGATGACGTCATCATTGGTAAAGTGACAACACCTCGAAACCAATTGTCATTCTTCTTTTCAAATACATCTCTTTCCTTGTGAGGTGCTTTCCATTTACTCTTAAAATCATACATGAAATGAGACGCTCTATGCTTCAAATTATGACGCTCACATTTAGTGACTTTAAATAAATATTCTTCCAAATATTTGAGTTTCTTGTCCATTTGTTTAATAGGACATTGAAGCATGATGCCATACAAAGATTTTTAGGTAAATATCTTTAGCTTCCCCGTACAACCTAGAAGAAAGTTAAAGATACAAGTACATACATACTAAAGAAATCCACTAACATAAGTTTGCGACACCAAATCTTTGAAAATGCTAGACTGAATAAAACGCCCAACTTCCGCTACTTTTTCTTTTGATCTAACGTCTTAAGATAGGCTATATTAAGACTACATTTAAAATTTCACTCGGACAAACTTGGAAACAATAAAAATACTAATTTCTGAAATAAATTAAACGAAAAAATCTTTTTTCTTTGTTATTACAAATTATAGCTCAAAGAAGATCCAAAATGATTCTTAAGTTAATAACAGAATACGTGCCATCATTATCAAGATCCACATTTAAACCTGTTCCAAAATCACAGTATCACTCACTTAAACGTTGATTGAAATTATATATTTTTCAAAGCGCCTAGAACTGCAACGTGCAAAGTAAATGACGATGGTATTCTGACTGACGCTGTTAATCAACCGCGTAAAATGGTGTGTAAAAATGGCTGCCGTTTAGTGCGCCAACTATCGTATTATTCCCCAAAATCATTAAAACTGTTCGGTTGCGTATTCAAGGAATCGTACCAACTGCATACGATCCCACGATCCTTGTCCATTTACTTGAGCGTATTCTTGCCAAATTGAACTTAAGTTTAATTATTTCACAATGGGTTTGGTGTTGCACTTTCCACTTAAAGATTCCACTTAAGATTAAAGATTGCTATGAAAAAACCTTTATAACGTAAAGTAAGATCAAACTTTTGTTACCATTTTTAACTTAAAGCTGAAGCTGATTGATAAATGTATATGGCACGCGTATTACGTATTCAGATCTATCCCATACGTACTATCTTATTTTCGTTGATATCCGCAAAGAGAATTGTCACCGCGGTCTGAATCGTCTACTATAGGTAGTGATAGATTACATTCCGTGACAAAAGCTTGACGGCGAACGCCCCCTGCAGCTTAAGAACTTTATTCCGAACTGGTTTTCAGCCGAATGATTGGAAACTCTGTGAATTCTTTGTCAGCCGATGGAGGCAGGAGTGAAACGTCCAACGAAATGAAGAAAATCGTCTGTAAACATCTACTCGTGAACGACGAACAACTAGATTAAAATAACGAGAGAATGTATCCAAGGTTATATAAGTACATATCAGCTGATACAGCAATTTTGTTTCAATCTTCTTTTGGTTGTTTTTTCTTGGACAATAATATTAATTCTAGTAAATAAACTCCCGAGTTTCATAGCCTTATTCTTTTACTCAAACATTGTTTAAATAGTTAATGCATTTAATTTTTTTTTTTTCATAGAACACGCCATCTTTATCGAAAGATTAAAAAAATGTTGATTGTACTTGTTTTTTTCTTGTCACCATTCTTCTTTATTAATATTTTATATACAGTGTAGGATTAAAGAATTGAATATAAAAAAGAAAAGCAAACTCAACTGGTTTTTTTAACTCCGAAACACGTCGGTTTTAATTTTTTTAAATACACAGTAATATGGGCGATTCACCTTCCGATTTTCATTCGTTCTTTAGTTATGACGTCATCACAAAAAAAATTCAATGATAATATACATTTTTGGTGGTAAAATACGATAGTGATTTTTCTTCCCTTTATGATCATGCAAATAAATCATAAGGTTGCATAACAAAAATTCTGAAAAAAATCACGCTAAACATTTAAGATTGATATGGTACCTATGTAAGTACCTCGATTATTCAACACGCTACAAAGATTGTAAGATAAAAACGAGGTAGTTCAACAAGGAATTTACTTTCCGTTCATGGTCTGAACTATTTCTTATCTTGGATATTACTAACATTTAATCCAATTTTATGTTGTAGTATTTTAATATGATAATTTAGAATCATTTCCTATTAAGTACCATAATATCAATCTGAAATGTTCAGCGCGATTTTTCTCAGAATTTTTGTTATGCAACTTTATGATTTATTTGCATGATCATAAAGGGAAGAAAAATCACTATCCGATTCCACTACTAAAAATGTATATTGTCATTAAATTTTTTGTGGCGACGTTATAACTAAAAAAATGAAATTCGGAAAGTGAACCGCACATATTAATGTGTATTAAAAAAAAATAAAACCGACGTATTTCATCGTTTAAAAAAAAGAACGAGTTGAATTCGCTTTTTTTAGTATGCCATACTTTAATCCCACACATATGGTGACTTAGTTCTTCTAATTTCAAAATAAGTGTCACACAGCGGTTTTAAGTACTGACAGCAATTTGGACTCCATACTTGTTAAAATGGTTTTACAGCTACGGGTTCGTATTGGTCTGATCCAGTGCTATTACGAATCCAACAGACAATATACCAATGCATTAGGAAGATATCAAACAATACATGGATTGAGAAATGGGCCTTGCTCGGTAAAATCATTTCGTAAGTTCGTGCGGAAATTTGAGGAAATTGGTACAGTTAGCGATAAAGAAGCGATCGGGTAGACCAGTTCTTAACTGAAAGAAAAGGAACATGAAAAATTGAAAACAGTAACGATAAATGGGCCGCGGTATTTTCGAATGTTTCAAGGCTTTGTACTACCAGCATTATCAACTCACGGTAATGAGAACATTGTTTTATGTGAGCCGCCCCCCATAAACAATAAAGTAAAGATACTGCTACGCAACATATTTGACGATCGTGTAATTAGTAAGCATTTTCTGGAAAGTTGGCCCTTGGACACGATACATGAATCAGGCTGGCTATTGGCAATCGATATCACATATCATCAAGAACATTCCTGGGGATGCCCTTCGTAATTTAAAAGAACGACTATTTTTAATTGAATATCACGGTGGTCATATTTAAGTTTTGTTTGTTTTTCCTTTCAAAAATAAAACCTCATTGCTTTATGAACAATTTGGTGTTCCTATTTTTGTGGAATCTAAAAACGTGACAAGGTTACGATCATTTCAAACTGGAAACTTACTTTTGAATAACCCCCTATATACCGAAAATGGATTTCGTTTTTTAAGCATATTTTGACTATTACATGGCCCTAAAAATACATAGTTTACAAAACAAAAACAAAAAATAATGAGCGGGTGGATACTCTGTACCCACTCCCTCATTATTTCATTTTATATGTTAAAAATAAAACAATATATATAGAAAGCGTTGGTGTGTAACATTCTTAGTTAGTTAACTATCCAAAGGAAATATACGCATTAATATTCTACTGTATATGTGTGTAGTAGGAAATAGTTTGTATACAAGGAAAATAAATAAATAGAAAAGGTTAGTTGAAAAGTAATGCCATCACCTATCCACCATCTATGGACGCGCGTTTCGATGTTATACATCTCGTCGGCATAGCTTTGTGGAAGGTAATGGCATCTCAATATTTTAAATAGTATATATACGAAGTAGATGTTTACATGTACGCATGAGGAAGTCTAATTAGATATCCTCATTTGTACGTTTTTGTCGAGTAAATTACTGCAAACGCCTCTACAGAACTGAACAAATCGTATTGCTACAAATTCTGACGCGGCAGTAGTCCCAACTACTGACTTAAACCGCCATAAGTTAATTAATTGAAAAGTAATGCCATCACCTATCCACCAAAGAGGCGTTTGTAGTAATTTACTCGACAAAAACGTACAAATGAGGACATCTAATTAGATTTCCTCATGCGTACATGTAAACATCTACTTCGTATATATAAACTTTTATATATATATATATATATATTAAACTTTTAAGCGCTCGCCACGCCTCTGGCTGTTACTGCATATTTGCCAGGTTAGTTATAACGCTACCTTTAGATGTGTTTTTAACTGTATTCTAGTAGTACTAGATCTTTCACTTTGTACAATATGTGTAAAACATTTGATTAAAATATCCAATTTACACTGTAATATTCCTTGTTAAGCTTCTTCCTACTCTTTTCAAACATACAATCCTTGGCCATGGAAATAGGACCAGTGGAGAAATATTAAATTTATAAGAATATTTAGTAAATGTGTATAATTCTAATTTCGAAAATCTATAAAAGCATAATTGTTGTTTGAGTAATACCCCAATACGTTATGGCCACAGATCATTACTGGTTATATAAATAATACTGAGGGGTGCAATAATACAATAAACCGATTATTCACCTGCTATGAATCACCTCTTGCCTTTTGCCATTCGTACGTACAATAATTATATTTAGTTTGAATTGTATCGTTCATTAGTTCGTTAATATCATTGTAAATATAAATAAAAACATTTTTACCGATTTCCCAAAAAAATTATATTTCAGAGTTTTAATTTTGTGTGCGTCTATCTTCGCGTACAATTATCATAATGAGAAAGAAGGATATAACCATAGAAAAAAGAGCACGAATTTCTGCTCCTCTAAGAGACGGGAGAGTTCTCTCAACGTGAAGTTGCACAAAAAGAGGGTGTATCATATCAAACTGTTCTGAGAATCGCGAAATTAATTAAGGAGGATATTTCTAGTCTAAGTAGTGGCAAAACATACTGTGCCAGCAAGCTAAAGGTGTTCAGGAAAGTCTTAGTGGAGGAGGTATACAAATATCAGCCCGAACAGTCCGTAGATGTCTTCATGAAGCAGGCTTGAAATGCAGACGTCCGGCAAAGAAGCCTAACATCTAAAATGAAAGTGATCTGATTTCGATGGGCTAAAGAATATAAAAACATACAGTTGAAGATTGGGGAAAGATAAGTTTCATTTATCATTTGTACTTTTGGACCGAGAACACAACATTTCGTTAATGGAACAATGGAAAAAAACATTAAAAAAAGTTTGGCAAAACTATTTAATACCTTATATTGGTTCACTTTATCCGACTCAAGGACCATATACTTTCATGCAAGACAATGCACCGTGTCATAAGGCAAAAGTGTAATGCGATACCTTGAATCTAAAAATTCGCCTGTATTACCTTGGCCAGGCAATTCACCAGACATAAACCTAATTGAAAATGTGTGTAATGTCTTAAAAAACATCCTAAGTGCACGAAACTCAACTACAAAGGAAGAACTACAACAACGTATTGAATATGTATGGCATAATAGCGACGAAATTAAAAGAACAATAAAAAGTTGCACTGGCAGTATGCCAAAAAGGATCGAGAAAATAATAAAACACAGAGCAGGAACAATCAAATATTAGTAAATATATGTTAAAATTATACTTACTTGCATGTTATATGTAATTAAATAATAACATTACAACCCTTTTTTTTTTTAATTTTACCCTCAAATCGTCATATTTTTATGTGGTCCTAATTCAATGGCCAGGGACTATAAAATATAGGCGTCTTTCATCTCTACGCAAACCACCCTATTTTTGACTGATGACTAATGAAATGGATTAGGGGTAAAAAAACGTGTATTTTGTAATATTATGATATAATGCATAACATGTCAATAAATTGCAATTAGCACAAAATTGCCTCATGGTTTAAGGGCTTAAATACCTTCAGTGGGTGTAAGATTTAATGCATGTAAAATGGCGTACCTGCAATTTCCGGCGGCTACCCTGTCAGGTCCGTAAGTTATTATAATAGCATCCTAATTATCACATTTTAGTTTTATGGCCCGCCGTCGCACTAGTAAAGGGAAATCCTGAATACATAATAGATCCCTGGAAGTAAATTTATTTATACGAATGTGTAAACAAGAGATGCCTACTACGAAATACCCTGATTAAATCACCGCTTGCTTTGATGTCGAATACTAAACTACCGCTTTAAACGTAATGGCCATTCTTTTATTGGTTATCGGATTTTCGCCCATCGTCTAACTTCTTACATTAATGGTTAAAGAATTCAAAACATATCAAGAAGTTTATGCGCGACATACATAAGTTTCCCTCTTAAACCATAAAGAATATACGAAGGGATATCGCTACCACAAAAACATCTATTCAAAGTAGATATAATTAGCGCCTACATTCTGGGATCAAATGCGAAGTGTCAGTAGTAATGAATCGTAAAAAAACCATAAAAATGACTGGCTGCGATGTTTATTTAGTCTATGTGACCACTTAGAGTGCCAACTTAGACGAAAGTTAACAGAAATCATTTATTATAAGTTGTGAGTAAATAAAGGAAAAATGAATTATTAAAAATCACTCTCGTCAGGATTAGCTCTTGTTTCGTATAATATTTTGGAATGTAGTGATTTAAAAACTAACGACAATAAAGATCATAATCAACTCCTGGGTTGCCGACCCTGGAGGCTGACCGGATCACATTTCACCCATTAAGACAAACACTACAAATTTTTGAAACAACAGCAGACCGACAGCGATGAAGACAGCTTATGTTGCTTTGTAAACGGATCAATAACCAACAAAGGAACTAGAGCAGGAGTAACCAAAAATTAATGCTAATATAGCTCATGGTATTGGTGGAACCATTCCCGGCAAAAAACCAAGCGAGGGAAGGGACAGTGTAACCCGCAGACATGTTTCTGCCTACCCAGTGTCATCAGCGCGGTTCCGTACGTGTCCTTTCCTCGCTATTGTTTTTCAGCGCTTGGGTTTATGTCGTTATTCTCCATAAACAGCACCAAGGTATATCTCCCCACGCCACCTAACGTCGAGAAACATAGTCATGCCCTCCAGAGAATAGCGACAACAACTCGGGATGCAGGCTCCCATCACCTATCGAGCAGCTCCTGGGCTGCTTAGTGCAAGATGGCGTGGCGCCTAAGCGACGCGTGTCTACACCTTTAAACGATTCTTCAGGTTTACCATGATGTATTAAAAATACACATGAAGATTGCAGCCCAGGAGCTGCTCGATAGGTGGTGGGAGTCTGCATCCCGAGTTATTGCCGCTATTCTCTGGACGGCATGACTATGTTTCTCGACGCTAAGTGGCGTGGGAAGATATATCTTGGTGCTGTTTATGGAGAATAACGACGTAAACCCGACAGGTAAAAAAACAATAGCGAGGAAAGGACAGGTACGAAACCGCGCTGATGACGCCGGGTAGGCAGAAACATATCCGCGGGTTGCGCTGTCCCTTCCCTCACTTGTTTTTTTTGCTAAGAATGATTCCATCAATACCATGAGCTATATATTAGCATTAATTTTTGGTTATTGTTACTAGGCTATCATTTCATGTGTAGAGCAGGAGTATTTTCTGATGAACTCCACCCAAAAGAATCATGGCCGCTGTGGATGGAGATCTTTGCTTTCCAGGCAAAAATCTGGGCGCTAACTCTTGCAACGTACTGCTAAACTGACCTTAAGATTGTAGGTAGAAACATTAACCTGTCTACCGACAGCAAACAAGTAGTATCAGCACTGAACCAACCAATAATGCCAAATCTGCGACTACACTGTAACACAGTGTACACACATCTTTAGCCTCCGAAACAAACAATATGGCACAATAAAAATTCTGGCAACGAAGAAGCGGACAGGCTGGCCAGGAGAGATTCGAGCATGACTGTAAATGGTCCAGAACCCTCCATTCGACCGTCTGTGTATACGCTTTATGAAAAGATCAGAACTATCACACATGAAAAAAAGGGATAAGACGATATTAATTCCTGCTGCACCGCTAACGTCATCTTGACATATCCGAACAAGCGGACAGTATTAAAACACCTGGGACTGTCCTGAACAGACTTTCGTATGGCCATTGGGATTCTGATTGGACATTACTGACTAAAGGGATACCTCTACGGGATGGGATTAGCCGATGACCTGCCATTTATGGGCTGCCAAACTGAAGACGGAACACCGGAACACTTCCTCTGCAAGAGTCCTGCGCTCACGACAGTTAGTAAGACCATGCTTATGACCAACGGCTACATCTTGCCATCATTAGGGCGATTCCTTTGCGCAACGTCCTAGCCTACGCCAAGGCAGTGAGTTGGTTGACGGCTTGTAGTGCTCCCCATCATAGCAGATGCATGATGGGCCTATTGTGGCCTAGATGCTGTGGGATCTATCTGTCCGTAACTGTAACCTCTCTCCAAGCGATAAAGGAATCGCTGCATCTAGTTGCGAATATCAGTAGGTAGAAATTTATATAATTTAGAGTAATTTAGATGTATTAAATATTTACCATTTTAAATTATTTTATTAACCGTTCTAATTAATGAAAACGATGGACTGTCTAGGCAGAGCACAAGAACAACTCAAAGTAAATAGCTCCAAAAAAATGCTACGTACTTATAAGAAATGTTACACCTCATTCAGCAATAATTACGAATCGCTAGAAACATGTTAAAAACACAGAGGCATCAGAATAATGTACCAGAGCATGCAAAATACACACAAACACTATATTGCATGGTATACAATTAACTCCAGAACATGATCAGCGTATGTAGAATGGCTTAAAGGAAGGCAATGGGAATATACGGTATATATAGGATATTCTACTAGCAACTACAATGGTGGATTATTGACGCTCACTGGTGTCAGTACACATAAAATATTTATGTCCAATGCTAGCAGTTACACTGGCAGTCGATACCAATTTGCTTGTTTCAAATAGAGCAGCTTGTGTGTTCTAACCTAGATGCTACTCGTTTTAAATTATTTAAAAATTTACCTAAATGAGGAACGTTGGTTTTTTAGAAACGTTGTCATATTCCTTAATAGTCGTTTGGAATTTTGTAGTACAAGGTGCATTATTGTACCATAAAACACTACAAGTGGTTTTGCCATACACGCTATGTTGACAAGACGTTACAGTAAATTAATTTACAAACAGGTGCAAAAGTAAAGAATTTTAAATGGCCCACTTTTTAATAGATTTGTACTATATGCTTAGAAATTAACACACTTTCTATTAACTTTTCTTTTCCAATTAACACTTTTAAATATCAATAGTTGCCGTTCCTAACAAAACGCCTTGTGTATTTTTAAATAACTTCAAGTAAATGACGTGCTGTAGTTATTTTTCTAAATATTTCGAAATGGTAGTAAGATATATTTGTAAGTTTTGAAATTGAATTTACTGTCAATACCTATTTCGCCAATTTGCTGTGACAGAATCAACTACGTCATTAGAACAATTGTTGAGCGTAGCGACATTCAGTGGCGCGGTGGTGAGGTAAAAGGGGAGGTTAAAAGCAAAGCTTGAATTCCATCGTCTATTTCCGTTACATATCGTGTACATTGCGTTTGACAAAGAAATACGCGAGGAAATCGAAACGTTGTCCTAGTGTGTCACTGGTGACATTTAACACCAAATTACTTACTGTATACTATAGTACATATGGTACGATATTTACTTTATTTGGAATGGTACGATATTTACTTTATTTGGCAACAGTGAAGTACACAAATGCTAGTGTGTTAGGTCACCTCACTGCTATTTAATTACCAAAAGTAACACTTTTCGACAAACAGCTTCTGCAATGTCGCATTTTTAAAAGAAACTCTGAAATCCTTAATTTTAAGGCAACACTACGTTATCACTTTTTGTGTCCGAGTTAGTGAAAACGATACATATTGTTGGAGTTACAAGTGGCTGATAGGGAGATGAGAAGGTTGAATAGCCCTCTTAAGGGTAAGATTCTTCAGTAGCAGATCAAAATTGGGAATTATTTATCTGTTTTTAATATAATATTTTTGTTCGGGATAAAATCTGTTGCATAGCAATTCTTTCTGCCTACTTACAACAATGCATAGAGGTTTCATGTAAAATATGTAGGTCACTGTGCAAAATAATGACTACCAGTATTTTTTATAGTGATACTTCTTTATTATGAAAGTAAATGCGTGATAAGATTTTTATAGACTTCTTTAGGGCGGTGCTTAACAATATTGCTTGTAAAATACTAGCTATTTGCAATTAATTGAATATACTTAAAGGTTTAAAATAATGCCCTTTAGTGCTAAGGTCCCGCATCGGATTATTGTTAATGAAAAATACTTCTGCCAAAAAAGGGTGTAGTCGGTAATTCATTATCTTGGTAGAGAGGTCGCCGCACGGTATTTTTTGTAATACAAACAATTTGTTCGCCTGACAAAACTCACTTTTCAATATAGATCCGAGACCTCTACATCTATTATACGTCGGGTTTATTACGTCCACATTGCAGCAGTTGCGGTCTTTTGTTAATGACACCATATACAATGTAATAACTAAATTAAGAGCGGCAGTAAGCATAAATAAGAGCCGCCGGTAATATACGAAGCGCGGGACAAAATACGTTAATGGTTTTTCCTCCAGAAAACACCGTTCCATGTTCCATCGAATCTCCCTAAATTCAACTCTGCCAGTGTTCGATACCGAACCTATTAATTTTATACCACACAGTGTAAAAATAGAATTAAACCCCCACCTTTGGTCGTTCGCGGTAGCTGTACTACGAGCAAGCGCCAACCGGCTAAAGCTGTAGCTCGTTGGGCTATTGAATAGTACTTTATGTAAGGGATCTGTTACCTAAAACAAGAGCGTAACGGGGAGGTATAACTTCGCTAACCCTTGGACTGTAGAAACTCGTAATTATTATTTTAGAGGTGGAGAGAAATGGCGTTCGGGTTTCAAAGACATAATTTACTGCTAATTGAAATTAAACATTATGTTAATCTGCTGGTGCGTGCAATATACGTCGATTATTTAGATGACGCCTGCGGTTTTCGCAGCTATAATGATCAGAAAAGTGAATAGGGTACCATAGAAAATACGTAAGAGGATGTTTCCCATTTTACAATTAAATATTTGGATGGTGTCTACGTTTTCCTGCGGCATTAGTTATATGCTTGTAAAGTTGTTTGTTATCGGTTTGAAGCAATTAGATTATGCGCTTCAATAATAATCGTATTATAGAAACGTTTTTTGAGTTTGCGACTGGTTAGACAATATTTAAATGCTTTGTGTGTTTATTGTTAGCTTCCACTGCTTCGGATATTAACTATCACATTGATGGTTGGCTTAAACGAGCAGACGAGCTTAAACAAGTTTATAAAAGGAGTGATCTACGTTATTAACTTAACGACGGAAGCACATACAGTTTGTCAATCAAAACGGATGTAATATGCATTCAATAGGGAAAAGAATATTCTGGTGGGGACATGGGGCGGTATCAATCCTTACGAGGACATTTATTATATCGACAAGAGGCAAATTTTTCAGCGCTTAAAAACTTATCCAAGGTAAGTCTTCAATAGAAACAAAGGATAAAATGTAAAGATAATGTTCTAAATAGAAGCAGTAAAGTACTGAAATAAAAACTAATATATAATCAAATGCCTACTTTCTCAGAAACGTGAAGATATTTTATAAAAAGAGCTAATGGTGCACAGTGCGTAACGTCAAATGTTCTGATGAGGCCTTGTACAGCTCACTGCGTGACATATATTTGTGGAACATTCTCTTCTCTGTTAGATGCGTATACAGCCATTATATCAAATTTGGTTCACAGCATGTATATCAAAAAAGGAAAAAGTTAACCAATAACGATGAGCAATTAGGAATGATACATGAAGAATATGTAAAACTAAAAAATGTAAATGTTCAATTTAGAAAAGGATACCGAGAAATAAATAAAGAGATAAATTTTTCAAAGCGGAGTAAGTAACAGAGACAAAACGGACAACAACGACAAGAGCCCAAAAGAGTGGAAATGGTAATGGATCGAAAAATAAAAATAAAACCACCAGGTGAAAATAATGTAGCAGGGGAAAATATGAAGTGTATGGGGGTGCTTTAAAATAAATGATGTGTGATGAGATGGAAACAGATTTTGCCGATTTTTGAGCGGAAACGGTGCCAACTGCATGTGTTGGAAAGGTTGTGGTCATCGTGCGTCAAGGTAGATGCTGAAACGGTCGAAGGCAAATATAGCTGCAGAAGGTGAAGTAGCTGTAGCGGCTATGGTAAGCAGTGGTCACCGTGCAAGAAAATACGTATAGAAAGCCAGGTAAATAGCAGTGAAATAATTTAGAGCACATCAGAGAAATTGTGACCCAATTACTGTTAAGGCTGTTGTAATAGAAGATGATGTCAACCCACAACATCATGCAATTATTGATGACCTACACATCGAAAGGTTTTTCAGCACGATTCGACAAAATTAAACGGCTAGTAAATATTATTAAGGTAGGAAGCTTGGCAAAAAATCTGGGGAAGTATTACACTTACTTCGTTAAATTAATCTAGAAATGCTAATACCTACTGTAATATTTGTCTCAGAGGATTTTTGGGAAAAATATCACATTTTTTGTAAATTACAGTCATTAAAAATTTTTGCAATTCTCTGGTGACAGATCGGTTATAATTCGTGGAATACTCTTTGCTAACAATTTTCTCTAATGAATTTTCCAATTAATGAATCGAAATTAACAAATGTCAGAATTAAAAATGTCACTACCCTTGAATTCGAACGAAGCTAATGTCATACAAACAGAAGAATGGTGACTTGGAAAATTACATTTTTACCCGCAAGAGGGATATTTCATTACCAACGAGTGGCTAACCTGAACACCCTATTCGTTTAGAGGTTGACAGTGGACGTTGTCGTTGTCGTAAATATTGAACATTACACTATATATCCATATTTCTATAGATACAATCCTGTGTGGAGCAAAGGGTATATACCAAATTGAAAACATTTTTATTGTTAATATTAAACTCATACACTTGTAACATTAATTGTATTCAAATTCCCAATATGCGTAGTTACCACAAAATTTTCAGTGCAACTAGTAACTTTATTTGAAAAAAGTGTTTTGCATCGAAAAATACGCATTTTACAATACTTGGAGTATTTGCATTAAATGCAGAAATAATTTATCGGGGGGTAATGTTTTTTTTGCGAAATTTAATCTCTAAACTACTTAGTATAAAAATGATTATCTTTTTTTTAATAGTTATTCCCTTTAAAAATTAATATTTGCATACAAAATAAGTTTCTAACTTTTAGCTATAATATTAATTGATGCTCTTAGAAATAATAGCAAATTCGAGCGTTTTAAATTTCACATGTGAAACCATAAGTATAATTTGACATGTAATTGGCGAAAATTTTGTTTCAAAGGATGTAGTGATTCTTATTTTAGCAACAATTTTCGGAAATGTCAGCAATAAACAAGTTTCCCATTTGGTGAGTACTTTTTGCCTGGTATAGGTATTCAATCTCATTTCTTGTTTTATTTAAATTTAAAACGATTATTTTAGCAACAAACACTCATGTCGGACTACGTTACTGTTCAATCTTCTTTCCGCGTACAAATACTGATACAAGTCAAATACAAAATTCCATTGTTTTTAATATTAAATAACCTACAATTATTATAGAAATCCTTCATATCAAAACATTTTCAGTTGTAACCTGCTACTTGCGTAAACAGCATGGCAAATTACTTTGCTTTTAATCTCTGTATTTTGTGTTTTCAACTAACTTCGATACGCATTGTCTTTGGATTATTTTAATTGCAGTGGAATTGTTACTATTAAAAATCGTAGAGTTATTTATTTCTTGAGAGACATTCTAAGTAATTGACTGTTTTTTCTATGATGAGTTGAATCTGAATAATATGCCTACTGACATGCCGTATGAAGATGCTTAGCCTATAGGAAAAAATGGGGCATTTCGTGAAATCTATCACGATAATTTGGATGCACTTTGAATAGCCTGTGGAATCGATAAACAAACAGCAGTTTTCTACCATTGGTACTTAAATAACAACAAAATCTCTAGCCACAACTTTCGTGAAACAGAAAAAAAAAATCTTATCTGGTAAAAAAATATTCTTAACTATGAATTTAATATTTTATAATCTAGTAGTTTAGCTAACACACTGTTCTAAAAATATTATTGTAACACTTATACGTACCATGTCATTGTAATAGATGTTTTAAGGCAGTATGATATTTCCAATCGTTGACAAACTGTTTACTTATTGCCAGCAATCCATAAAATAGAAGCTTACTTCCCTATTTGACGATGTCCTGCATTCACCCAGCCCTAACATTCAGTAATATAATGATATGATTACTTTGAAACAGTATGTAAGAATTAAGGCATAAAATTATTCCATATGAAACGTTATGTTGTCATACTGGCATAAGGGTGCCGGACAATGCTTACGAAACTCGTGTAACAACACAAACAACAAAAACCAATTAAGCATGTGAATGTAGTCACCGGCAACTTTGTTTGATGGATGGAAAAATGACAGGTGTGATTTAATTAAAACGGGAAAGGATGTGCTACAAACCTGGATAGAAAAAATATCCATGGTCGATGATACATCCATGTTTGCAGTCGAAGAAAAACTCATAGGAACTGGCTATTGATACAAATTAATCGTTTTTCCTCATTTCTAACAAGCTTAGTTGCCTTGTTAGTAGTGAATACCAAACTTTGTCAAATTCAATTTTTAGCACCATATATTTTGTCTGTATCCACCGTAAAGGAAATTTATACCTTTAGCGTTTTTGTATAAGGATGCAGACTTACAATTATAACAATACGGGAGTGCTGCATTTGGATATTGTATCCAAGTAGTTTCTGCTGTTAGTATTGTTTGGTTACCGCGACAATAGTAAACAAAATATACTAACACGGCTGTTTTTAACTAGTGATTCAAAATTTAGCGTAAGCAGCTACTTACGAAGTGAATCATATAAAAGTACATGTGATTTATGTATGAAGTTAAGAATAAGACAAGCATTCCGGATGGCAACACTTGTATGTTAAGAAATGTGCAGAATAGCTTTTACAAACGTTTGCGCAGATGTATCCAGGTGGATGGACGGAGTTTCGAACATTCACTGTAGATATATAAATAAGTTGATAGCTGTTAATTGTTACAATGAAAATTTCAATAAAAGTTATATATGTTATTCCTTTCTTTAATCATTTGTTTTGACTTTAAATTGATACGGACATATTTACATTTACATCATTCATTGTTTGGCCGTTTGAACCTTTATTAAAATATTGTTTCCCTTGTTCTTTTTCGCCAGAAAGACGTTATAATAAATTCTTTTTTCTATTTTTAGATCAGTAGAACTAATGTTTTCAGTAGCAACAAATCCTAGTTAGAATTTGACAAATGTTTGCGGCTGTGGACATCGTCAGCCAGGTTAGGTTATACATCCTGCTAGATAAGCTACAACATTTCTTTCACTTCTTCCTCATTTATGTATTATACCTCTTATCTAACTCTTCTTTACTAAGACTCGAAATTTTGAATCAAGCTAACTATATTAGCACCAGAAACCATTTGGAAGTAATTTCCAAATGCAAGATTCGCCTTTGACTGCAAGTAGCCAATTGGGCTCTAAATTTTAGATGAATAGTTTAAAAGCGTCAATATCAATCTTTTCTTACTGTTGTCATGATAACCAAGCAATATTAACACCTGAAATCACTTGAATATGCAACATCCAAATGCAAGACTCGCGCTTAACTGTATCTCTTTTACCTTCAATGTGAGACATATGCATCATTATACAAAACCGTTAGAGTTACAAATTTCCTATACAAGTGGATACAGAAAAAGTATGACGCGATTTAACAAAACAACGTTCCTGGTGTTTGAATTTGGCAACGTTACGTGTTCAACACTGAACACCCTATACATTTCGAGAGCGTTCTAATACCATTTTGAGGCCTGTTAATGTATATATCTCCGCTTCAACGTTCGGGAAGTTAACTTTTCAGCATTTTAAAGATCGGTTTACAGGTGTGTACGTATCAAATACTGGAGTTGAAAGTATTTTGTTATTGGATTCCTGGAGTGCGCATTGTCCGAGTGATGTGCAAAATTTAGCGCCAACGAGCAAAAAAAGTAAATATTTTCACAATTCCAAAGAAGACAACTTGAATGGTACAACCTCTAGGTGTTTACGGTTTTAGAATATGGAAAAATTTTGTGAGAACACTTTCAAATGAAGTGCTACTTATGGATCACGACATAATTCTACACCAAAGAAACAATATTATTCAGTTACAATCTTTAACTTACAATCAATTGTCATCGCCAAGGTTCTTCAATCTATTTAAATATGCATGGTATAAAAGTGGATACATCGCCGAACGGCCGCTATATTTTAAAAATATTATAGGGAAAATATTTACGCCACCGTTAAGAGCATATAAAACACTTTCAATCTTGTCTTCACTTTTTTTTATATGTCTGTGGTGTTGAGCTTAGAGTGCCTTACACCCCACCAGTGCAGCTAAGATAGTTACCGTTGTTCTTACACTACATCGGTCTATAAATCCACAAAGTTTCATTTAAATCGGTGAGATACAATTAGTGTGTACCCTTGTAAGTTATGAACGGTATTCTTTAATTCAGTCAATAAAGGGGATAAACTTGTAATTATAGATATCTAAACATAAATTTTACTTGAATATGAAATCGTCAGGGATATCCTAACCCTAAGGGGAAAGATTGGAGTACATAATCACGGCATAAATAAGCAGTAGGTAAAACTACAGCGTCCGAATAGTTTAACTTGAATGGGGCATTAATATGAATTATTGAAAATTCAAAATATGCGGGAGATTACGAAAAAGGGAGAGAAATGGTTAACAATAGCAATTTACTTCATATAGTAAAGTAAAAAGCAGTCATTTACTTGCATATTCTAATAACGTAAGTCTAATTTAACTCTTTTTGTTTTTACGATTTTGTTTATTACGGTTTTAGGGTACCCTAGAAGAAAAATTTTCTTGTGATAATTGTGTCTACTACGAGCAAACTCGGACGAAGGGAAACCTTGAAGAATCAAGATTCGAGCTATGGGTAGTCTATCGTAATAAGTTACTTTTCTATCTTAAATTCGTTAGAGTTTGGCTATTTAGTTGACGGAGGAAAATAAAAAGTTGACGAAATATTTGGTTTTGTCTGTAAAAGAAATCTTATTTTAGTTTAGTACGGTTTCTTAATAAAAAAGACAGTATCTTTTTTGCTTTTCTTTTAAATGGACACTTCCTTTGAAAAATGATTGATGCTGCCGCGTTTCAAAAGTTGCAACCAACTCTAGTTTTAGGAGCTATTGAACTTCACCGAGAATATTTTCTAAACTATATGCCACTATACCAGTTACAAATAAAAAAGAGAAGGGCAAGTACATTATATGTAAGTTTAACCAAAAAATGCTGTATAAAGTATTAATTCGATTACTTGTTTTATTAAAAAATTGAAGTTCCTTGTCAATTCTCCAAAATAAAAGCAGAAACGTAAAAACTCACAGTGGGTTTCGTATCCTCGGAAAAATTGTATTTCTACGGAGATAGCTAATAATGCAAAAGAAGAAATGTGCGAGAAACAGAAAAAAATTGGCATCCTCCGCACTGAGAGGAAAATAAAGAAAAACTTTGCAGATACAAGATCATTATTCAATGTGCGTTTTTCTCTCCCTTTTTTTTTAGAAATATTCAATTGTATTTGCCTGCCAATCCTTCACGATGAAAGTGAACTGGTTGCCGTTGGCACGTTTGAGTTGGCTTTCGTACACTGGTTTGGTTGCTTTCGAAGGAACAAATGAAATTCGGACGGCCCAAAATATAGGCCGAGATTTAATTAAAGTGTGAGAAAATGATGCGAATCTAATTATGCCATCCATACTACGAATCTTAAACGAATTTAACGTAAAAAAGGGAGAAATATTAAAATTACTTATTTTGAACGTAGAAAAGAGTAATCGTTCTTATTAAAATTAAAAATTAAGTAATTATTATTTACTGTTCTTCACATTAAAATTAAATGAATTCAATAAATTTGCTGTTGAGTACTATGCAACTGCAATGCATTTAGCCTTAATGATATTATTGTGTACCCAATTTCTTAACGATAGTGGTAATATTTCTTAAGAGAAATAATTGCAAGAAAAAATTTGCAATTTTGCAAGGTTGTGAATGGCGTCATCAAAGATAACAAATTCCAATTTGCTCTTCAAGAAATAAGTATATACCGGGTATCCCGTGAGGTAAGGTACACGTCGTGAAAGTTTGCAAACTTTTACGACGTGTTCCTCAGGTAAATTCGAGTCGAAAATGTCTATATGAACACGGTCCGCAAAAGCATCCTTATCGAGATATGATGCTTTTAATTGTAGTAGTGTTAAAGGAGCAAAAACCAAAACCGCTGGAAAATCTTTTATTAAAAAAAAAAATAATAAACATGACACGAATCGTTCACAAGAATTGTTCAAAATGTCCCCCTTCGTACTGCGAGCACAGTCTACTCCGTTCATAAATATCACTGATGGCTCTCCGAATAACATGACGGTTATTTCTTATGTGAGTAGCAACTGCAATAATTTTACGAAGCAGTTTATCCTTAGTATGTGATTCCTCCGCATATGCCAACGTCTTCATATGTCCCCATAAGTAATAATCCAAGGGATTTAAGTCGGGTGACCGGGATGGCCAAGAAACTGGGCCACCTCGTCCAATCCAACGTCCAGGAAAAGTGGTATTTAAATACCCAACAACATTTCTATGTTGTACCCACATCTGTTGTCTTATTTGAAGCGGAATATCCTCCAACAACACTGGCAGTTCTTCTCGTAAGAAATGAAGATAAATTTGAGATGTCAAACGACCGTCAAACACGAAAGGACCAACTAATTGATCCCCTAACAAACCGCACCAAACCTTAACTGAAAAACGGTGTAGGAAATTCCGTTCGTAGGTTGCATGTGGATTTTCAAGCTGCCAAGAATGGCAATTCCTCAAATTATTGACGCCGTTTCGAGTAAATGTACACTCATCGGTGAACAAAATTTTATTAACCAGATTACGATGTGCGTTGAGTCAATTACAGGACGGACTGCATATGAGAGCCTCGATCAGTGGGCAGCAAAGCTTGGGCAGGTTGTAGATGGAACGGGTACAAACTAAAGTTATGCATCGTTCTCCATACAGTCAATCAACTAGCACCAGTGCGAACTGATATTCTGCGGACACTAGTTGATGGGGCTCTTTCAACACTATCCAGTATTAAGTCATGGTCAGCTGCTGATGGACGTATTACCTTAGCATTTGGAAATGATCCCGTTACTCTACGATGTGCGAAAACTCTCCCGAATACTCTACTATCAGGTACCTTCGATTCGGATACCAGTGGCGGTATTCCCTCACTGATGCCCTACCGCTGCAGTTGCAGTATCCATAGACTAACAGCATATCTGCGTACTCTACATTTGTAAAAATAAACATGACAATAAGCTGTGTTTACTTAAATGCGGAGTTTAATCAAACTAAAACAACCGATCTGTCAAAATAAGTAACAACCCATAGCACGACGATGCATTTGTGTTCATGTAGACATTTTCGACTCGAATTTACCTGAGGAATACGTCGTGAAGGGTTTGTACCTTACCTCACGGGACACCCGCTATATATATTTTTTAATAGTTCAGTATTATAAACAGAACTGAATGGCATATAGGAAAGTAATAGGCTGCGCTCACATAGGGTAGCGCGAAATTAGCGTAAGAATTTGACAACTAAGACAATGATTTGTTTCGTCATAACTAGAGCCCGGTAACTGGAGAGCAATGGCAGCGGCGGTGTGATTGTGTTTAGGTGGGCGGGGAGAGCTGGTCGATTATGATACAACACGACAAATTATCATCACTCAGTTCAGTTTAGCATTGGATAGCGGATAGGGCGTGTTGATTTTATTGATATAGACGTAGTTATTAATTGTAGTTTTTAGTGAACACGTTGAAGGCTAAAAAATGATCAAGACAGTAAATAAGTTTATTTCTGACTTTCCCGATTTGTTTTACAACGGGAGTAAGATAGTTTGTAAAGTGTGCAAAATACATTTGATGTCAAATAAGAAGTGGAACTGTCTGTACAAAACTCGTAAATTAGGCACCGCATAGAAAACGAAAATTGGGCATGCCACCGAGAAGTGCATTTTTTTAATGTAATTCTTATGTTGATAAACTGTAATTTGCCACTACGTTTATTCGATAAATAACCGTTTAACGACTTTTGGGACAAATACAATCCCGAGTTGCGATTGCCAACGGAGAAAACGGCACGTAAGCACGTTGCATTTGTGCGCTATGACGTGGAAAAGAAAATGAAACGAATATTGAAAAAACAGTTTCTTTGGTTATGTGTTGACGAAACAACAGACTGTAAAAAAATTCAATTGTAAATATTATGGTACGCATACCAGACCCTAGTAAACCTACATTACCACTGTTACTAGCTAGCCGAAGACTACAAGAGTGTATTGCTGAAGCAATTACGAAAGTTGTACTTAGTACGTTGGAAAAATTTCAAATTTCAAAAGATAAAGTGTTGATGTTTATGAGCGATGGCGCAACGATAGTGCGTTCGGTAGGCCGTTCTCTTCTTGAACATGGTTGCAAGTGTTTACATGTTACGTGTAAAGTGCATGCTTTACATCTTATGGCAGAAACCATTCGACAATGCTCTCCTGAGGTAGATGCATTAATAGCAAGCACAAAAGAAGTATTTTTAAAATCTCCCAAACGCCTACGATCATTTCACACAGAGTGTCCTGGTATTCGTCAACCACCGGAGCCAATTCTTACACGTTGGGGAACATGGTTGCAGGCAGCTTTTTATTATGCTGAACATTTCAAAATAGTAAAAGCTGTTGTTGTACAATTCAATCCTGTCGAAGCTGCAGCTATTAAAGAGAGCCAGTCAAAACTTCAAGATATTTCCGCTGAAACAGATTTAAAAAATATTCGTAGCTACTATAAAGGATTAGCTGACGCAATAGACCAATTACAAAATAGATCGTTTTTATTATTGGAGTCTCTGCAAATTATGGACGGAGTGCATACACAGCTACTGACTATACATGACGCAAAATATAATCGCGTTTTAGAAATGTTCGAGAGTATGCTACAGAAAATTTGTGATGGTGTATCGAATAATCCACTGACTAAGTACAAAGGGTATTTTAATGCATGCATGTATAACATCGGTAGATGTTGAACGCTCTTTTTCAAAATATAAACTCATTTTCTCACCACGGCGAACATCGCTCACCGAGACAACTGTGGAAACACATCTAATGGTGTCAACTTTCTGCCACTCTTATCCATATGATGTCAATACTGATAATGGTGCTTCTAGTTTTACTGTTCCGTAGCCAAGGCTGCTTAAAAGGGTGAGTGTTTCACTACATTTCACATATTATAATTATGTATTAGTTCTGTTATTTTTTTTTCTATTTTTTTATTATTGTTTTTGTATACTAGGCATAACCTAATCTATATTTATCTGCTGATTATTTCAATATTGCTAAGTTTTCGTAACATTAGGCTCCTGTTCTAAGAAATATTATAATGTGCTCTATGATTTCCTTCTAATGATACTAACATTAATGAGTCTAAGTTAACCTTAGCATTATACCTTAACATTATGCTCTTTACAGCAGATGCTTTCCAAGCTCTTGGAGAACGTTGTGTTTAAAGGGGTTCGTTAAGTCTTTGTGCTTCCTCAATAACCGCCATTGCATCGTTGATAATATCACTGTATATATCTCATGGCAGTAGGTGTCGCCAGCAAACATTTCAGCTGTTTTTAAAGATTAGTAGCACAAGCTGAGAGACGAACAATAATGTCGACAGAAGCAAAAAACGTTAGTGCTTTTCTCTTCTCATATTGTTTTTGCCGGGAGTGATTCCATCAATACCATGAGACATTTATATTAGCATTATTTTGGTTATTGCTTCTAGGCACTTTTTTCATGTGTATTTCTACATTACGTTCACTTTTCTCATGTTTGATGTGTTCATGTTTCTTTGCTCCATATGCTGTTCATTAACGATATCATTATGAGGTTCTTTTATACACTTAACAATAACTCTTAAATTTTGATGGTATTTGTTTAGCTGCGGTTTCTGTTCCAGTAGGAAAATAACCAGGTGTGTTTATGTAATTGTTCTAAGTTCTTTAGGCCACCGCCATATTTTTGTTTAGATTATATTTTACTGGGTTGGTATACTTTGCTGCTACGTACAAAACAGTATCAATTTTTGTTATTGCTGCTATTTACACGTCATTATTACGTTACATATCTAACTTAATAGATAGACATCTGCACGGTATTAATGATTCTATCAACATGCCTTCGAATATCGAAATGCGATTAATAAAAGTAGAAAGCTATTCGCCGTAAAAATTACGAAAGTAAATTGCATAGATTCCATTTCAATTCTATTTGTATTGCATTGGAAATCTATGGTGGTATTAAAACTAAAGAGACGATAGACAAGTTTTATCGGCAATGATC